>CM060892.1:83662326-84049826 GCA_030762935.1 Hymenopus coronatus | reverse complement strand
TCAGAAGCCTGAGTGAAGAATGACAGAACCTGCAACGATGGTCGGCCTGTAGCCAGGCATGAGCGTGAGGAAGTGGATGAGTTTTATGAAGGCGAAATGGATGATAGAACAGGTTATGATGGATCAATTAGTGGAACGAATGGCGGGGAAACCGTCCACCACAAATCCCACATGCGCGCGCTTGAGGTTGAACCTGGGTCACAGGTGGAAGGGGACCCGTCTAACTATTCTGTCATGGCACCGCCTTCTCTAATATATGAGAGTAATAATAATATTTCATACTGAGAACTTTATTTGGTAATTATGCTTCTTATTGTATTCTGTACCCAATATTAAATATAATGATTTAATTCTGTTATAATATAGGGATCCTAAAATTTTGAAAATCCTGTATTTTAAAGATTAATGTGTTCATGGTGTTGAATTGTCATAATCCCAAAATTAATAGATTTCTTTAAATGCTTAAATTTCTTCAAAATGAAAAATGAGAGTATTAAATCTAATTTTCACAATGGATGCAATATAAAATTGCATATATACGATATATACATTATAAAATAGTTCATGTGTATATTTTTAAAGCAATACAGCTTCCAAATTTGGGTCAAATTAACTATAAGAGCTCCATTTTACGGTACAATGTTCATTAATATGTTAACACTTCCTGGTTATAATTTATTAGATAAGAACGATCCTGAATGAGAGTTGCATGCAGTATTTATATTTAAAAGTTAATTTAACAAAAAAAAAATATTGTCCAGAATTAATGCCACTACTGTCGCTTCAGTCATAATACACATATTGATGAATCCAGCACGTGGCCCATAAAGCTCTAAGTAGCAACTAATTCTGAGGTCTTAACCTCGACCTCTAAAGCCCCAGATTTCTGGTTCATACAACACGTTCGTTCCACCATCGACTCATAAATCCCTCCCACCCTAGCAACCCGTTCATAGACAGATTCTCCCGAAACAAGGCCTTCCTAATTTGCTCCGATTTGCGTTCTCTATTATCATTCGTTAAATTCCTGAGCACCTCCCCTCTTTCTCCGAAAGGCAATATTGTAGAGATTTATTGCTGTCCCTTTATCTATACTAATCCTGCAGTGTCTATAGCTTGCCTTCTTGTTATGTGTAAACCTATCATGTGTGGTGAACTGCTAATTGTGACGAAGCAGACACCTAATCAAAACAAATGATGGCGCACTTCCTGTAAAGCAGGTGAGCTTTGTTTATGTTTACCTGGCTTGCTATCACATCATCGTACTTAGCTGAGCATGGCTAAGATAGGGGTCTAGATCATGTTTGCACACCAAATATCTCACTCAGTTTGCTAGGATTCCCGTCTTTTTACTTTCTCTATCACTTGTGTACAGCGCACATAATAGATAGAAAAGCTATTGTACTCCATCCAAAAATTCGATACCGAGATTTATCAGTAATTTTATCAGCAATATTTTATTGAATTTGAGAGTATTGTTGAGTTAGATTTTAAATCTGTGTCAGATGGAAGTGCTTTGCTAATTTGAAAACGTTAATATAAGGCAAAATCTTCACGCTAATCCAGAAAACATTAGCAGAAATAATCTTATTACTTGCCTCCATACAAGTAGAAGGGAAAAAAGGGAGTAGCATAGCTAAAGTATTAGTCAAAAACTGGTTGTTATGTGACTAAAGTCCCTTTGTTCACACATCCCGTATGAGAAACGTTTCTTAAAGCTGAAACCAATAACAAGGAATATCTCAAACATGGTCCACTCTATGAAAAAAATTTATGTTACACAAATTGTATGTTTTAACGAGCTCTACATTTTCTGTTACCAAAGTTTTTGTCTATTTCTTACAATTTGCAAGTTATGCAAAATTCCGTAAAATTCAACGAGAAGGCTATTTCCAGAAAATTCAAGATATACATTTCATTTGTCAGGTAAATATCTTTAATACACGATATTCTATTCAAAGCCGTCAGTCATTTTTGAGAAAATAAAATATTTTCGCAAAGTTTTCCATGTAAAGGCTAGTTGGGGGTGGGGGATTTTCTTAAGACTCTTCCTGTCGCACCCTGGAAATACCAAGTTTGGTATTTAACTGACTTCGGTTTTTAGTTATGCTGCCCACAGACACATGTACGCACACACGGACCTTTTACCAAAACTACTTTTTTTGGATTCAGGGGGACCCAAAACGTGTATTTCTGGTGAGATCTCGGTATAACATTTTTGGGTGCAATGCTCTCTATACACTATGTATATAGTACGTGTAGAGAAAGTAAAAAATAAAAGCATTTCATACGCCGTAAAGATAAAATACAAATTACATTTAGGAGGTGCAGCCGAAAGAGGCTTAATTAAACGCATATTTTTTTTTTAAATTAATTCTATTATTCACCGCTCTTCACAAAACATCAACCAGTAGCAAATTCTTGTCATAGAAGGACTGAACACCACAAATCAACTTCATGAACTCAAAACGACATGAAACATTCACTGCAGCATCCAGAACATCACTTCCACAGCTCTGCCGCCAAATTAGCATCTCAGATAAGTTTTCAGAATTAACACCGCATCTAACAAACTTTCTGAAATTGACGCAGTGAACTTCAAAGCCATGCTGGGAACCCAATAGTAATTAGCTAGATAAAGTACAATATTCCACCCAAAAATACAATGTGGAAATTTCACCGGAAATTTATATTTTGAGGCCCGCTGAGTTCGAAAAAAAAACACATTTTTTAAGGAGGGGGGGACAACATAACTCAAAAACGAAACATAGTATTTATATTTAGTATTTTCCAAGGACGCGCTACAAGATTTCCAAGAAAATTCTCGCAACCCAAAATACACATTATTTTCAAAATGTTGTTTATCTCAAAAAACGGCCCTAGCAATTTTAATTAAAAATCCCGCAGTTTAATGATACTTAAATCACAAATAAAATGTATATTTTGAATTTTCAGGGGCTAACTTTTGAAAATCTCTTTTGATGAGTTTTGCAGAAGTTTGCAAAACGGTAAACCGTAAGAAACACACAAAAACTTACTTCAAAAAATGAATTATCTCGTTAAACATAAAGTTTATGTCATAAGTTTTTCTTGTATATTTAACCGTTTTTTTAGATATGCCTTGTTATTGGTTTCAATTTTAAACTATTTAGTTTTTCTCAAATGGAAACATGCAAAATGAACCGAAAATCAATTGTTACACATAGCAACCAGGTTTTAAAAGATTGGACTGCCACTTTTGGTATAATTTATTTCCTTATTTCTCTTCTACTTACAATGAAGCAAGTATTCAGACCAATTCTGCTAATGTTTATCTCGATTACCGCGAAGTATATAATAGAATTACCGTTTGTAAGAATAGTTTGTATTTAGAGCATCTAGGTATATTTATGTGTATGGAGCACATAAGATTTTTTGCGTTATTACTTTCTCCAGCCCGTTTGTACCATGTACATAGTGGATATATAAGTTATTGTATCCCACCCAAAAATTCGATGTCGAGAAATATATGTTTTGGGATCCCTTGAGACCGAAAACACAATTTTTATAAAAGGTTCCGTGTGTCTGTGTGTCTGTGTGTGTATGTATCTATGGATAACATTGCTCAAAAACGAAAAAAAAAAACAACTTAAATTTCAAACTTGGTATTTAGGTTTAGTATCTTTCAAGGATGCGACATGAATATTTTCAAGAAATTCTCCCCACCACAAACTACCCTTTACATGGAAAAAAATTCGAAAACTTTTATTTTCTAAAAAATGGCTCTAACGATGTTGATTAAAACTTCGTCTGTTAAAGATATTTACATCTCAAATAAAATGTACACCTTGAATTTTCTGGGAAGAGCCTCTGAAGACCTCTTTAGTATGGATGAATTTTGCCAAATTTTTATTAAATGCTAAACCGTAAAAGATAACCAAAAACTTACTGTACAAAACTGTATATCTCGTCAAAACAAGCAATTCATGTCCTTTTAGATTTTTGTTGTGGAGGTAACCGTTTCCGAGATATTTCTTGTTATTGGTTTTAATCGACAAGTACCTATAATTTTCTCAGGCAAGAAGAGTCCGTTTTTCTTTTGTTCTACTCCTGGCCAAGCAAAGAAGTTAGCATAACGACAGTTTTTAAAGCATTTGACTATTGGTTTAGCCTAGTATGTTCCTTTCTACTTATAAGAAACGAAGTAACAAGAACATTCTGCTAATGATTATCTCGCTTAGCATGGTGTAGAAAGAAGAATAAAGTTATGTAAGAAGTTTGTAGAGCAGCTAGAAGAAGTCATATGAAAGTAACACATCCGAAATGTTTTTCCTCTTGTTTCCAACCTAGCTCAGAGGAAACGGTCGTAAACTGTGGGAGGCCCGTGTTTTAAATCCCAGCTATGACTTTGAAATCCTGCTATAGCATCTGATTCTACCTAGTCTAGGCTTATGTGGAAAAAACAATTGCCATTTGTATTCATATTTATCCAATTAGCATGCGGCAGCTAAAGAAAGTTTGTTGCAGATTAGATAAAGTGATCCTTGTGAATTTATCAAATCAGGGGCTTTAAATTGATTTGCTCTGAGTTTCAGTTGAGAATGTGATAATTAGTTTAAAACTGAATCATATGGAATATTTTAATATGCAAGAGTGTAAGAAAAATCAATGTCGTACAACACAATTGAAAGTAAATACACGCCATTAGGCCCTACAATTTTCGACATTTACAGGTTCAGTGGGAGTTAATTTTTTAAGTTCCATACCTTGTACGAAACCTTTTTAAAAATTGACAGCGAATGTATTACAATTTATTTATGTTTAGTTTATGTTTACCATATTTCATTCACACTGGACACATATTTTCAGTGCTATAAATTATTTTGTACTATTCAATACGTAAATATGTCTTTCGCGTGTCATAATTTGGAAAATTGATTGCAATTTTTGCAATTAGAGCTTTAAACCAGTATTACAAACTTTAAGAAACTATATTTCAATTAAATATGATGCGGCAATTGTAAATGTCTTATAACCCTATAAGAATTACATTCCGTAATACTAAGCATATTTTCAAAGAAAATTATTTTTAAAATTTGTTATTCCTATGTTGCTCCGTATAATATTAGAGTGGATTCCTCTGCACATTCTTGGAAATTTATATTATATATAAATATATGCATGTAATTTAAACAAAAGCTGAGTCATGGAACACCTTGAAACCATGAAAATGTGTTTTTGAGAAAAGTCCTATTTTATAAAATACTTCGCTAGGAGACGAATGTATTGTACGAAATTCAAATGCTGTAGAGCCCAAAATAAGACGTTGGCAAGCAAATGGTGACAATGGATTGACAAATGTTCCACCATCAATGTACCAAAAAAGCTGATGTTTTCCATTCACATGACCTTCTCTACCTGTTCTTCAAAGAAACTATTCTAACAAATCATTATTCTTTTATTCCACCTTATCGAGATAAATATTAGCTGAAATAGTCTTAATATTGTCTGCCTTTTAAGTAGAAGGGAAATAAGAATACACTAAGCTAAAGCGTTAGACGCTGGTTGCTATGTATTACAATTAAAATTCGGTCCTCTTTGAATGGCCAGGAATAAAAACAAAAACGGGAGATGAACAAACGTCGCCTTCCCATTTGAGAAATGTTCAAGTATTTTAGAACTGAAACCAAAGAATATGGAAATGGTTAACTCTATAAAAGTCATGTTTTAACCACATCTACATTAGTTGTGAATTAAGTTTTAGTCTACCTCTTACGCTTTGCAAGTAATACAAAGTCATCCAGAGCGAAGAAAGACTTCATGAGGCTATTCCCAGAACATTCAAATATACATTTTATTTGTCCTACAATTATCTTTAATATTCGGAATTCTAGTCAAAATCGTTAGATCAATTTTTGAGAAAATCGAACATTTTGAAAACTCTTCCGTGTAAGGTGCAGTTTCTCTGTGTAGTAGTTTGGGATTGGGGGTTTTCTAGGTAGCATTTGTGTCGTATTCTTGGAAGATGCTGAACATAACTATCAAGTTTGATGTTTAGTCGACTCTTCTCTTTTGGTAAGAATGTTAACAAATCACACATATACATACACACACGAACTATTTTCTAAAAATGATTCTTTGTATTCAGGGGACCTTCCAGTGAAATCTGTACATTGAAGTTTTAGGTGGAATACATTACCTTCTGTATCTACTATTTATTTACGTAGTCCTTATTAGGGAAGATGGGCATATTTTAGATTTTTTGACTGAATTTCGGTCAAATGCTCTCCCAGTCATCCAGAAATATTTGAAAGTTTAAGGAATTCTGAGAATGAAAGTAATTTAAAAAGTATTCAATTGAAGCTAGGGGTTCAGATTGCTTATATATTGTTTTTTAAAACGTTGACCAAATTTCATGTTAGTTCTCTTAACAAGAAATAGATAGTAGAATAAAGTTTTGTAAGAATAATTTGAAGAAGTAGATAGAGCAATGATGTGACTGTAGCACATACAGTTTTAGGTTTGATTCGTTTCCATTTTTCGATCGATATTCAAGGTTTTAGTTATTTTACGTTTCCCTTGTTATATTGACGGAAATTAGACTTTGGAAAAATAATCTGCTTATTAATGCTCTTTTCCATTTTCTTCCTTTCTCATATTTGCAGTGAAAGTCTTGTTTTGCAGCCTGCGTTGTGGGATATCGGAAAACGTTCCCTTGCCGATTTTATCCGTATAACGTGTACTTTCACCAATCCACTCAGGGGTTCAACAGGCAAGCGGTCGTGCGCACACACGCTAACTTCATTCCCTCTTTTTTATCCGTCCTCTCTTTCGTCTATTCCGGGCTTCTTTTATTTCCGCACCAGCCTCTCTCATTCCTCATTTCCGGATCTTATTGTCTCTTTTCTTTACACCGTCCTTCACCACCTGAACATCTGACGGACACGCGAGTTGCCGGATATCCATCCAATGGTCAGCTGCTCTCGCAGATGTCCGACAGAAATTGTTAACTGCACAGTCTTGTGCTTGTACTAGCGCAAGAATAGAAAGTTCCAGTGAGCGCACATACACGGACAGGGGCACCATCTGGAGGCAACTGTGCAGAACTAACGTGGAAAGTATTGGACTCGTATTGGTTAACCGCTCTCAGATCTCTATCCCCTCCACATGAGTGGTCGACACGCATTTCCTCTCTTCACTTATCTTTAAAGAAAAAGGAAGTAAAGATGAACTGCTGGAGAGTATAACCCTTGCTTGCTTTTCCACTGGAAAATTAGAATTTCATGCTCCAAGACATATTTGATTTAAAAATATTGTTAACTATTATAATACAATGACCACTTTGAAAGTGTTGAAAAAGACGCAATAAAATATTAAGAATTTATATCTGATAATTGCATCTTTTTAAAGTACTTCGTTGCATTCTGTACACCGTCTCTTCCTTTCAAATATTTTTCAAATGCTGAACGTCATTCTTTGGAGAGAGCGCAAATATATTTTCCATAAGTAGCTACAGGTAAGTCACATTGTTTATCTCAAATTATTTGTTTCATTTTGGGAAATAGAAAAACTGGCATGGGACCAGATATAGACTATAAGTTGGAAGGGGCAAATATCTGACTCCTGCAGAAATTGGGTTGCTTTTTTTCTGCAATGTGGGTAGAGGGATTGTCATGTTGCAAAAAAATTCCACGCAGACTTGTCTTAGGACTTTTTTTCCCCAGTTCATTGAACATTTGTGGCAGACATTTTGTGGTACACCGTCTCGTAATGCCTATGTCTCTAAAGCGGAATTGTAACAAAATAGTCACTTGCTGAGAACAAGGAACACACCATATTCTCGCCAACAGTTCTCGTTCGTTTCACTTTGGTTGGAGGACCTTTTACTGGTAAGACCAGACCGCTGAATTTTATTTAGTTCCTGGACCAAACTGGTAAATCCAGCTTTCTTCACCTATTGCAATGTTAAATATGTTTTTTTGAATATTCCTCCATTGAATTTTTTTAAAAAAATTCCCGGTACCATTAGATGTATGATTGGTGAGGTGATGAGGATTCCAGTGACTGCAGAGTTTCCTGACATCAATTCTTTCAGAATTTTTTTCAGCCCATCCCTCATTTAAGGTTTCTTAAATCTACCATATGTACACCGATGATCTTTTAGCAACATGCGCGCTGCTTTAGTCGCATTTTCATCTGGTGTTGCTGTAGTTAGCCGTTCTGCTCGGTCTTCATCTTCGAGGGAATTCCTTCTTGTTTAGAACTCTGCGCACCAGATAATGGTGGATTGCAAAGGGAAAAGATCCCCAAATGCACGATGCATTTTCTCTCTTCTAAATTGACTTAGTCATAGAAAATCATAGTATGGAAATCCTCTCGCTTGAGATCTATCCTAGCACATGGCATAGTCACACCTATACGCGGTACATATGCACATTTTTGGAGCCGGCCCAGTTTTGCACATGTTGCTATTTGAACTTCAATCTAAGGTTTTGAAAAGCTGCTTTGGCTTATCACAACTCATTGTTTTCAATTTTCAAGTGACTAAAATCTGCGGCATCGAGAGAGGCTATATTGTCTAATCTTGCCACTACTGAGTATACTGCAAAAGACAGACAATGAAAGTTCTAACAATTAATGCAACAGCTTTAACGATAACTATAAAAAAATCGGATTGTTGCATTCACATAAATATCTCTATATCTCTCTAACAAATTATTGTCTAAAAGCTTATGCTTCTCTCTACTTCATGCTATTCGAGATTAACATTAGCAGAACCGCTTTATTGTAAGCAGAAGGTAAATAATGAAATACCTGGTCTAAAACGATAGTCAAATCTTATAAAAGCTGGTTGCCATTTGGATGAAATAGTTTCTTTGCATTGCCAGGAGTTGACATTTTAAAACGGTAACCAATTACAAGAAAATTCTCAAAAATGTCAATTCTACGTAAAAAATGTATATGACTTAAATTAATGAGATCTAATTTTTTTGTGTAGAAAGCTTTTGGCCATCTCTTTCGGTTTACTAGTTTTGCAAAATCCTGCAAAAATCATTCAGAATGAATAAGTCTTCAGACGCTATTCCCAGAAAATTCAAGATATATATTTTATTTGTCCTATAAATATCTTTAATACAAGGTATTTTAATCAAAATCGTTAGAGCAATTTTTGTGAAAATCAAATTTTCCATAGTTTGGGGTGGGGGATTTTCCTCATCTTCGTGTTTCATCCTTGGAGGATACTAAACTTATATACCACGTTTGGTATTTTACCGACTTTTTGTTTTTGAAGATCGTGTTCACAGACACACTGACAGACAGACACACACATGGACCTGTTTCTAAAAATACTTTTTTTTTTTGGATACAGGGGACACCAAAAACATTTACTTCCATGAAATCTCGGCATCGAATTTTTGGGTGGAATACAATACCTCCTCCATACTCATTGTACATAGTACGTGTAGAGAAACTATACGCAATAAATTGCAGACGCACAAAATAGGAAACCAGCTTCACCTTCACTAAAGCAAACAACTATTCTCCACTTACAGAAGTATTGGTAGCATTGTCGAACATCCAAAGCCACCAAATGGGGAGGAAACATATAATTGGTCCTAGCAGACAGCTTCCACCCTTGGCTTGCGGGCCAATCCAACACTGCAAACCTTTTGTGGTTTTTCTTACTTTCTTTCGCGTTGTGTTTTGCATGTAGCAAAGCTCTGACCAACTACAGTAAACTATTTTTATGAAAAACATTACTAAAATTAAATCAAGTGCCGATTTATCTACTGAAACGAATTTAAATAACTTCCTTTACAGTGGAAATTCACAGCGCTATAGTTGGCCATTCTGATGTATACACCTATGGGTTTTATTGGAGTTTCCCCTGTTCTCCTGGTAAATTCTGGGTAAGTCCATTACGTCTCCCAAATTTCATCTACCTCCATTTCATCTCCCTTCTTTTTTCATTCCATCCTTTATCTGATCGGTCTATTTCAGGATATTAAATGTCAGCGGGGTCTCGGCGCTCAATGGCAGGGAAAACAATGCTCCCTTCACGTTCGTCCTCCGATGGGGGTCGTCTCTGGTCTCCGAACCTTCCTTTGACATATCTATGTCCAAGTCCTTGGTGGGAGTTTCGCCGGCTGCACTAAACGCCGCTGGAAATCTAGAAATAGCAGGGACCCTGTCGGCCACCCTCTGTATCCTCTCGCCTCGTCCTTCCTCCCGGGGTGTCCCGTATAGTGCATAGTACAAAAGATATACCGGTGGTCGAGGTGCCGAAGTAACTGTTGTGACTTCATGCATCTGAAGTAAATCGTTGCATAGGCACAAAATCTACTCTTTGCATTGTTTCTTTCGCCTTTCTTTGGGTTTGGAAATAATTTTCCGATATGTTATAGCACATATACGAAACATTTTTGGCGTTATATTCTCACGACTTTCTCTACCCATTCTTCAGAAGATTAACTTACAACATATATCCCACTTCACGATAATCGAAGTAAACATTTGCAAACCTTGTTTTATTGGGTATTTCCTAGTAGATGCAAGGGGATTAGGGAAATAACAGGTTTTAAGAGATAGTCAAATCTTTTAAGAGTGGGTGCTATGTTACAGACTTCCATTCTTTTTGTTTTGCCACGGGAAAATAACATTTTCATATTATAACGAATAAGAAATGGTTAACTACACACACAAAATTCCTTTTAACATACATTTTGTGCTTTAGCCGGGTCTACATATACTGTGCCGTAAGATTTGTCTATCCCTTATGGCTTACTAGCTATACAAAGATAATTCACAATGTAGATAACTTTAGTAGCTTATTCACAGTAAATTCAAAATATACATTTATTTTTCACACAAACGCCTTAAACATGTGATATTTTCAAAATTCGCTGGACATTTGAAAGAGTAGTGACAGATCATTTTAGCGATTTTTGTGTTGCATTCTTAGAAGATATTAATCTTAAATAGTAAATATATTTCATGATAAAATGAGGCACAAGACACAGCAAACATAATTTAAGTTTTAATACTTGGATGGAAATGTTTAATCAAGCTTACATCTTGCAAATTAACAGATAAAAACGCTTTCCAGACGTGTTCATTATAATGAACTAAGTTACTAACAATAATTTGTTACGGAGATGTCGAGAAAGGCATGTGAATGGAACACATCACCTTTTTTATTAGCGTGTAATCATCTTTTATTCCTGGTAATATAGCTGTTCCTTTTTATTTGGTCAGCTGCATAAATTAATGTATGTAAAACGAATTAATAATATATACCCCGGTTTAATCCGAACTTGTGACTCTTATCATTATAAAGAACAGAATATGATCGTAAAATAAACCCTCTTTTTTAATTTGATAAAAAAAAATCAAAGCATTCATCTGAACATCCTCCATTGTGGCTACATCAAAGGAATATAAATTCGAATTACAGACTCTTTTATACATGTTTGGCACAGCATTGCATTTTAAAACCAATGAGCTCTGCGGATATTGCAAATAAAAGGAGGGGAGCCTACGCTGTGTTCATGCTAGTTAAAATTGCGTCACATATAATTAAATTTGATTACGAAATGCTGTTGGTTTCAGTTATCTGTTTCTACCAGCGCTTGTTTGTTGGTCAGAGTTTGCATGTTTACATGCTAATCATTTGGAGATTTTCTCTCAATGCATTCTGTTTCTGGATTTTTAAATTTTTTATATCATTACCGAAATTAAATAGAGATGCTTGTAGTGTTAATGTGTTTAGTCTTTTAGTAGAAACAGCAATTTACTGGATTTTTGCCTCAATGCTTTGGCCTGTATCACGTGCTAGGGTAAAAGATTTCACCGAACTGTATTCAGATGTTTCGTTGGTTTAATCAACACCAAAAATATCCGATGTGTTATATTCATATTACTTTCTCTAGCTGTTCTGCAATAAACTGGTCTTACAAAGGATTATTCTTCTATTTCATGCCAGTAAACACCGACAGAAATGGTTTTAATAGTATTTACTTATAAGTATAAGGAAATAAGAGAATTGACTAGGCTAAAGCTTTAGTCATATTTTTGAGAATTTAAACCAAAATAACAAATATTGAATGTATATGAAATGAATTGTGAACTTTCACGACATCTACATTTGTTGTGTAGTAAGATTTTGTGTTTCGCCAGTTATGCAAAAGCCATCCAAAATAAAGAAAAATCCAGAGGCTATTACTAGAAAATTTGATATACACATTTTACTTGTGATTTAAATATCCTTAATATAAGATATTCTAATAAAAATTGTTCCCTATATTCATTTTTGAGAGAACCGAAAATTGAAAAATCTAGTGCACTTCCTTTATATGACGTTTTCTACACTTCTAAAACAAATTATTGTTAAAAATTATTCTTCTAATTACTTAATGCTAATTGCTAAAGTGATAGTCAAAAGCTGGTTGCTATGTGATTGAGGTTCCTTTGTTTGTATGGACAGAAGTTGGCAAATTTCTGTATGAAAAAAGTGAATGTATTTTATACCTAAATCCAATAACAAGGAATATATAAAAAACTATCAGCTCCACACAAAAAAAAACAACAACAAAAAAACGCATGCACCATAAATTTTGTATTTTAATGAGTTCTACATTTACTATTAAGTAACTTTTATCTCTCTCTTACGGTTTACCAGTTATGCAAAATTCCTCAAAATTCATCCATGTAAGGGCTAGTTGGAGAAGGAGATTTTCTTGAAATTCTTCGTGTCGCATCCTTGGAAGGTACTGAACCTAAATACCAAGTTTGGTATTTAACCGTGTTTGCGTTTTGAGCTATGCTGTCCACACACACACACACACATAACTTTTTCTAAAAATGCATTTTTGGATTCAGGGGGTCTCAAAACATTTATTTCCGGTGAAATCTTGGTACGCAATTTTTGGGTGCAATACGAGGTTCGGGATAAGTCTACTGCAATCACTGAGCGATGGGCCGGAGCATTGTCGTGATGAAATATGCTATTGACCTGTAACTACGGATACAAGCTAGTCTAGAGTTAAAGTATATGATGCTACGGTCTAACTGGTCTAGTGGCGCCATATCTGTGTGAGGCCCAGGACTTAAGAGCCGACCCATGTTTAACAGCGAGCGATGTCGACCGAACCCTATCGCAGAACAAGCATATTTTTACTTTCTCTACACGTACTATATACACAGTGTATGGAGAATTCTATACCGAGATTTCACCGGACACGTCTTAGCTCACCTGAATCCAGAAAAATCATTTTTACTTTCTCTAGCTGTACTATGTACATAGTGTATACAGAAGGTATTGCATTCCACCCCAAAATTCGATACCGAGATTTCACCGGAAATATATGTTTTAGAACCCCCTGAATCCATAAAAAGCATTTTTTGAAAAAGTTCTGTGTACATGTGTGTCCATGTGTCTGTGAACACAAAAATTCAAAAACGGAAAGTCGGTAAAATATTAAACTTGCTATTTAAGTTTAGTGTATTCCAAGGATGCAACGCGAAGATTTTGAGAAAAATTCCCCCACCCCAAACTATTCTTTACATGGAAATATATTCGAAAATATTGATTTTCTCAAACTGACTCTTAACGAGTTTGATTAAAATACCGTATATTAAAGATATTTATATGACAAATATAATATATTTCTTGAATTTTCTGGGAATGGCCTCTAAAGACCTCTTTATTCTGAATGAGTTTTGCTGAATTTTGCCTAATTGGTAAACCGTAAGAGATAGACAAAAACTTACTTCACAAAAAAGATAGATCACGTTAAAGCACACAATTTATATCGTATACGTTTGTTTCGTTGAATTAACCATTTCTGAGATATTCCTTGTTATTTGGTATTTTCTCACACTGAAAGTTGTAAACCTGCATAGAAGCGGATTTCAACCTCATGGCAAATAGCTTTTAAAAGACTTGACTATCGTTTTAGTGTATGTATTTCCTTATTTTCTGTCTACTTACAAGGAAGCAAGTAATTAAAACAACGTCACTAATGTTTATCTTGACTGTCATAAAGTAGATACAAGAATATACTTTTTAACAATAATTTGTTACTACGATGTAGATAAAGTCATATGAATGGAACACATCAGATTTTTTTAATTATTATTGATTTCACTTCGTTTTAATAACGTGGTCATATTGCGATGGAACTATTCGGTATGTGGTGTGGCCTTTTAAGATCGCACTCCAAAATAACTTCGTTTTGTAATAAACAGTGTTAGAATGCAATCCGGTTGGCTATTCTACCATCCATAATATGAGGTACAGCGTAGCTAGACTTTTAAGATCTTATCTCCTCAAATAGGTACACACTTATTAACTAACTCCGCGACAAGCAAAAGGAGTTTTGGTGCCGTTCAGTCTGTTGCTTACACTGTCTGCTGATAGATAGCAGTGAAATCGTAATAGCAATTTATTTTCAGTTTATGCATTAATTTTGGACTGAAGGTGAACTTGGGCCATATTGTTAAATTTATAATCCGTTATTTACCTTTGTCATTGAGGAAAATCACGATAAAAGCCCAGACAAATTGGGCAGTCTATAGGATTTGAACCCCCGAACTCGTGAATACGGGTAGCTTTTGTTTCTTGCTCTGGATATTATTTTCAGCTAAAATAACTTTTCGTTAATTACAATTACAGACAAAGCATTCTTAAGCAACTGGCTTCTAGTTACCCACAGTCAAACTCGTCAATGTGTAGAACATGCCCACTAACGGCCAAGAGTTACTGACGGCAGGTATCGCACGATCCCATGTGCACTCCATCTATACACGCCAACAGATTGTACAGGGTATGAGGTTACTTGTAACGTTTACTATCTGTGACGTCACTGCGGAAAGTCTGTAATAGATCACTCTAATTTCCTTTTGTGCAGGTTTAAGTGCTTAAAAATTTCTATGCTTGATTAATACACTCCCAGCACCTTGGCAAAACGTACAGCTATATCTCTTGACATTTGTTTAGTTTTCGGCAATACGGACATGGCACCTGTAATCATTGTATTCGGAATACTGTTCCAAATATTGGCCACTTCTAAAAAATTCCGATGTAGCAATATTTTAATTAATCTTTTGTTGACTATCTAACATTATTTATGTTTAGTGCCACGAATATATTGCGTGTATTGATAACCTGTGAAGCTACATGGCAACTATAAAATAGTCTGTTTTTCTACTGCTGAGCTATGGTAGTTAGAGGCAATATTACATTCCAGACAAAAATGTTAACCCCACAAAAACATGTATTTTACATATAAATTGCGTGTTTTGAGAAGATTGCATTTTTCTGTAGTAAGGTTTGTAGGAATATTTGTTTCGGTTTACCAGTTATGCAAAAGTTATCCAGAATGAAGAGTACTGAAAGAGAATATACCCCAAAAATTCAACATACACTTTCATTTATTATGAAAATATTTTACAAATATGCTATTTTAATAAAACTCCTTTTTGTGAAAATAAGAATTGTTGAAATATTTTCCACGTAAAATGTATCCTGAGTTGGGGTATTTTATTACTAATCTGGTGTCACATTTTTAATTTCTCTATACGTACTATGTACATAGTGTATAGACAAGGTATAGTAATGCACCCAAAAATTAAATACCGAGATTTCACCGGAAATACATGTTTTAAGACACCCTGAATACAAAAAAAGCATTTTTAGAAAAATGTCCGTGTATGTGTCTTGTCTGTCTGTCTGTCTGTCTGTCTGTCTCTATCTGTGTGTGTCTGTGGGCAGCATAGCTCAAAAACGAAAAGATCGTTAAATACCAAACTTGGTATTTCATATCAGTATCTTCCAAGGATGCGACACGAAGGTTTTCAATAAAATCCCCCCACCCCAAACTACACTTGGCATGGAAAAATTTTTTTTTCTACATTATTTTCTAAAAAGTCGCTCTAACGATTTTGATTAAAATATCGTGTATTAAAGATATATACCTGACAAACAATATGTATATCTTGAATTTTCTGGGAATAGCCTCAGAAGACTACTTTATTGTGGACGAATTTTACGGAATTGTGTATAACTGGTAAACCGTAAGAGATAAGACAAAAAATTACCACACAAAAATTGTAGAGCACATTAAAACACTCAATTTATGTTATATACATTTTTTTCATGGAGTGATCGTTTTTTTAGATATTCCTTATTTTTAGTTTAAGCCTTGAAAAACACTTCTCATATAGGAATTTGTCAACTTATGTCCGTACAAACAAAGGAACTTGAGTCACATTGCAACCAGCTTTTGACTACCACTTTAACTTATGGTACTCCCTTTTTTCGCTTCTACTTACAAGGAAGCCAGTAATTGACTAATTTTTCTCGATTAGCATGAAATAAATAGAGGCATAAACTTTTTTAACAATAATTTGTTGTAGAGATATAGAAAAAGTCATGTGAATGGAACACATAAGATTTTTCAAATTTCTGAGCTTATGTGTGAAGTGCGGTATTTAACGTATTTATATTTTTGTGTCATACTATTCACACACACCTTTTCTAAAATTACTTACTTTGGATTGAGGGATCTCAAAACATCTATTTCCTGTGAAACATCGACTGTTATGCATAGTATAATAAATAAAACGGGGCAGTAAAAGATAGCCTCCCTGTCTTCCACTTCTGTTTATATAGGCTGTTTTATCCTTCTACTTTCTCTACACATACTATGTACATGGTGTATAGAAAAGGTATTTTATCCCACCTAAAACACCTCATAACAAGATTTCATCGGAGATATGTTTTGAGATCCCCTGAATCCAAAAAAGAAAATGTATTTTCTCTACATGAACAGATGTATTCTATGCGAAAATTGATACCAAGATTTCACCCAAAATACATGTTTTGGGACCCCCTTGAATCAAAAAACAAATATTTTTATGAAAATGTCCGTATGAATATCTGTAACTTTGGGCAGAATAGCTCAAAAATGAAAAGTCCGTTAAATACCAAACTTGATATTTAAGTTCAGTATATTTCCTTGGCGTTTAGAATTTATATCATTTTATTACAAAATAAAATAAAATTGTAATTTTCCAAAAAAATTGGTACAGTTCACACATAGTAGTGATCACTTTAAGCTAAAATGGTGCTCAAATCTTTTGTTGTAAAGGTAGCTTTGAAATTATGTGATAGCTGTGAAATTATGTTCTCTCTGCATGGACACGAAAAATAATAGGGATGTTCAATTGAACAAAGTATAGGTAAAGTAAGGTATTTGCAAATAAAAATAAATACCAGAATATCTTGGTGATGGTCAACATAACATAAAAAAAATTAATATAAGAGTTGCTTCACATGAGGATAACTATTTTTTTATGTAATACTCGAAATATATTGGTTCCCCTACGGTTTATCAGTACGATATCATTCTGAATGAAAATAAATTCATAAACGATTTATAAAAAATACAAGATCAGCTCTTTTTTTCTATGTAAACATCATAAACGTATTGTAGAATTTTTCCCATGTAATGAATAGTTTGAATGCTGGATTTTCTTGACAATTTTGTGTCGCATCCTTGAAAGATGCTGAACTTAAGTACCATTTTGAGATGTAATATACGCTTTGTTTTTCAGTTATACTTTTCTTTCTCACTCTCACACACGCACATACACATCTATAGACATATCTGTATATATACATACACGCATACACAGATATATCTTCGATAAAGGCTAGCAATACTCAAAAACTAAAAGACCATGTCCATACACACATATATTTCCGGAGAACTCTTGACATACTTTTTTGTGTGGAATACAATACTTCTCTACACACTAAGTAATTGTATATGTAGAGAAGGTGAAACATTATACAGGGTTACTACAAAAGAAATAGACAACTTCAACCGCCTGTAAAACAAAAGCTATTAGAGATAGCTACCTAATTATTTTGGAGGTATGTTGAGAAACTCTCAAAGTTTTGTTTGTTAGTATTGGTAACGCTGTAGTGTTTTGTTTGTTGTTGCAGAAGCTGAAATGGCGGAAAATCCTGCGAAAAAGGCATATTGCGTGTTGGAATTTGCTAGAACGCAATCAACAACTGTTGTCCAACGACATTTTAGAACACGTTACCACAAAACGCCACCGACTAGACAGTGAATCTACGACTGGTATAGAAAATTCGAGACAACGGGATGTTTGTGCAAAGGAAAGAGCTCGGGAAAACCAAGAGTTTCGGAAGAAAACGTTGAACGAGTTCGTTCTGCCTACATAAGAAGCCCACAGAAATCGACATCTAGGGCAAGCATGCAATTACAAATTCCACAGCAAACTGTATGGAAAATCTTGCGGAAGCGACTGCACATGATGCCTTATAGATTACAGATGTTGTAGTGTCTGAGTGAAGAAGATAAGGTCATACGGCGTGACTTTCGCATCGACATGTTGCGACATGACGAAGACGATGCTGGTTTTTGTGAGCACATCATTTCATTTTTGTGGTAACGTGTTCTAAAATGTCGTTGGACAACAATTGCTGATTGCGTTCTAGCAAATTCCAACACGCAATATGCCTTTTCCACAGGATTTTCCGCCATTTCAGCTTCTGCAACAACAAACAAAACACTACAGCGTTACCAATAGTAACAAACAAAACTTTGAGAGTTTCTCAACATACCTCCAAAATAATTAGGTTGCTATCTTTAATAGTTTTTGTTTTACAGGCAGTTGAAGTTGTCTATTTCTTTTGTAATAACCCTGCATTTAAATAGCCCTGCAAGTTTGTTACATGGCAAATATATCACTATTATAACTTATAACTAGCAACAAAATATCTCATATGGTGTGGATTTTCCAAATTTAACAGATGTATCACCTTAATGCTCGCCTTTCTGTGTGAATTGCCTGTGTAATATTCGGCTGTTCAGCATTTTGCTGCAAGGACAAATTCGATATGCTCTAAACTTCTATCCTGCCCAATTCTGCAAGCTGGTTCCTTATGTCGCAGGCTTGACCACAGGGTTCTATTTGTCTCCATTCCATCATCTCTCCTTTTTTGTGCTTTATTAAAAAAAAGGGGTTGGAGAGCTAGAAATACGTACCAACTGTGACAGGTCCCGCTGCCTGTCACCGCACTTAGCGTTTCCAGTCTCGTCCACCCCGTCCATCATGCGTCCACCCCTTTTCTGACAGTTTCTGCTCTCGGACACTGTTTGCAGGCTTAGCAGTTCCCATTTCAAGAAAACATACAAAACGCTAATATCTATCGCCTGTCGTTTATTAAGCTGCTGGTATAAATCACTTTCCCTCGTCCGCTTGCCCTTTCCTTAAATTCTGTCTGCTTGAGGAAAACCTTTATGTCAAAATCATGTTGGTTATTTTTACTTTCTCTTAGTATAGTGTATAGAGAAGGCATTGTATTGCACCAAAAATTTCCATACCAAGATTTCACCGGAAATACATTTTTGGGTCCCCGTGAATCTAAAAAGAGCATTTTTTTAAAAAAAATCCGCGTGTGTGTGTGTGTGTGTTTGTCTGTGGACAGCATATCTCAAAAACGAAAAGACCGTTAAATACCAAACTTGGTATTTAAGTTTGATGTCTTCCAAGGGCGCAACACGAAGATTTTAAAAAAAAATCCACTCACTCCAAAGTACCCATTACATGGAAAAAAATTCCAAAATGTTGACTTTCTCAAAAATGGCTCTAGCGATTTTGACTAAACTCTCTTATATTAAGATATTTACATGCCAAATAAAATGTATATCTTCAATTTTCTGGGAAAAGTCTCTGAAGACCTCTTTATTCTGGATCATTGTTATTGAATTTTGCATAACTGGTAAACCGAAAGAGATAGAGAAAAACGTACTACACAAAAAGTGTAGATTTTGATAATACAATCATAATTTAACAGCAATCATAAAAAATAATAATTTTTGTCATATACATTTTTTCGTCGAGTGATTATACTTTTCTGATACAGGAATTTGTCAACTCCTACCCATATAAACAAAGGAACTTCAGTCACACAGCAACCAGCGTTTGACTATCACTTTAACCTATTGTACTCTCTTATTTCGCTTCTACTTATAAGGAAGCAAGTAATAAGTCTATTTTTGCTGGGTTTTTTTTCTCAATTAGCTTGAAATAAATATAAGCGAAAGCTTTTTAACAATAATGTGCTGCAGAGATGTGGAGAAAGTCATGTGAGTGGAACACATAAGATTTTTTCTACTAATTAAGTAGAGGAAAATTCACAATTCACATTACACTCCACAGAAATTAATGAAAATACACATTCTGATACTCCCTGAATTAAAATTTTGAAATATTACAATCACATGACTTTCCCCACATAATTTGCAAAAAATTTTCATAACAGATATAGTGTTGTAATTTCTTCTTATTAATCCAGATAAACTTTGCATGAATTATTTTATTACTTATTTCCTTATAAATACAAAGGAATAAGGAAATATATTAGGCTAAAGCGAATGAGTCATTTCTTTAAAAAAGCGGGTTACGCTTTTTGCTTGTTCAGGAGCAATAAAAACAATTAATAAGGAAAGTATATGTATTTTAAAATTGAGCCTAATAAGCAATATCTCGGAAAAGGTTAACTCCACAGAGAGATTATATTTTATATAATGTGTGTCATTTAACGTGATCTACACATTGGTTTCCCACTTATACAAGTCACTCAGAATCAAGAGTGTTTCAGCTGTTGTTCCCAGAAAATTGAAGATACACATTTTGTCATCTAAATAGCTTTAATGCGTGGTATTTTAATTAGAATCGCTAGCCATTTATGCGAAAATAGAACATTTTGAAGTATCTTTCTCGTAAAGGGTAGTTTCAGGCTGGGGAATTTTCCTTAAAAACTTTGTGATACATCCTTGGAAGATATTGAACTTAAATGCAAAGTTTGGTGTTTGGTGTTGAACCTATTTTTGAGTTAAGCTGCCCAAAGTCACAGAAACACACGCGGATTTTTTTCTCAAAGTGCTTTATCTGGCATTGGGGGTACTCAAAGCATATGTTTCTAATGACTCTGCATCGACTTTTTGGATGACAATTTCTTTTCTACCTACTGTGCACATGGTGTGGGCAGAGAAAAAAAGCATGCAGAAAAGGATTGTGCTTCAGTGTGTATGTATCTGTGTGTGTGTGTGTGTGTGTGTGTGTGTCTGTGGGTGGGAGAGAGAGAGCGTGTGCGTGTGTGTCTGTGAAACACCCTATTTTCTCAGCAGAAAAGATATTGCTATTAGCTTTGTCTTGCATATCTACTCCTGCTTCTTTATACCATGATATGAACGTATTTAATTCTCTTTTCAGCGTTGAAGCGCACATGAAATATGACGCTTTAATATCTACCTTTTATGTACTTCATTTTAATAAGTTTTCTTTAATCATAACGTACTTAAGGATTTTCATCCTTTATTAGTACTTATATAAAGTGTTTCTGGTAGGAGAATCTGTCCATTCTGTAGTTTGGATGAAGACTGGATACATATTTTGGCGGAATGTGCAAAATTGTACTCAAACATCTTCACGTCGCGATAGAATGGGAAGGACATGTTGGGATCTACTGGCTGACCGAGGAAGTGTTAAAACGAGAACAATTTACTGGCTAAAGAGCCCAAAGCTAGATCAAATTTGTACAGTTAGTCAGAGTAACTTATCTCTTTATTTTCTCCTTATTTTATTTATTTTTCTCTTTTGTTTTTGTCATCTTTAACTTGTATCTGAAATATGCATGCATGGTCATTGAGCTACTCAGTAAGTATTTGTGTAATAATTTTAGTAACTTAGCACAAATAAAGATATCTATCCATCCCATCCATCTAATCGTAACTATCGATTCAATCTACCGTATCTAACAAACTATTGATTCTATCTATAAAGCATTAAGGATTTTCATTTCATAGGCCATCTTTCCACAATTCTAAAAACCCAGCTTTAGATTGTTTGGCTCCTTGTTTAAAATTACTCTAATACTTAGCAAGCACCATTTTCCATTGTATCTTTACATATACCTTCAAAGTAGTACACCATTCGTTACGTCAGTACAACATTCTCTATTGTACCTTGGATATTACAAGGAATTAGTGTATTTACAAACGCAAGAGCTTCGGTAACCCTGAGAACACGTGGTTTAGGATTACAACATATACTCTGGCGCGTGACCATCAGGTCCATTGTAGTAGAATTAATTACACCATTCGTTACGTCAGTACAACATTCTCTATTGTACCTTGGATATTACAAGGAATTAGTGTATTTACAAACGCAAGACCTTCGGTAACCCTGAGAACACGTGGTTTAGGATTACAGCCATATACTCTGGCGCGTGACCATCATGTCCTTTGTAGTAGAATTAATTACATTCCTTTTGTGTGTGCTCCGCCTAATCTGTGTTCAGAATATTAAAAGTTATTTGTGATTGTTCCCATAAAAGGAGCATTCCAAAAAATATGCAATGAATCTATTAATTTAGTTATTAATTATAATTATAATTACATCATATTTATTTTAATAATCTGCAAATATGATGAATAATTTTAGAAAGTAAATAAGAGTACTATCTACATTAGTATTTAATGCTCCTAATTTTGAAACGAATCGACTTTATTAAATATAATTATAATAGGGTTTAGAGAAAAGGATTTTAGCTTTTTATAATAATTAATATAAGCTTTAGACTTTCACCTCCTTTTATTGTTTGTAATCTGTTTTTTCATATACAATTTATATTTAGTCGCAACTCATTTTTCAGCTGCATTTCTTAACCACATAGGACTTGCTACATCTCGAAAGCTAAAATGCGTGTAATATATACCACAAATATATTTATTTAAAACTCGCTGGATTTGATTGTCTACCAAGTATAGGAAGTATTTCATTCAACTAAAAAATTAAATATCGAGGCTTCGCCGGAAATACTCTGTGATTTCAGGAACGAAAATTCGATTAAATATGAAACTTGTAACTTGAGTTGTCCTCCTTTATGGATACGATAGGAAGGTTTTCAAGAAAATCCCCTTCCCGAAATTACTCTTTGCAATGAATATTCTTGTTATTGTTTATATTATCAAAATTGGTTGTGATTTGATTTAGAAACGACTTTGTTGAATGTATTATGATAATTTAAATGCATATCTTGATTTTTGGGGTGTACTTATTTTGAATGGCTTTTAAAATCTTGTTATAAATGAGATTAAATCTTACTACGCTTAAAACGTAACTCTAGTTAAAACGGTTTGTTCAATGTCATTATGACGTCTTCCATGGTAGTGTAATTTTGGAATTCTTGGAATTTCATAGCCATCATTTAACGCTTTTTAAAAACTTGAATAGCTAGAGACTATCATGCGCTTTTTATACCTACAAAGAAAATGTAAATCTCTAATGAAATTCTAGTTTTATTAAAATAAGAATACGAGTATGTAAGAGAAGTTTTTAGAGGAGCATCGGATTTTCTCAATTAAATTTACAGGATAAAATATCGGACCGGATGGTGCCGCGGCAGCTTGTGACTCGCATTCGGGATTCCATGGGTTTGATTCCTGTGGTCGACCTTCTTATTCTATGGGTTCTTTCAGATTATCCAGGGTCGCCAGGTGAATATTGGAAAAATTCTTTACAACGTCCAAAATTCCTATGCATCATTTTCAATTCTCATCACTTCCCTTATTGGGCCGCGCGTGAGTCCCGGGTTCCATCCCAAACGACCGCATGTGAGATTTGTGGTGGACAAAGCAGCGCAGGGACGGGTTTCCTCCGGTTTCCCCCGCCATCTCATTCCATCGGTGCTCCATCTTAATTTCGTGTATTACCAGTATCATCGCCACGAGTAGTAAAAGCGGGCGTTAAACACTACCAAAAAAAAAAAAAAACTTCTATATCTGTTTTCAGGTTTGACGGACCAGGTGACATGGTTGTGGCTTAGACGCTGTATAGGTATATTTCAGACCTTGTCGCAGAAAGTCGGGTGCTTTTGGGCTAGAGTCCCTTTGGAGAACTCTTGGAGACTCGTGGCTCATGAATTGGACTCGGGCGGCGTCGGAGGCATTCATTCAGGAAACTTTAGGGACCCTTTCCTGTTTGCGCCAGTCGTTATCCGGATATTTCGCCCTTCAGGTCTCTCCCCTCTTTCCTCCCAATCCTTGAATCACTTAAGCTGCTAAGGGTCCCAATGGTCTACGAGTGATGCTCTGTCCCAGTCATTGAGACTCCATCCATGAGGACACTTAATTCTACAAACTAAAATAGATGCAAAGGTAGACAGAATGTTAGAAGTGCATAAGCATAAATGTTTTCATAAATGGTACTTTAATTTACATTCACATTGGTGTGATAGTTTGTGGGTTTCCTGGAGCTGCTTAGTCTAATACTGGGGTGCTATGTATCTACTATGGTACCTTTCCCTTCATTTCATTTCCTTTCTTCATCTTTCAGGTTGGCGGAAATTGTGCCTCGAGGTTTTGCAGGCAGATAGCACTGTTGCTTACACTGTTGCTTATAGTGGCATCCTTCCGACGGCCTCCTGGCGCCTGTGTAGTCTCCGTGGTGCGCCAGGTCTGATATCTAGTGAAACTGTTAGGGACTTACGTGCGTCTTTGAGCTTAGCTCCAAAATTTCCTGTGGTTTCCCTTCCTCTAATCACTTCTCCGGTGGGGAGGTGGTAGGCTGTAATAGATCATTACTTGATCACGGTTGCCAAGGTGTCCCCTACCGCTAACGTAACCATACCTCATAGTTTTTTCTCTTCGTCTCACAGCTTTACCACAAACCAATCTCTTAATGTACTAACTGATGTTTTCCCCATGATCGTAACGGCGCCGCGATATGAAAAACGCCCATCAATATGTACTATCCGTTTTACTTCCACATGTTCACACTTAAATATTTGACATACTTCCCAAGCTATTGTGGGGTAATTGCCCTTGCAGAAAGTATTCAAAATCAGTTCCATACAGCATATCATATAGAGAAACCTGCCCACTCTGCGTTGCGCCATCCCAACAGTCCGCCCCGCGCTCTCGGGAAATTAATCGTGTACTGCTTGTGTTTGTACTAACTTTAAAACATACTACTCTTAACAAGTAAAATCATTAGTCTGCAAATAAATTATGTTATAATGTTGTTCAATAACTAACCTCAACTACCACTACTAGGAAGTTAATGCATTTGCATACTTTCTCTTACGTTTTATATATGTATGCTTTTGAATTCTGTTGCATTTTGATGCTGCATATAAATGCATGTTTTCATTCTTTAACTTTTTATTTAATGTTTTTCCAACATTTGAATCGCACACTCGCGAGTATCGTTGCGAAGGCAGAATCACTGATGACTTTTTAAAAAATTATTCTATCACATGACGTATCTTACGTGAATCCCCATTCGTCTGCGAAACCATGAAATCGCAAGTTGTAAGCTGTGTTACTTGTAATGGTGAAGACCCTGATGGAAATTGACTGAAGATTAAGTTTCATATTTGTGTGTTTGTGTGTTTTTGCGTAGAAAATGCGTATTACCGGGTGATTGGAACTAGATCTTGAGAAATTAGGATACACATATAATGTGTGCATGTGTTGATCTTACTGAGAAATGTCGGAAGTCAAATTTACTTCGAAGGCTAGATAAATTAACTTACTGCAGGAGACTGCAGGGACTCTTAAAAGAATCATACATATTTTTGAAGACAGAATATGGAAACTAAGTTATGTTCTTGGTAATGTAGGTTATAAGTGAAGGAGAGAAATCAATATAATTTCAAAAGGTCCTGGTTATAAACATATAAGCGATATTCGAGATATTCTTGAAGGAAACCCATCTACCACGCAAAGAGACTCATCCTTGTTGGAGCAGATAACTTCATTTAAATATGCCCCAGTAACCTCTTGTGACGCAGAGAGAAGTTTTTCGTGTTTCAAAAGTATTTTGCGCGACAACAGAAGAAGCTTTTGAATTTGAAACTTATTTAAAGTGATGATTGTAAATTGAAATAATTTATAAGTTCACGTTGCCAATAGGGCCACATCCGCTTCAACTTCTAAAGAATGAAGTACATTTATTAATTAGCTGCTGACTTGTTACTTTCTCTCCCTGGTATGTACATTCTGAGTAAATAGTAGCTAGAGAAGGTATTGTATTCCACCCAAAATATTCGATATCAATATATCACCGGAAATATATATTTTGAGGTCCCCTGTGTCTGAAAAAAAGCATTTTTAGAAAAAAGGTTAGTGTGTATGTGTATCTGTAGACATCATAGCTCAAAAGCGAAAATACCATTAAATACTTAACTTGGTATTTATACTTAGTATCTTCAAAGGATGCGACACGAAAATTTTCAGGAAAATTTTCCCACCACAAATTACGCTTTGCATGAAAGTTTTTTGAAACTTTTGTTTTTCTCAAAAATGGCTCTATATATCAAATATATTTTCAACACAAATAAAATGTGTATTTTGAATGTTATGGGAATAGCCTCTGAAGAGTTCTCTATTCTGGATGAGTTTGCAGAATTTTGATTAACGATTAAACCCTAAGCGATAGGCAAAAACGTACTACACAAAAATGTCGACCTCATTTATGTCTTAAACTTGACTGTTTTCGAGATATTCCTTGTTACTGCTTTCAATTGTAAATACCTAGCTTTCCTTAAACGGGTCAATGCAAAGCAAACCGAGTCTCCAATATCGCTTAGCGATCAGCTTTTTAAAGTTTTAACTTTCGTTTCAACTTTATATATTCCGCTTATTTCCATTCTACTTACAAGAAATCAAGTAATAAGACAATTTCTGCTAAATATCATCTCAATTAGGATGACGTAGATAAAGAATAATCTTTTGCAATAATAGTTTGTATATGGAACAATTCAGATTGTTTATGTCTATTTCAAGGGGCATTAATTGATTAAATTTTTTAGGACATATTTTTAATATATTTTAGGTTTTTAAGGGCATATTTGATAGCTTTTTCGGACATTAAATTCTGGACCCTAACTATTACAAATATCTGCACTTATACATCTAACAGTATATTTTGAAAATACACTATAAATACCAATAAATTTTTCTTCCGTTGGAAATAGGGACACTTTATCGACCTAACTCCATTTCCCCTTCTACAGAAATAACATAGAAAGTGGTTTCCCTGGTAAAAGCTTCTACTCTCTGTTATACACTTAAAATCGCATTGCGACATGAAAGGACTCGTTTGAAAACAAAAGCATACAGAGAATAGGAAAGAACATTGAATACGAAGAATCGATGATGTAGCATTCACACCTCGATCACTTTGATCACAACAAAAGAACAGAGATCTATTATCATTAGTCGGAATATAGCGACAAAGGAAGGGAAAGAGATGGAGGGCCGAAGCCCTTGGGAGGGCAAAATGCGCAGTCGCTACCAATTAAATTTCTCTCTAAAAGAATGTTTACAAAGAAATGCCTTCCGTTTTCATTCCATTGGAGAGGTAAAAAATCTCAGGTATTGCTCTTTTTCAAAACGCAGCGCTGATGGACCCGAGCTGCCTCAAGAGGCTTGAGTTGGACTCCAAAGTGCTGCAGGATAATGCGCCTCTCTAATGTGTATTGACGCAGAACGATAGAATTCTCATATTTACGAATACAAGGCATTTGCTGTTATTTCTCTGTCTTTCCGGTGTCTGTAATCTCACCAACATAAAAAATCTGAACGCGTTACACTCACTCTAGCTGCTCTACAAATTTCTTACAAAAGTTTATTCTTCTTTCTACACAATGCTAATCGAAATAAACATTAGCAGAATGTTGTTATTACTTAGTCCCTTATAAGTATTAGAGAACTAAAGGAACGCGCTATGCTGAAGTGATAGTCAAATGTTTTTAAGCTATCGTTATGTGATTGTCAATGCAAATCGCTTCTTTGCATAACCAGGAGTAGAACAAAAGAAAAACGGACCTTCCTGTCTGAGAAAAGTGTAATTACTTTACAACTGAAAACAGCAACAAGGAATATCTCCGAAATTGTCAACTCCACGATAAAAATGTATATGACATAAATTGTGAGTTTTGACGTGATCTACATTTTTGTGTAGTAAGTTTTTGTCTATCTCTTACGGTATACCAGTTACGCAAAATTCATCTAGAATGAAGATGTCTTCATAGTTTATTCCCCAAAAACTCAAGATATAAATTTTATTTAATAGACGACATTTTAATCAAAATCGTTAGTCTCTTTTGAGAAAATCAAAATTTTTGAACATTTTTCCATGTAAAGTGTAGTTGGCGGTGGGGGATTTTTCTTGAAAAATCTTCATGTTGCATCCTTGGAAAATACTAAACTTAAATACCAAGTTTGGTATTTAACGTATTTTTCGTTTTTGAGCTATGCTGCCCACAGAGACATACAAACACACTAACCATTTCCTAAGAATATTTTTTTCGAACTCAGGGGACTACAAAACTTACATTTCCGGTGAAATCTCGACATCAAAATTTTGGTTGAAATGCAATACCTTCTCTATTCCCTAAGTACATTGTTCATTCGGGCTAGAGAAAGTAAAAATGTGATGTGTTCTTTCCACAAGACGATTTCTATCTATTCGGTAACGAAGTATCCTTAAAAACGTGCATTTTTCAACATCCTTCATGCTAATTGAGATAAACATTAACTGAAATCGTCGTAATACTTATTTATAAGGAGAAAATAATCTGATGCATTCCATCCACATGCCTTTCTCTACCCGTTCTGAAAACAAACTATTCTTAAAAAAGAGATTATTCTATCTAAATCACTAAAAACGGGACAAGTTTTAGTAGAAATAGTCTTACTGCTTGATTCATTGTAAGTAGAAGGGAAATATGGCTAAATCGATAGTCATACCTTTTAAACGTTAGTCGCTATGTGAACAACTGAAGCTCGGTTAAAAGAGAGATGAAAGGAGAAGTACCTCCGTTTAAGCAAAGCTACGCAGTTTAAAAATGAATCCAATAACAAGCAATAGCTTATAAATGGTTAACTCAAAAACAAAAATGCATATGTCATAAATTATCTGTTTTATCAAAATCTACATTTGCTTTGTTATACTTTGTGTATTTTTACTATCCACAAATTACGCAAAATTCAGTAAAATTCATCAAGTATGAACGTGTGTCTTCAACAGCTATTTTCAAAAAAATTCAAGATATACATTTCATTTGTGATGTAAGCAACAATTTTTTCAAAACGTTTTCCATCAAAGGTTGTTTTGGGTTAAGGAATTTTCTTGAAATTCTTTGTGTCCTAACCTTGGAAGAAACTAAATATATATACCAAGTTTAGTATTAAATGGTCTTTTAGTTCTTGAGCTAAGCTGTCCACAAAAACGCGCAGAGCATCTTTCTATAAAAATGTTTCTTTTGGACTCAGGGGATCTCAAAACATCTATTTCCGTGAAATATTGGTATCGAATTTTTAGGTGGAATACAATACCTTCTCTATACAAGATGTATATAGTACCTGTAGAGAAAGTAAAAATAAGGGGATACGCTAGCTAAAACGATAATAAATTATTTTAAGAAACTGGTTGCTATGTGGTTTAAATTCAGTTATCTTTGCATAGCCATAAGTATAACAATGGAACACGAAATGGCAAATATTCGTTTGAGAAAAGTTTTTTCAATGTTTTAAAATTAAATTCAATAACACAGAATGTCTAAAAATGGCTCACTCTACAAGATATACATATTCATAGTTTATGTGCTTTAATGAGATTTACATTTTTTTTTTTTTGTAGTACGTTGCAGTCTATCTCTTACGCTTTACCAGTTAATGCAAAAGTTATCCAGAATGAAGAGCACCTCAAAAGCTATTCCAAGAAAATTCGAGCCATTTACATTTTCTTTGTGCTATTATGATCGTAGATCCTCTCTCGTGTACTTTTCTCTTTACAATTTTTCTAAATTGCAATTCTTTTTTTAATTTTTGATGTCAACACCGCCTTAATTTTACCAATAAGTATTAGCTTAACTAGATCAAGCATAAAAATTTGAATAATTACAAGTGTATTATTTTTTATTTATCTTCACAGTTGGTCTTTCATATACGGTATTTTAACTTCAATTTAAATAATTACAAGTATATTTTTGTATTACTCTTCAAATTGGTCTTTCATATACAGTATTTGAGTTTGAATGATTACAAGTATATTATTTTTATTAATCTTCATAAATGGTCTTTCATGTACGGTATTTGAATTTGAATAATTACAAGTATATTATATTTCATTAATATTAAAATTTTGTCTTTTTTGCCCAGCCACCCACCAACAGCATTTTCCGGCCATGAAATAAAGACTCTAGAACGGTAAATTCCCTAGTGTAATGTTCTGTGAAGCACACATACGCACAATGCGCAACCCAGCAAAATATGAAATGGGCTATATTTTTACTTTTTATAGCACGTATACACATACAATATATATTAGCTAGAGAACGTATTGTATTCCACCCAAAATTAGTAGTCGAGAGTTCACCGGAAATAATGTTTTCAGGTTCCCTGAGTCCGAAAGAAGCATTTTAGAAAAATTTCCGCGTGTGTGTGTTTGTAGACAACATTGCTCAAAAACGAATAACCAAACATGGTATTTCTGTTTAGTATCTTCCAAGGTTAGGGATATTTTCAAAAAAATCCCCCATCACAAACTACCCTTTAAATGGAAGATTTTTTGACAATTTTGTTTTTCTCAAGTACTATGTATTAAAGATAATTCACAAATAAAGATTTGAATTTTTAGGAAATAGCCTCTGAAGGCCTCTTTACTGTGGATGAGTTTTGCAGAATATTGCACGACGGTTCAACCGTAAGAGATAAACATACATTACTATACAAAAAATGTAGATCTCCTTAAAGCACGTAATTTGTGTCATATACGTTTTTCTTGTAGATTTGACTGTTTTCGAGATATCCCTCTTTATTGGTTTCAATTTTAAAATACCTTAAGTTTTCTTAAAACGAACCATGCTAAGAACCGAGCCTCAATTGTTTCACACAGTGATTAGGTTTTAAAAGGTCAGACTATCGCTTTAGCCTAATGTATTCCCTTATTTCTCTTCTACTTAACAAGGAAGCATGTCGTAAGACAATTTCTGCTAATGTTTATCTCGATTAGCAGGATGCAGAAAAACAAATAATCTCTGTAAGAACAGTTAGAGAAGGTTATGTAAATGGAACACATCAGCTTTTTACTGAAGTTCCCTACCTTAGTTATAACATAAACGTGCTGGTAATTGACATAAGTATTGTTATACTGAATAATTAGTAGTTATTTCAAAAACCATGTATATATAGTATGTTAATCGTAATACTATCATTAATTTGTATATCTATTACTGGCGGCGCCGTGAATGAATGGTTAGACCACTCGCCTCCCATCTAGGCGGCCCGGGTTCGATCCCAAGCGCCCGCATATGGGATTCTTTGAGGACAAAACGGCGTCTGGGCGCGTCCTCTGGTTTCCCCCGCCACTCATTCCACCAATTGCTCCATTATCACCTTTTCAATCATCCATTTCGCTTACATTTCATATCATCCACTTGATATTTATGCCTGGCTATGGGCCGACCTCTCGTAACGTGTTCTCCATTCTGTAGATTTCGTGCCAGGGTGTCAGTCCTACAAATACGGGCATTACGAAACGAAATAATTAATACACTACACATGACAGCACATAGTTCTTACATTCTGACTACCACGACTCTGAGATATCCATGCCGGACTCTCCTGCCCTCCACTACCCTTTGCGCACTTAGCTATTCGGCTACGATAAAGATTGATTATAACACTGACGTCATCAATTAAAATTCTGTTGCAGTAAATGCTGAATACTCGCATTGATCACTTAATGTGATACATTGTAGTCTGTCTTACTTTACATTTATAATATTGAATGGCAATGTATAAAAATCTGAAAAAAGGAAAACTAGAAACATTCTGTGATTTCGTGCTATAGGCTCCCCAACAGGCTTCTGACCCCCAGGTAGGTTCTAGGGGGCGAGGGTGTCAATCCTACAAATACGCAGAGGATAAGCCGATTACGAATATATATTATTAACTGCAAGATTATTATTTTAAATGGATTTTGTACTTTTAAATCTGCCACCGGGCAGTACACAATTGCAGAGAATAAATGCATACACAATGCAAGCTCTCGTGCCTTCGAGGGTACACTTACCACAGGTTGAATGCTATTACTGAGTGATGTTTTAATCAAACCTCGGAACATTCATTTACTCTATTAGTGCGAGTGAGGAAACATTCCCGATTAGGAAGGAAGCCTTAAACGGCAAGCGAATGTTGCCGTTGAAAACAGGTGCTGAGGGTTTGAGTTAACTTTTAATTGCCCTAGTGTACACAGAGTTAGGTGAAATCAAAACAAAAGGGCTGGCCACATATCAATAGGACGTCTCCGCCTATTCTTCTACAGGCAGCAGCACCACCAGTCGTGGGGCTGACAGGGTGATTAATTACTATGGCAACCGTGCAGGTGGTCTAGGACTTTATCCCAGTCACTGGGATGGGTCTTGCCAGCTAATTTGCCCGAATAACATTTCGACTGATGTAGTGTGTGCGTGTGTATGGGTAACGCCTTAGTTGGAGTTGTAACTCAATTACCAATCAAACTGCTTGCTTGTAGTGTTGTAGCAAGTCCAATCTGTATTATGTATATACTGGCTGCAACAGCGCTGCACGAACCTGTTAAATTCCATTATCGGTTTGTAATCCCATTACGCTGTGCAAGTTTGCTTGTAGATGAATTGGGTTTTCACCGCTACTTTTTTGTTTTGGAATTCGCCTCCATGTCGAAATCAAGACGATCTGGCCCTTCATTAATGGACAGCAAAGTGGAATTGTACTGTTCGCTAACCGCTGCCAAGTCTAGCTGATGTGGTATAGGCTATTTCCAAAGTCATCTCAAAGTTAGTTTATAACAATAAACCCAACATTCTTATCCAAAAGCTTAATTAAACTTTTACTCTATATAAAACAATTATGATATTGTTATGGACATGATTGAGGGGATCCGATTTATGTTTATTATTTTAAATTCCTTAGCATTATTTTATTAGTTGGATAAGTAGAATCATGCTGATAAATTCCATGCCAAAGCTGGGATTTGAGCCACGAATCTCCCGATCTCTAGCCGGTTGCTCTGCCACTGAGCTACCATGGCAACACGCCGAAATAGCATTGGATTTCTCAACTGACTCGCATGTTTCTCGGTAAACAACAAGGTGATCTCAAATTATTTTGAGATGACAACCCCAATGGCGACTTACAATGTTGTAAGTACTTTAGACCCAGGATTCATAGTATAGCCAACTATTATGATAAATTCAACACTATGCTGGCATATTACCATGGTAGCTCAGTGGCAGAGCAACCGGCTAGAGATCGGGAGATCCGTGGTTCAAATCCCGGCTATGGCATTGAATTTTTTCAGTCTGACTCTACCTATCCAACTGCTGTCCTAAACACGCCATGTGTGAAAAAACAGTTATTCCAATTCTTTTATTAATCTGTCAAAAGTTTCTGAATTCCATATAGATTCATATTTCTTAATTTGGCTTAAGTCTTAGTAAGTTATTTACATGGCAGGAAGCATTGGCCTACCACATCCCTTGACATTTCTAAGGAATTTCACTATCCATCATTTCCTTAGGAATACGAGACTTTCTGCAGACTCTTTCTACAAATCACGTGATCCTTGGAAAGTCCTAAGCCTACGCAGTTCTAGGGCGTTGGCAGTATACGATATTAGGATGAAACTCCCCCCCCCCCCAAGGAATGCGACGCTATATAAGTAAACACTGCTCGGGTGCTTCTTCGAGGACTTCAGGATTGTAACTTCCTCAGGGACCGCTATGGCCCGTGTCGGCGTGCGAGTGGATGTACCTCAGTAGGTTCATCTAACAACTTGTTATAATTGGTTGGTCATCGATTATTCCTCATGCACGAAATAACATCTCTCCCAAGATAAGAGAAATGTTAATTATAAAGTGTATTGTGCTGCTCCCTTTTCTGTAAACCAAACTAGTGCCTCGCTAACTTCCAAATATATTAAGATGGCTCCAGTAAAGTTGTCATTGCTCTACCAAATATATAATTACCAATTAATAGCCTGAGCAGCTTACCCTCCTGTTGTAACACCTTATTCATGTTCGCGACAGTATTTTTGGTAAGTGTAAAAACTCTTGCTTATACACGTATGCTTATTTAAATAATATTTTTTTTACTTTAACAATGTCTTGCACTAACAGAAATGAACCATGTGATGCACTATTAAAATATTGACAGTAAAAATCCAATTTTACAGTAAAGTATTTTACAAATAGAACATTTTGATTCTCTCTACACGTACTATGCATGTAGTATTATCTACTAACTATAAACACAGTTATGATTGACAGCGTAAGACAGTGCAAAATAGGCCAAGAACGAGAAGGCCTACTGTTTTGAGTGTGAAGGATAAACGAACAATTTGCAGGGAAATAAAAAAGGACCCAAAACTCAGAACAGTTAAGTTGGCAGCTGGTTTAGAAAGATGTAGGCTAATAGTATCAGTGCGAAGGGTTTTTAAAGAAGAAAGCTTTCATGGTCGAGTACCGCGGAAGATATTTTGGGTGAGTAAGTAAAATTCACCAGAGATTATCAGCATTAGAAACAAACTTCTGGAAAGGGATAATATTTTCATATGAAAACAAATTCAATGGTTTTGGTTCAACAAATGATATGAAGGAAAAAGAATACAGAGTTGAATTCACGGAATATTTTACCTACAGTAAAACTTGCAGGTGGTTCAATGTCAGTAGAGCTTTAGGAGAAGGTAGATTACACTTTATTGATGGAAATATAGACCAAAAATACAAATACATTTTTAAAAGAAAATCTTTATATCAGTGTCCAAAATATGCAATCCCAAACATACTGCTATAAATATTCCACTATATATGCTCTACACCACATGCGACAGCAAACCTATACGACATCTGTGATCCATTTAAGAGTAAAAGCTTAGAAAGCACAACTTTTCTACTAAAGCAACACAATTGAATTCAATTTACCCTAAAACTGCAACAGATTTGGAAGAATCCATTCCCGGAGACTAGAAGCAATAATTAAGTTTAAAGGCTTTCCTTCTAAGTATTAAATTATTGCAAATAGAGATGAATGATCGCTTTTTGTGCATAAAAAGACAATCAGTTAATTTATTTTTAACAAATGGAGGTTTATATGTTGTGTTAATTTTTTACACCACATGAAGAAAATTAAAGTTCAAACTTGTTATCATAAATGAGAGCTATATATTAATTTCTGTACACGTACTATGCACATAGTATGAGTGCTAAAAAAAGCATTTTTGGAAAAAGGTGCATGTGTGTGAGGCTGTCTCTGGACAGCATAACTGAAAAACGAAAAGCCGTTAAATACCAAACATGTTATTTAAGTTCAGTATCTTCTAAGGATGCGTCACGAAGATTTTCAAGAAAATCCCCCCACCCTCAACTATCCTTTATATGGAAACATTTTTAGAAATTTTTGGATTTCTCAAAAATGGCTCAAACGATTTTTATTAAAATATGGTATATTAAAGATATTTACCTGACAAATAAAGTGTAAATCTTGAACTTTCTGGAAAATGCCTCTAAAGACTACTTTATTCTGGATGAATTTTGCGATATTTTGTATTAACTGGCAAACCCTAGGAGATAGACAAAAATGTACTTAACAGAAAATGTAGAGCTCGTTAAAAGACACAACTTATGATATATACATTTTTTTCTTGGAGTGGATCGTTTTTGAGATATTTCTTTTTATTGGTTTCAGCTTTAAAAAAATCATACGGGAATTTGTCAACTCCATACAAAGGAACCTCAGTCACCTAACAACCAGCTTTAGACTAATACTGTAGGCCATGCTACTCTCTTATTTCCCTTCCATTTGCATTGAAGCAAGAAATAAGACTATTTCTGTTATTTTTTTCTTGATAAGCATGAAGTAAAAAGAAGCATAATCTTTTTAATATATTTACTTTTTGCAGAGATGTAAAGAAATTCTTGTGAATGGAACATATAAAAATTTTTTCCCCATTCTGTTACCAACCCACATTCCTGTTTGACTCAGTACGAACATATTTTGCATTCATTGATTACACCATGTACAAAGAAAAGAAGGTAAAAATGCTTTCTTGGATTCAGAAGACCTGAAAACATGTATTTCAAGCGTAATCTCCTCACTGAATTTTTGGGTGGAATTCAATATCTTCTCTAACTGTATGTACACGCACAGCACGATAATAGAAAAAGTAATTAATTGGGGATTATGCTTGTGCAGCTGGCAACTATTAGCGTATGGTAAGTAGGCAATTAAAAGAATCTTGTATGTTTCTCACTTTATTTTCAATAAGAGTGAAAAACGGAACTGATAAAGTTTAAAAATTGGAATATAATTGAAACTAATAAATATACAGGTCATATCAATGTACTCTTCATATTTGAATTACATTTACACACTGAATTTGTCAGGTATAAAGTCTCTAATATCAAATCAACAACAGAATTCCTCTCACTTGTGGATCAGATAATATTCTTCTTGAAAAATAACATCTTATTCTTAATGAGTTATTTAAGTGCAATTTGAAAAACCATGTTCCTTATAAAGCAAGCCTTTATTTCCTTACTTTGAAATTCGTTTAACCCCAGTGTATGTCCTTACTTTCCTCCTACTGTGAAGGACGCAAGTAATAAGACCTTCTGTTTTAAAGTTTATCTTGATTAGCATAATGTAGATAAAATAATGTATTGTAAGAATAGTTTATTTGCAAAACAATTTGGAAAACTCATATGGAGGGAACACAACAGACTTTTACTTTCTCTAGCTCGTAAGTACATACAATGTAGATAGTAGCTAGTGTACCCAAAAGTTCAACGTTGAGATGTCAACGAAAATATATGTTTTGAGGTTCTCTGAGTAAAAATAAAGCATTTTTAGGAAAAGCTCTCTGTGTGCGTGTTAATCTGTGTCTGTGAACAGCATAGCCTAAAAAAAAGAAGGAAAAGACCGTTAAATAGCAAATTTTGTGTTTATATTTAGTATCTTCCAAGAATGAATCACGAAGGTCTTAAAAAAGATCCCCTCGTCACAAAGTATGCTTTACATGGAAACATTTTTGAAAATTTTGTTTTTCTCAAAATAAGTATAGCAATTTTGTTTAAAATACCGTATATTAAAGATATTTACATTATAAATAAATTGTATATTTTGAATTTTCTGAGAATAGCCTCTAAAAACCTCTTTATTTTGGGTGAGTTTTGCACAATTTTGTATAACGGTTAAACCGTAAGAGATAGTCAAAAATTTACTGTTCCGTTTTGGAGATGTTCCGTATTATTAGTTTCAAATTTAAACTTACTTTTCTCAAACGGGACCACGCAAAGTGAACCGAACGTCAATTGTTTCACATAGCAACCAGATTTAAAAAGATTTGACTATTACTTTAGCCTAATGCGTCCGTTATTTCCTAACTACTAACACGGAAGCAAGTAATAAGACCAATTCTGCTAATGTTTATCTCGATTAACATGATGTAGATAATAGAATAATCCTTTGTAAGAATAGTTTGTATATGAAACAGCTAAAGAAATTTATGTGAATGGAACACATAACATTTTTTCCCCAATGATGGGTGCCTCTAAGAGAACAACACTGAAGAGTTAAAAATTGCAATTTTTGTAAGTTCTTTTCGTTTATTAATCTTAGATTTGTTACTACTATGAATCATTCTAAGTATTTATTTCAATGTCAAACTTTGACTACTGGAGAGAAAGTCGAGATAGGAGTATTGTTATTTCTCATCCCAGCTCAATCTATAACATCAATGTGACAATGACCTAAGTATTGCTTCCAGTATTACACATAATATTGTCGTTAACTTATTGGGTTTAAGAGAATTTTACAACTTACTGTCCCACTTTACTGATGGTTTCATTTTCTTATCGATCAGGATGGTTCAGGTAAAAGCGACAGAAGTTCACGTTCAGGAAGACCTGAGTTCGATTCTCGTTGAACCGGCTATTCTAGCTTGCATTTCTTCCTGGTTTTTCCATTTCAGTAGGTGATTGTTGGGTAGGCTTATACAAAGAATTTCCTAAGTTGCAGGATGGACGACGTTGTAATGTTTCCTCCCTGGTACCCAGCCTACTGTTCGGAGACAAGCTCTCACTTCTTCGAACTAGGGAATGCACAAACCGATTGGCTCTCCTTTCTGTTTTCCAGCAGGTTAATACCTGATTGCTTAAAGGTGCCCCCCCTTGCTTTTTTGTAGGGACGAATGAATATACGCCACTTGAGCGTGACAACCCAAAAGAGGAAGACTACCAAAAACCTTGGCAGGGCCGATTTACGCCATCTCGCAGCTCTCTAGGCTGGTATCCAAGGATAATAAGATGTCTCGCAAATATTTCATTACAGCTCAGAGGGAGTATCGGGAACCGCTTCCTGCAGAGTCCAACCCAATCCGAACACTGCCAGACGAGTGGCTTCAGATGTTTAACTCAATTACCGTTGTTAACGGATGCAGCCACACCACGGCAGTTGAAAGGATGGGAACTCCTTCCTACCAACCGCTGGTAGATAGTGCAAATCTGGTCAGAGTATTTTTGCGTATCACTTTAGTATTTTCATTTTCTGCAATTCAAATAGGTCCAGTCTACATAGGCCATTTTCTCATACTTTGTCATAGTTTCTCTCTTGCAATAGCAGTAGTATTGTTGTGGCTTTAATTCGAGAATATACAGAGGGAGCGAGACCTTGATTGAACTGGCCATGGTAAAACCACATTATTTAGGTAGCGAAAGGAGCAACGCTTGCCAGTCAGGGATCCTCAATCTCAAAACGTTTAAGACTACGCTGTCCTTCGCCTGCTACATTTAGTAATAATTGCTTCTTTACTTTCCTTCGCGGAGGAGGAAGTTTAGAGTGGTTGGTGCACGGCACTGTACTGGGGTCTTTGCAACTTAGTGACCCCTTGGAGGGAGAGCGGAGAGACCGTGGTCGACCAGATCCAAATGATCACGGAGGTAAGCATAAATGGATCCCAATTGTTAGCCATCCCGATAGTTCCATGAACAGCCGTTGGCATGTGAGGGAGTTTTCCACAAAAGGATACTGGAGGTCAGCGCAACAGCGCCAGGAAGAACCCCTTACACAGCGCACGCCAGCGCTCACCGGCAAACCTTTGAACACCCCTCCTGATCCTAGTTAGACCACCGAACTCTCACTTAGACGGCCCAGGTTTGACCCCAAGCGACCACAAGTGAAATTTGTGGTGGACAAAGCGGCGCAGTGGCGGGTTTTCACCGGGTTCTCCGGTTCCCCCGCCATCACATTCCACCGGTGCTCCATTGTCATTCCATGTATTTATCGGTGTCATCGCCTGCGGTGCCATAGCAGTAAAAGCGGGCGTTAAACACTATAAAAAAGAGATGGAACTGTTAGAACCTCATCGAGAAATACCAGTTTGTTGCAACGTCATTCGTCGACCTCACTCTCAGATCCGTACTATCACTGAGCGCTGCCATTATTAGCAGGGTGGCGTGTGTGAAAGCATTTATTTGCTGTGTAGTTGAGGCAATTGCAATAGTTACATCAGGATTAAACTGTCTACATCAAGCATAGAAAGGCCCCAAACAGAAAACGAAAATTTACAGAAAGAACTGGAATATCTACAATATGGCTACCCAAATTCTTAGCATTTTGGAGAACGATGATACTTCTGCTGAAAGAACCGCAGAGTCCCTCACTTTAAGCACATTGCATTACGTTTTCTGTTCGTTAAAAACCTTTTTAGACCTGTCTAAAATCATAATTGTTTAGAAAATGCTTAATTTGATAGGACTCATTAAATTATAGACCCAACAGATTGAAAGAGAAGTGATTTGTTGTGGACAAAGCAAAGCAAAAAAATGAAAACTTTCCATAAGAAAAATCCAGCGTATTTCAAGATGATAAATATTAAACATCATTATAAGGCTGAAATAGTGCTTATATCGCAATATTATCTGCAGCATTTTATGTTAGTTCCTATAACATCATGTGAAGTGGAGGTACAGTTTACAAACCACAAACATTGTTTATATACCAGAAGAAGGTGCTTCAAATTTGAAAAAAAAAAATTAAAATGTAAGGCGCTTTAAATTTCAATTACCTTGAAAATTAAACAGAGTTGAGCATGTGGACATATACTTTTGTGTTGCATACATTTATTTTGTGAAGTTTATTCTGTAATAATAATAATAATAATAATAATTGTTCTTTAATAACCAGTTTATGTCACTAGATGTACAGAACATTCTCAAAGATGTTTATTACTTTAGATACCTTATTATCAAAACAGTTTGTTAATAAATTTGTGTACTACTGTGACTGATGGAGTTAATTTTGCTGCTCTCCTATGCTCACAGTCTGCACACATTTTAAGTCAAATTCTGAAAATTCTAGCTCGGCTCATGACAATCAGATGATGGTGAGAAAAGTCGTGGTAAAAGATGAACCAATTTAGCATTCGCCTTCCGAAGCTGGGAAACTCGAGTGGAATGTTGCTTCGGAATCGAACATGAGACCTCAATGTTGGCCCTACTGTTCGGTGAGAATTTTCCTTGTGATTGACACTTGTGGGTGAGTCGTCTGTTGGAGGAGCTCGACAGGTTGCTGACCAATCATAGTGCAAGAATACATAACCGTCAGAAACATGATGTCATTGGGTTGCAACACCTACGTGGTTTAGTGGAATTTAAGCGCGTGTTCTCATACATTACTGATCAATTGTTTGCAATCTGATTGTTTGATTTCTTTCTGTGAAAAGTTTGATTGTGTTATGCTAATTGATTCCCTAAGGATTTACATTTATAATCGTTACTCATTTTATATAACGTGGACTTTGCTCTTGTTCTCATCCTAGAACTACCACAAGTTGCACTGTGATTTGAAAATGTCAAGTTGAGGTCACTTTCACAGAAATAATAAAACTTTTACGTTGAGTAAAGTTCAGGACCCAATGTGGGAAGGAATATATGAGGTAATTAGTGAGAAATGGGGAAAAGTAGTTCAACATATGAGAGATGTGATAGAAAATGCATGGAAAAAAGAGGGAATTTTAGAGGAAGCAGTGGAAAGTGTACCGCTGCAGACGGACAGCGAGTAAATATGGCAACACTGTACCAAGACGGCCACGTGTCAACAGAATATCAATCACAAGGTAATTTCTCACCGATAATAGTGCTTTAATCTTTCTGGGTCTGTACTCGTAAATCTTTCAGTGTTGTTGATGTATCATTATTGCTCCCTACATCTACAATAAAATTTCCTTTAGGGGGTCCTTAAAGCTTTACCGTGGAATTAAAATACGTCATAACTGAAACCAATTGATGTTCTTAGTTTACATACGTGTTCACGGTTTAGTCCAACATGGTTGAACAGACATTCATCCGTCCATTTCTTTCTCCGCTAGCAATTATATGTTTGATAATCCTGCAGATGAAAAATCGTTTCGTTTGAGGAACAGTTAGGATTATCATTTCAGATAGCACAGTAATTCCCTATGCTGTCTGATATGGACCGAAATAAATATCCCTCTTTGACCTCGGGTACGAATTGCGGGTTTAATATGGTTTCCATAATTTTAGTTCCATCTGTCTCGTAACGAATTATTCTCATATTATAGAAATGCGCTTTTATAACTTTGTGTATCAGAAAAATCAATTTTGAATAAAAATGTTCAGTACTGGTATTAACAATGGTTTTTCTTCTTTCTTGTTGCATTGGGATTCCCATAGTGAATGCTAAAAGTTTAAAGCTTAGGTCCCTGGCATTTCAAAATCGATAACCCGACCCACTTCTGGAGCCACCAGAGAGAGAGAGAGAGAGCGATAATCTGACAGCTCTCTAGTGTCGAGGGTAGCACTTTTTCCATTGAACATGCATTCGCGCCATCTGCCTGCACTGCCATGCGCTAGGAACCTAAAAGCACACTTGAAACATGAAGAAGGAAACACCTATGCCAAGGAAATTGCAAGCATCCCATGAATAAGAATCGCTGGAGATTGAACCCCAGACCTCACAATTGCGAGTCGCACACGTTACCGCCGTGCCACCTCGCTTGGTTAGTGAATAAACATAGTAAAAGTGTGAGCATGTGTTTCGAATTTACAGAAAGAATAAAACGCCCAAAAAAGAGAAATCTTATTCCAATGCTCCCAGTAATTTAACTGGTTAATTAATCGTTAATTAAACTAATCGCATAACTGTATTAGTCTACATGATTAAGAATTCAAATTTGGTGTGAGTTGCAAGTAGATAGGCCACCGGAGACGTGAGGAAGTATCTAAGGTTTCCATGACCTATTTCCTGTCTCATCGCTGGTCTACCAGACGCCCGTTAACGTAGTACCGCTTATTGCTCATAGGGAGTAATTTTTCCATTACATTGTATCTACGCCATCTGCTCACACTGCCATATACTACGAACTTGGAAACACATTTAAAATATAAGAATGAAACAGAATGAAAGGAAATAATAGTAAATAAAATATGATGGATGAGAAACCACTCCAGTATTGATCTGGCGACCCCGAGAAAGTCGCGAAAAGCCCACGGGTCAAATAGCTGGTCGCCGGGTATCAAACTCGCTTATCCCGAACGCAAGTCGCATTGTTTCTATTGATGAAACGGTATTTCGTGACATATAAGCATCTGGATACACTGTATATCGTCGTGGGAACAACAAAAGTTTCTCAAATTCCTTTTTAAACTTGATTAACAGCCGCCATAGAAGCTCTGTAACCTTGGTTGTATCACCTGTGACATTATATTATTATTTAATTGAAAAGATAATGAGACAAGGGGATCTGAGATTGCCGATGAATTCACTTAGTGGTGCATTTTTTGAACACTCAGATGCCCTGGTAATATATTTTGTTAGAACAATTTCATGTATTAAATACGAATTTAACTAAAGATTTCCTGAAATTTCTTAAAAATATTAATAGGCTTCGGTCATAGACGCTGCATTCAATAATTAAGATGGTAGCTTGTGTCGATGCTTAACTATTAAATACCTAACATGGTGGTAGATAATGTTATTAATCAATAATTACAATATGATTTTCTTCTGTTATCATAGCTTGCTGCTTATAACCGTTCATGAGAGTATGTTAGTTAATTCCTTTTGAATTCTATAAAACTGGTGGTGCCACGACCTAAAAAAGTATTTTACATGCTTCTTGCGGGGACATGCAATCTTTCCTCACGCGAACTTTGTATGGGAATGGTGTAACAGGTCTGTTCTTGTCAGGAAAAAACCTGTAGCAGCTCTACTTCACAGACAAATGTCCCACAGTCGTCTTTGTAAATCTCAATAGGGAAAAATACATTTACAGAGAGAAATAAAAGCAAATCTGATGTGTTACACTCGCAGGACTTTCTCTAGCTGTCTACTAACTTCTTACATAAGATTAATGTTCTTTCTACACCTTGTTAATCGAGGTACTAATTAGCAAAATGTTCTTATTACTTAGTTCCTTATAAGTAGGAAGAAAATAAGGGAATACATTAGACTAAACCGATAGTCAAATGTTTTAAAAGCTGTCGTTATGCGATTGGCATTACAAATCGTTTCTTTTCTTGGCCAGGAGTAGAACAAAAGAAAAACGGACACTCCCGTCTGAGAAAAGTGTAAGAACTTCACAACTGAAACTAATAACAATAAATACCACAAAAACGGTAAGCTCCACGAAAAAATGTATATGACATAACTTGTGTATTTTAACAGGAGTTACATTTTTTGTATAGTAAGTTTTTGTCTATCTCTTACAGTTTACTAGTTATGCCAAATTAAGCAAAATTCATCCAGAACAAACAGGTCTTTAGAAGCTATTCTCAGAAAAGTCAAGATATACATTTCATTTGTCAGGTAAATATCTTAAATATAAGATATTTTAATCAAAATCGTTAGCGCCATTTTTAAGAAAATCAAAATTTTGCAAAACATTTCCATGTAAACGGTAATTTGCGGTGGGGAATTTTTCTCAAAATCTTCGTGTCGCATCCCTGGAAGATACTTAGATACCAAGTTTGGTATTTTAGCTGCTTTTCGTTTTTGGGTTATCGTGATCACGGACATATGGACACACACTGACCTTTTTCTTAAAATGCTTTTTTTGGACACAGGGGGTCCTAAAACACGTATTTCCGGTGAAATCTCGGTATCGAATTTTTTGGTGGAATACAATACTTCTCTATCCCTATGTACATTGTACATATGGGGCTAGAGAAAATAATAAGATAGTAATTTTAGTTTTAGTTATAGCAACAGCTTCTATAGGTAGGCCGCGCCGTGGCCAATTGGTTAGACCACTTGCCACTCACCTAGAGCTCGGGTTTGATTCCAAGCGACCGTATGTGAGATTTGTGGTGGACAAAGCGGTGCAAGGGCGTGTTTTCTCCAGGTTCTCCAGTTTCTCCCGCAATCGCATTTCACCGGTGCTCCAGCTTCATTTCATGTATCATCAGTGTCATCGCTGCGGTACCACAAGTAGTAAAACACTTCCAAAGAAAGAAAAAAAGAAAAAACTTTAATAGGTAATGTTATGCTTCGAAGACAAATATACCTTTGTAACTAGTACTCATCCAATATAATTAACTGATGAGAATGAAAAGATTTTATGGGGCGAAATTTAATTAAGTCTACGAAATGCTGCAGTAAAAGAGGAAGAAATAATTGTTTAAAATTGAATGTTGTGTTAAAACAATTGTGTAAAAGTAATATTCTAAATTTTCAGTTGTTTTCGTGAATGAGCACTTCATAATGCACTATAAATGTTCTCTTAAAATATTTTAATAGGCAAACGAATGAAACTCCAAAGGTTCAAAGCACAAAAGCTGGTGTTAATGAGTGTTTATAGGTAAATAAGATGGTTCTCCTCTGTCATATAGTGGTTATTTCTACACCTGAGATTGCAGGCTCAAACCTGGAGGGTGATGGATTTTTTGGACGAAAAAATCTTTAGCCTGAATTCCTTCGGCAGGGAGGTGTGGTCCCGTGTAATGATTTTGTAACTAAAAGAACTCCATACTTTGAAAGAAATACGTTTTTGGGCAAAATGTCTGCCATTTCACATCCGGAAGTCGTGATTTCGTCCTACAGTGCCATCTATGGGTGACGAGTTCATCCCTCGTCACTTTGGCGCATAGCAGCAAAATCGTGAACTAGAAATTCAAATCTGATCGAGAAAACATCATAACGATGACCTATGTTCCACTTAAAAGCTATAGGCAATTCACTATGTGTATGGGTTCAAATACTCAATAGTCTTCACTATTTTCATTATGTATACAATTTAGTGACCGATATTGATACCACCACCACCACCACCACCAATCTCTCTAAAACACTGAAGTGATTTTGAAATACTTTACAAAATATATTTTAGAAAACGGTCCGCGCGTGCGCGTGCATGTGTGTGCACGTGTGCGAACAGTATAACTCAAAAACGAAAAGTCGGTTAAGTTGCAATCTAGCCTCGGAATACTCTTCATTCTGTATGAATTTTAGATAACTGGTAAGGCGTAAGAGGTAAACAAAATGTTACTATACAAAACATGTAGATCTTGTTAAAAGACAGTTTATGCCACTTATGTCTGATTTGTTATATTATTATTATTATTACTTTATCATTAATGACGTTAATCATTTCAGAGAGATATTCCTTGTGATTGATGTACATTTTTTATTTCTTAAAATTTTGTCAAACGGATAGGCGTCATTCGTTTTTCTACATTTTACAACTAGCCATTGAAAGATAACTGATTTGAATGACATCAGATAGCGACCAGCTTTTATAATATTTGACTAGAGCCTTGTGTATCCTCCCTATATTTTTCTCTACTTACAAGGAACTAAGTAAAAAAATCATTTCTGCTAATTTTTATCTTCATTATCATGACATAAATAGAAGAATAAGCTTTTGTTGGAATAGCGTGTTGTAGAATATGTACATAAGGTCATTTATATGAAAACCTCAGGTATTTTCAGACAATTTCGCGCGCTATGTTTTATTTACAGAAAATTAAACCTTAAAATCATTGCTTATGCTACCATAATATAACGCTTATGTAAATACCTGATGTGAACATGCAACTTTAATTTGAGAGAAGGAGAATAATTGGAGAAATGTTGAAGGCAATTGTGAATCTATAATAATGATGTTCGTCAGTACTATATACTTCCTCCGAGAGACAGAACTACTACTGTTCGCCTCCTCTCAGGGCAGCGTGCCCCGTGCCCCGTGACTTCTCTCTTTCGTGGGCCTAGTTGAGCCACTCAGCCTTAATGCTTCGGCAGAGCCGTAAGACTACAACGTCGGAGAAGTTGCCGCTCCAGTAAGGCGTTCAGCCTAAATATGAGATTCGTCCATTTTATAGCAACGAAAACTGTATTGTACTATGTTTTGATTGGTTGATATCGAAAGCTCATGAAACCTGTAAGCAGGGTACTTCTAATGTAATATATAAATGAATATAAACAAAACTTCAAATTTTATTAAAAGGAGGGTACTAATTATATTAAAGTTCTTACATTTGTAAAATAAAATATATAAGAAAATTGTCTTAGATTGTATTATATTTGTTGTTAAGTTTTATTAGATCTTTTATTAAATAGTACATTATGTTGTATGTTTATATTATTGCTTATATTAATTTATTTTGAATGAAAATGTAATGCTTTATTTAAACTATATAAGTTGTATACAAGATGTAAATGGATTTTAGCCTATTGAGTAATAGCTTAGCATCTTTTATTCGATTAACACATCTTCATCATTGGAATACCATAATTCTACCAAAATAATGATTAATTAGAACTCAGTTGTGCAAATAACATTATTTTAAATATTATGAGAGAAAATGTAATATATTTAGCTGTTTACTTCTGTTGCATTTTATACATTTGATTGCGAGGTTAAAACAAGTTAATCACACTCATTAACTCTGAGGAGTACATAGATTTGTATAGCATACCACTTAACGCATCACAAAACTTACTCATTATTATTATTATTATTATTATTATTATTATTATTATTATTATTGTTGTTGTTGTTGTTGTTGTTATTGTTGTTATTGTCATTATGATAATTGTGGTTGTTGTTTGTTTTTTGCCATAGTTTTCCTCTACACAGCAGTAATGGAATGTTAACCTCTTCTGCACAAGCTGTACCCCTGCTGAAACTGGCACAAACCTTTATAGCAGACAAGGGGAACACGTTAGCCCGCTAGCGCAAATGGAAAGCAACATTTGTGCTATAAATTTACCCCTTCTCTGTTCCTTCGTTAGCACTCCTTTCTCCGGCAAAATAAGAGTAGAAAGAAACACGAAGAAAGCACACGAAAAATGTAAGAATGAACGTTTAAAACTGCTATTGTTGAGAAATAGCTGAACTCCCAATGCGCAGTCGAAGTTACCGATTATTGAGTGCCGATAGAGGAATAATCGTATTTGCTCTACGTATTACAGAAGGTAAAATATGTATGAAATAGAAGGAATAAAGCATTAAATTTGTTAATTATTGCTCTTTATTAATAAAAATTATACTCGTAGCTCTAGTACTTTCAAACAATTGTATCATAGATTTATTCAAAGTGCAGTTATTAATTTTATGGTGTTGTGTGTTTAAACTTGGCAAAAAAATTATTTTCATAAATATGAAAATAGATTTTCACCTGACGAAAACCTGAAAATATTATTTTAAATGTTCCTTAATTTTAAGTTAATTATTTAAAATCAAAGATATAAGTTTATGTAAAAGTTAAAAAATAGTACTTTAGCATATGAAAGCACCACCGTAACAAACGTTATTTATTACTAGACACTCAGTATACATACAAATTTACTTCTAATGACAAACTGAACAGCTGATTTACAACTCACAATTGAAATTCTTGCACTATTCAAGTTTAATAGTCCACTTCTAACTTCATATCTTCTTGCCTGTCTCAACTGCTCAACCGGGCCCCTATAATGGTTCTCCATACAAAAAGAAGCTTCTTGTAAGGGAGGTTACTAGAACCTGCCAAAAATAGCCTTCTGGAGTAGTAATTACGCAAACTGCGTGAAGCGATCCATACTGGAATTTTTTTCTTTTCTTCTTTTTTTTTTTTTTTTTTTTTTTTTGTATAGGCTATTGTTTTATAGATCCGCTCATTAGTCCCATCAAAATGACCGGGAGAAACAGATTGATATGCGCTTTTATCGGCGGCCGTAGCTAACTTCTGGCCGCGATCAAAGTAACTACACTTTAATTTTATAAAAATATTTGGTGCATTAAAACGGTATTATATCAAATCTAATGTCTATAAACGTCCCTTTGGGTTTCTTTATCCACCTCAAAAACCTTTAAGCATATAATGGAACCCCTAAACGGAATAAATGAATTCCCATACGGTATACAAATGACTTTTTTGCACATTCTTCATGAAATATTATTTAAAACTTTATTCTTCTATTTTCTATACGTTAATCAAGACAAGCGCCTGCAACAAGACCTTTATTACATATTTCCTTGTGAATGAAACTACATTATGGTAATGCTTAAGCTTAGTTTGTAGTCAAATTTTTAAAGAGCTGGGACTATGTAATGACTTTGAATTTTTTTCTCTTTGTTTGACCATCAGAAAGGAAATGAATAACTATTTTTAATTTAAGATAAATATAACAATGGAAAAAATTAAAAAATAATAATACCGAGTACCTGGGAGATGGCTAACTTCTCAAAATAAGCGTGTTTGACATAAATTGTGTGTTTTAAAGATACCTACATGTTTGTATAGTGCGTTTTTGTCTATCTCTTACTGCTTATCAGTTACCCAAAAGACGTTTAGAAAGATAAAAACTTAAAAGCTAATTCCAAGAAGATTCAAATACATATTTCATGTGTCATTAAAATAGCCTAAAATAGGTAATTTAATCAAACTCGTTAATTCATTTAAAGACTCGCGTGCTATTTGGTTCACACCTAGGCACCTCCATTTGAGAGTCGCTTTTAGGCTAAAAGCTGCTATTGAGTCCGGATTCTACAATGTTGGAGGATTTTTGACATTTTGTTTTTGAAAAAATCTTATTTCTGATACCCTTTAACAGTCATTAACTACAGGCTATTGTCAGTATAAGGACACATAAATCATTGTGCGTGTTTGTGTGTATGTATGCGAGTGACATGATCATAATAAGGAAAGAACGCTAAATACAGAACTTTATATATAAGTTCAGAACTTGAATTTTCTGAGCAGAGCTTGAAGTCCTTCATTCGGAAGAAACTTACACACTCTTGTATATCTGGCAACTGCAAAGCGATAGACCATACGTCCTACAGTAAAAAAATCTAATTGTTCCATTTACACGATTTTCTCTAGCTGCTCCTCAAACAAAATGTTCTTATAAAAGTTTATTCTTTTATCTAGATCATGACAAACATTACCAGAGTTATTATATTACTTGCTTATAAACAGTATCACAATTGTTTTATTACTTGCTTCTTTGTAACTAAAAGGGAAATAAAGCAACCTACAGGCTAAAGCGATAATCAAAGCTTTAAAAAGCCAGTTTCTATGCGAAACAACTGAAATTCAGTTCTCTTGGCTTGCTAGAAGTAAACAAAAGAAGCACGAAAAGAAAACTACTTCCCGTATGAAAAAATGTTTAAGTACCTTAAAGCTAAACCAATATCTCGGAATATCTCGAAAACGGTTAACTGTACAAAAAATGTAGATGATATAAATTGCTTGTTTTAACGAGATCTATACTTTTGTATAGTAACTCATTGTCTATCTTTTAATAGTTCATTCAGAATGAAAAAGACTTAAAAGGTTTTCCTAGAAAAGTCAAGATATACGTTTTATTTATTATGTAAATATCTTTAATATACGGTATTTTAATCAAAATCGTTAGAGCCATTTTTGATAAAATCATAAAATTTTGCAAAATCTTCCATGTAAAGTATAGTTTGGAATGGCAAAATTTTTATAAAAATCCTTGATAGATATTATCTTTAGATTCCAAATTTGGTATTAATCATTTAATTACGCTGATTACAAACAGAAACTATGTTTTTCTATTTTTTTCAATTCGGGGAACACAAAACATAGGTTTATGATGAAATATAAATATAAAATTGTTGTATGGATGCTTTACCTTATCTACCTACTAAGTACTTATATAGTACGTGTAAAGAAAATAATAACGTATACATTTTTGTGAGAATAATTGATAACTTCCATGGATAAGTGATGGAGGGAAAGAAAATGTGTGAATAAAACACATCCTGAGCTGACTTCTAATCCGGAGGTCTCGGATTCGATTCCTGACTGGGGTGGGGAATTTGTCTTTAACCTATCCCCACAGAGTCTGGAACTATGTCTGTGAGGGAGAATGTGTGTGTGTGTGACCCCCGATATGACCTTAGATGTTAAAGGGGGCATATAAATGAAACAATAACAAAAATCTGATGTGTTTCATTCACATGACTTTCTCTATATCTTTGCAACAAATTATTCTTAAAAACCTATTTACTTCGTGTTATTCCAGAAAAAAAAAAATAGCAGAAACAGTCTTATTACTTGATTCCTTGTAAGTAGAAGCGAAATAATGGTTAAAGTGATAGTTAAAAGCTGGTTGCTATATGACTGAAGTTACTTTGTTTGTATAGACACGAGTGGACAAATTACTGTGTGAAAAAATTATAAGTTTTTCAAAGCTGAAACCAAAAACTAGGAATTACTAAAAAACGAATATCTCCTAGAAAAAAGTATATAAAATAAATTTTGTGTTTTAACGAGCTCTACATTATTTTGGTAAGTTTTTGGGTACCTTATACGGTTTAGCAGTTTGCAAAATTCCGTAAAATTTATCCAGAATAAAGTGGTCTTCAGTGGCTATTCGGAGAAAATTCTGGATATACATATTATTTGTCAGGTAAATATTTTTAGTATACGATATTTTAATCATAATCGTTGCAACTGTTTTAGAGAAAATAAAATGTAAAGGGTAGTTGGGGGTGGAGGGGCTTTCTTGAAAATCTTCGTGTCGCATCCTTGGAAGAAACCAAACGTAAATACCAAGTTTGGTACTCAACGGTCTTTTCGTTTTTGAGCTATGCTGTCCACACACACACACACAGACACACACACACAGACACAGACACACACAGACACACACACAGACACAGACAGACACACACAGACACACACACACACAGACACACACACACACAGACACACACACACAGACACACAGACACACACACAGACTCACCCACGCACCACATGGGCTTTTTTTGTAAAAATGCCTTTTTTGGATTCAGGGGGACCCAAAACATGTATTTTCGGTGAAATTTGGATATCAAATTTTTGGGTGGAATGCAATACCTTCTCTATATACTATGTACATAGTACGTGCAGAGAAATTAAAAACACATGAGATTCTAGTTGTGCTGGAGACTCGTTCTATTTCGTCTACCGTTTTTGAACACTACTTTAGAGTTATATTTGAACTACCAAGTGCTCATTTTAACTTCAAATGCTTCACATGCCTGAGGCAGGCGAGAAGCCATCATCACAAAATTCTATGCAACGAGCTATTTTGATGCATCTCCGTTGTCTGTGTGAAATATTCAGGAAGTTTGCTCGAATTGGAGTGTTCACTCGGTCGTCGCGAATCGCTGAGTATGATTGGCAGCAATGTGTCACACACGTGAAAAGCGCGGTTGTCCGGCATTAACGTGTTGGCTTCATAAAAATTGCGCTTCAAAGGATCCGGCATCATGCTATGATGTCAGTAAATCACCTTCATTATTCTTTTGTTGCAAGGCTTGGACAGTTTTTACGTATGCCACCCATCATTGCGCTGAGTGGGCAACGGGCGCAAAGAGGGTGCGTTTCATTAACGTAACTGTTTACAATTTGTCTGCTCTTTTTTCAGGTGAGTACAACAATAACATGCAGCCGTTGAACAGGAAATATTTTCAACTGTGAGTACCACATAGTTTTGCATTTTAACACAATCAGTGCTTGCTATAACAGAATAGTAGTTTCATGTAACATTAGTGTTTTCATGTTTAAGTGCTCTACGCTTGATATATGTGAAGGTATCAATCTCTCTTGGCAGGGAATGAAACGATGAAGCTAAACTCTGAATTGTCAGCGTGCGCCATTATGACTTTTTCACTCTTTATTTCAAGATGATACATGTGCCTCTGTTGGAAATGTACGAACTATTTGCGGTTTTCTGCATATATCTCAACATAGAGAGATTTATTTTCATATTTATTACGCTCACATGATAAAGCAATCTCGATTTCAATTGTCTCATCTTTTAAGTGCCATATATATCAACGGATAATACGATTTCCTAAAGACCTTCCGCTTTCCCTTCCAAAATACTTACAGTTTACAGACTCATAAATACATTTAAAATATGTTTCCATATTATTCTACGGAAGCCATCCAGAAAGTAAGGAAGGATTGACATAACTAAATGACGACAAAAGTCATCAACACAAAACTTGATTTACTAAATTACAGTACCTTACTTTATTTATAAAAATAATATTCATTCAGCGTGGTACATAGTCCAATGTTATACTTTTCTACTGCCAAGATCTTACTCGTTTTTGAATGCACAAAATGTTCAGTCAATCGAGTTTTGTATGCAAATAAAGCAAATGTATGGTGATAACGCAATGAAGGAGGCTTCAGCGAGAAAACTGTGTATACTTTGAGTAATCAAGGAAGAACTGGGTGCACGATAAAGACCGGATTGGAAGTTCATTAATCGTCATGGAGGAGCTGAAAGCAAATGTTGATAAAAGAATTCAGAAAAACCGGTGACTTTTTAGGTGGAGAAATTTCTCATCCGATGAAGACCTCAAAGAGGCAGTGACATCTTAGCTCAGATCTTTAGTGGTGGAAGAAAATAATATCTGCATTGAAAAGCCGGTACCACATGACAATAATACGTGGATGGTAATAACGATTACGTTGAGAAATAGTGAAAGATACAGTAACTTTCTAAATAAAGTTTTGTGTTAATAATTCTCGTCATTGTTTAATTGTGCTACATCATTTTGTTACTTTCTGGATGGATTCATATTATTCTATGAAATACTGGTTTGAAATGAAATAAAGAGCAACTTTTTTGTGTACCCTGTGTAACAGTAACAGCCATTTATTAAATTTATAGTTATCTTTTCCGCATTTCTGGTAACATTGGTCTATTAATGAAATATATTTATGAAAAAAAAATCTCGTTCTCAATAATATTGGAGGAAAATTGTGTTACATTAGTACTATTGCCATGATTTTATGCATAGCCTTCACCCTGAAATACTAGCGCTGTTTCGATCCCAGGTGACAGAATGTGGGCTTTGTGGTGGACAAAAAGGCGCAAGGACGGGTTTTCTCCTGGTTCTCCGATTTCACCGCCATCGCATCCAGCGGTGCTCCATCAATCCATATATCATCAGTTTTATCTCCTGTGGTGCCATATGCAGTAAAAACGGGCGTTAAACAAAATAAAAACAAACAAAAATACTAAGGCGTGCTAATAGAATACCTATTCTGTGAACATGAGTGGAGATTTTCACATGATTTCTCTATCTGTTCTGCTGACAGCTGTTCTTACATCATTTTATCGAGAGAAACAATAAAATAAATTGCCTTATTACTTGCTTTCTTGTATGAAGAAGGGAAATAAGGTAATGCATAGGCTAAAGCAATAGTCAAATGTTTTAAAAACTATCGATAGATTATCGTCAAAATTTGCTCTTTGCATGGCCAGAAGTAATTCGAAATAAACACAGAAAACTTTCTGTGTGAGAAAAGATTCAAATATTTAAAAATCTGATGTGTATGTACCATTCACATGACTTACTTACATTAAAATATCTTACTTTGATAAAAATTATTGTATCGTTTTTGATAAAATCAAACATTTCAAAATATGTTGCATTTAAAGAGTAGTTAGGGTTGGGGGGATTACTTGAAAATCTACGTGTCGCATGTTTGGAAGATGTTTAACTTAAATACCAAGTTTGGTGTTTAACGGACTTTTCGTTTTTGAGTTATGCTACACACACAGAGCACACAGGACCTTTTTCTAAAAATCTAATATATGACATTCGCATGACTTTCTCAAACTATTGCGTAACAAACCATTATTACAAAAGATAATTCTTCTATCTACATCATGCTATTCGAGATATATATTAACACAGTTGATTTTACTAGTTGGTTTCTTATGAGTTGAAGGGAAATAAGGGTATATATGAGACTACAGTGATAGTCACATCTTTTAAAAGCCGATAGGTTTGTGAATAATCGAAGTTCAGTTCGCTTTGCATTTCCAGAAAAAACAAAAGAAGGAGCGCGATTGCGAAGATGCGTATTTTAAAATTGAAACCCTTAACAAGAAATATCTCAAAACTGTCAACTCTGCAACAAAAATGTAAATAACATAAATTGTGTGTTTTAACGATGTCTATATTTTTATGTGGTAAGTTTTCATGTATCTCTTAGGATTTACCAATTATGCAAAATTCAGCAAAGTTTATTCCGCATGAATAGTTCTTCAGCAGTTACTCCCAAAAAATTCAAGATATACAATTCATTTGTGGTATAAATAGCTTTAATATAGGATATTTTAATTAAAATCGTTGGAGCAACTTTTGTGAAAAACAACTTTTTTAAAACTGTTTCCATATAAAGGGTAGTTTGGGGCGCGGGAATTTTCTTGAAAATCTTCATATCGCAATCTTGGAAGATACTAAACTTGAATGCCAAGCTTGGTATTTAAAGGTGTGTTAGTTTCTGAGCAATGCTGTCCACAGACATATCCACAAATGCAAAAACAGTACCTTCTCATAAAAGTTCCTTTTTCTGGACTCGCGGGATCCCAAAACAGTGAATCTTGCTATCGAATTTTAGAGTAGAATACGATACTTCCTCTATACACTAAGTAAATAATATGCGTCGAAAAAGTAAAAATGTGTTTTTGTTGTTTTTTTAATTCAGGGAGCCTGAACATAATGTAATGTTTTCAGTAAATCTCGGTACCAATGTTTGAGTAGAATACAATAAATACCTTTTCTCTATGTGCATTCTGCGTGCGTGCTGGAGAATGTAAAAAATGTTATGTTGAAGTGACAGAAAAATTCTTTAAATTATTTAATATATTTGGTCCATAAAAATATATAAAGAAATACAAAGTGAAATGAATAAAAAATTGTAAATTAAATAAGAAGAATAAAGCATTTATTTTAATCAAGAAAGGACATATTGTCAAAATACAAAATACGTAGCAATACGAAGTAGAACAAAAATATCCATAATTGCGTTTTTATAAAATATCAACAAGGTGATTCTTGTAAATATATTGAAAATAAAAGTACCAAACACGAGTTAGTTATTGCAGAGTAAAGCGAATATTTTATATTAAACAACAGAAAATATAAAAATATGAGCTAATTGATAAGTAAATATGGATACAGTATTAGATATTTGTATAGTTGAAGGAAGGGAGGTTCTTTTATAGGGTCCCCCCAGGGGCCTACTATGGTAGGTACGGGTTTGGCGCACCCGGGGGTTCCCGAGCCACTCGCCGCCATCTCATCATCATCGCCATCAACTGAGCCACGTTTTGTGTTTGTGTGCATATTTGTTTGTTTTGTGAGAGCGAATTTACTCGCCTCATCTTCTTCCCCTTCTAGGCTTATTCTATACATGTTAGTATTAAGGCTTTAGATTTATTAACTCCTGCCTCACCAACAGGGATCTTTATTCTATCTCCGTGGTTCCTGTCCCACGGTTCCAGCGCGGCTTCCAACATGTGTGCTCTTCGGAGGTTGAAGCGCGAAGGTTGAGTGGACCCTTCCTACTGCCCCTATGTGTAAGCCTTAGGTGCGGAGCCCGTCCATACCGTTATGTACACCCATGTAGCTTCCTTGGGGGCCCGGTCCGTTTTAATTTCCCGACGAGCGCTGCTCGTTGGGTTAGAATTACGGACCGGTCGTGTTACCGCTAACGGAAAACCCGGTGTAATCAACCACAAGTCCCCTGAATCCATGTCTGCTTTATTACGCAGCATGGCCTAAAGTGGGGAGCCACAGGTGGTTATACCTGTGGTAGGGGCTTAAAGCCGGGTTGTACATAGTGAAGGGCTTACCCGTAAGGACCAGCAGTGGTGGCTGGAGGGTAACTCCTTCTGAGGTATTCCTTGAGATCGGTCTGGTAGGGGTCTACCAGGCGGCACATACCGGAAAGTATTTTGGTGTCTTTTCTCTCTACCCCCGGATGCCAGGATGACGCCGACGGTTCCGGAAGGGTGTCTTTCCATAATGCTATCTCCGCGCAAAACCTCTTCTTTTGACCGCTTTATAGTTGTGACCTTGGCATGTGAAAAGAAAACTATGCGAGATATCAGTCCGTTTTACATACAACGCGAGATTGACAGGATATGCGGTAAAGTGACCAATGCCACCCGAACGCGAGACGGTACGCTTTTGATTGAAACGAAGATGGAAGACTAGTCCAAGAAACTCCCGAAGGCCACCTTGTTGGGTTCCTACCCCATAAAGGTGGCCCCCCACAAGACTTTGAACACCTGCCGAGGCGTCGTAACTACCTCTTGTTTAGACGGTCTTTCCGAAGCAGATATAGTTACTAATTTATCTGACCAGGGTGTATGCCAAGCGCACCATCTGCTCGGCAAATGAGATGGTGAATCAGTGGCACTGCGTACGGTATTTCTGACTTTTAAGGGCACCACAATACCCGAGACCTTATATTGTGGATATGAACGCGTCTCTGTGCGACCATATGTGCCAAACCCAATGCGCTGTTTTCGGTGCCAACGGTTCGGTCACACGCAAACTCGGTGCACCTTCGACGCTACCTGTGAACGTTGCGGACAAGCTGCCCACGGAGAAACTGCTTGTGCTCGAGACCCTTGTTGCGTCCATTGTACAGGGAAGCATCCATCTAGCTCCCGGCAATGTCCACGTTTTCTCGAGGAAAAGGCCATCCAGGAGCTGCGAGTTAAGGAACGCCTGACTTTTCCGGAAGCCAGGCGTCGCTTCCAAAATCTGCAGCCTGCGTCCATCTCAGGCTATGCCTCAGCGCTCCGCCGCACTCCTGTTTCCTCAGTGTTACAAACCGTGCCTGTAGCCGACGCGTGTACTCAAACAGAACAGACGCCGACCACAACAACCTCGCAGTCTTCAACATTCACACCACCCACTGCCACAAGTTCTATTTCTCCCGAACCTGCACTAAGCCGCTAGTGAGACCGACACCATCTGTCGCTGCTCCTCATGAGCGCAGTCTCAAGAAACTCAAGGCCACTGATAAACCTTCCAAGTCTCGTTCTCGTTTTACGAGCCGTAGGGGATCTTCCGCATCCCGAACATCAGCGGATAGCGCCGACGAAGGTGGCTATACTCTTGTGGGTCCAAAGAGTGCAAAGCACAAGAAACGCCCACCTTAATCCCATCTACTTCGTTTCCACCCTTCGTTTGCATCCCAGCTGCAAACTCATATTATGATTATTCGGTAAGCTTTCACGCCTCTAACTGTGCCCCATGACTCTCCTGACGTGGAATATCCGCGGTGTCCGTACCCATAGGGCCGAATTGCAGCTGTTACTACGGTCCTATAACCCTCGATTCTGTGTTTGCAGGAGACAAAGCTTCGCCCCCATGATGCATTTGCCCTGCACCAATACCTTCCCATGCGGTTTGACGTTACACCGGAGGAGGGCTCTCCTGCTCATGGGGGTGTTATGATCCTCACGCGCAATGACATCTGCAGTCAGCCAGTCTCGCTTACTACTACCTTGCAAGCTGTTGCTACCCGACTTACCCTTCCTGGTTTCTGCTTTACCGTATGTAATGTCTACGTTCCGCCTTCATCTATCCTCTGCGCCGCTGACATGCTCCATCTCTTGTCACAGCTCCCAGCACCTTTTCTTCTGCTGGGTGATTTTAATGCCCACCATCCCCTATGGGGTTCTCCTGAGGCCTGCACGCGGGGGACAGTTCTTGCTCACCTTTTCGATCAAAATAGTCTCTGTGTTCTGAACACCGGTGAACCTAGTTTCATTTCCGATTCTTCTGCCACGCTTACCTTTCTGTTTGTTCAGCACAGCTTGTTCACTGCTTCCAATGGAACGTAGTATCTGACACTCATTCCAGCGATCATTTTCATTGTGTCCTCACCATGCTTTCACACCACATTTCCTCATCGCGTGCTAGCACTTGGCAGCTGTCTAGGTCTAACTGGGCACTCTTTTCCTCTCTGGCTGTGTTTGACGACCGTCAGTTCCACACGGTTGACCATATGCTTGAGCACTAACTGTGTTATACTCTGCCGCAGAGCAAACCATGCCCCAAACATCTTCCCGACCTAAACGCTTACCGGTCCCTTGGTGGACTGCTGAGTGCCGCGATGCCATTCGTGCTCGTAGGAGGGCTCTTAGGGTATTTCGCCATCACCCTACGCTGGAGCACTTGATCATTTTTGCGCACGGGCACGCCGACTTATTCAAGATAGCAAAAGGTCTTCATGCAATTCGTTTGTATCTACCTTAAACCGCACAACACCTTCATCCGTTGTGTGGGAGAAGCTCCGCCGTGTTGCCGGTAAGCAGACTAGTACCTCCATACCGGGGCTACTCGTGTGCACCGACACCGTAGTTGATCCGATTGCTGTATCAGACGTCCTAGGCAGCACATTGGCAAATGTGTCCAGTTCCGCCAATTATCACCCGGCGTTCCGTGCCATTAAGACGGAGGTGGAGTCTCAGAGTCTCTCTTTCTGGTCCTCTCTCTTTCTGGCATGCGAGAGCTGGATGCCTCACTAGCATCTTCTCGGCATTCCACTCCAGGACCCGATGGTATCCACATTGCCATGCTGCAGCACCTCTCTTCTGATGGTAAACTCTATCTCCTGAGCCTATATAACCGTGTTTGGCAAGAGGGCGTGTTTCCTGCGGATTGACGTGAAGCCACGGTTGTTCCCATTTTAAAACCGGGAAAGGATCGTAGACTTCCCTTCCAGTTACCGTCCTATCTCCCTCACCACTGCAGCTTGTAAGGTGATGGAGCGCATGATCAATGGGCGGTTATAATGGCTCGAGTCTGAGAAGCTCCTCTGCAATATCCAGTGCGGCTTTCGCCGATACCGCTCTTCGACTGACCACCTAGTCTCCCTTTCGACTCATATCCTGAATGGATTTCTGGGCAAGTGCCAAACTGTGGCCATATTTTTCGATCTCGAGAAAGCATATGACACCTGCTGGAGGGCTGGCTTATTACGTACGTTGCATAAGTGGGGCTGCCGTGGCCGCCTTCCAGTGTTCCTCCGCGAGTTCATGGAGAAGCGGGTATTTTGTGTACGTGTTGGTTCTGTTTGCTCCCGCGTATTTAGTCAGGAGAATGGAGTACCTCAAGGTTCGGTTCTCAGTTGCACCCTCTTCGCCATCGCCATCAATCCTATCGCTGATTGTCTTCCTGCTGGAATTTCCTCATCCTTATTTGTTGACGACTTTGCAATTTATTGCAGCTCTGGGCGCACATGCCTTTTGGAGCGTCGCCTTCAGGCCTGTCTCGACCGTCTGCATAGTTGGAGCGTTGCGAATGGTTTCCGTTTTTCTGCCGAGAAAACTGTTTGTGTCAACTTCTGGCGTCGGAAACGTTACACGGCGCCTTCCCTACACCTTGGACCGGTACCGCTGCCCTTCGCCGAAACTGTGAAGTTTCTTGGCCTAGTGTTTGACAGGAAGCTTAGCTGGTCGTATCATATTTCTTCGTTGAGGGCTCGATGTGATCGAACACTTAATATTTTACGTGTTTTATGTGGCACATCCTGGGGAGCAGATCGCACTGTACTATTACAGATATATCGTTCGCTTGTTCGCTCTAAGCTTGATTACGGGTGCATTGTGTACTCTTCGGCATGTCGTTCAGTTTTACGTCGTTAAAACCCGTTCACCATCGAGGGATTCGCCTGGCACTGGGTGCGTTTCCGACGAGCCCAGTTATTAGTTTGTCTGCTGAGGCTGCTGAACCTCCGCTGTGCTATAGGCGTGAGGTCCTTCTTTGCAGCTATGCCCTCCGCTTCCATGCAATGCCGGATCACCCGTCTTTCAAGCTATTCTTTGACGAGTCTCTTGACCGTCAATATGCTGTTAGTGCGCTGGCCTTGCTTCCTGCCGGGGTTCTCTTTCGTGAATTGCTTCGCCTGTTGGATGTTCAGCTACCGGCTCTGCTGTCACTGGGGGAATGTTCATCTCCTCCTTGGTTACGCTGCGACACCCCGGTCCACCTACGGTTGGCATCCATGACGAAATCAGTTACTCCACCCTGGGCCTTCCGCTCCGCTTTTTTAGAGTTGCAGGCCGAGTTTCCCAACCATTGTTTTATTTTCACGGATGGTCAAAGGATGACCGTGGTGTGGGATGTGCTTTTGTTTTTAATTCGCGGAGTTACGCGTTTCACCTATTGGGGCAGTGTTCAATTTTTACCGCCGAACTTTTCAGTATTTATCAAGCTCTTGTTTTTAACCGGGGACAGGATTTTAGGCAGTTTGTTCTGTGTAGCGATTCCCTCAGTGCACTACAGGGCCTGCGTGAGCTGTATTCATACCATCCTTTGACACAGCGCATTCAGGATCGCCTGCATTCGCTCGCTGATGCTGGCGTCAGCGTGTCCTTAGTTTGGGTTCCTGGTCACGTAGGTGTGAGCGGGAATGAGCAAGCGGACGCAGCTGCCAAGTCTGCGATTTTAAATCCCACTGTTTTTAGCTCCACTGTTCCTCCCAATGATGCTCGTGTCCTCCTGCGCCGGGCCATTCTTTCGCGCTGGTTCGCGGAATGGTCCGGGGTGCGTGGGAACAAACTCAGAGAGGTCAAGTCCCTTCCTGTCCCCTGGACTACTTCTTCGCGTGCATCTCGCCACGATGAAGTGATTTTAGCGCGACTGCGTATTGGACACTGCCGTTTTAGCCATGAGTACCTTTTACGTGGGGAAGCCGCACCGCAATATGCTTCGTGTAATGAGCCTCATTTTTTATTGCAGTGCCACCTTCATACTGTTCTGCGTGCATCCCTGTGTCTTCCTACTGACATCCCCAGCCTTCTGGGCGACAACCCTGTATATTGTGACGGACTTTTTAATTTTCTCCGCCGCTGCGGGATGTACAGTAGGGTTTACTTTTATCTCTGGGTTTTAGTTTTTACCGACTAATGTTTTTAGTGTCTCGTTTTTAATCTGGCTTTGGTAGCCTTTTTATGCGTTCCCTGGTTTTAACTCCTGTGTGGTACTCCTGGTTTTAGTGGTTTTTATGCCTTTTAACTGTTAGCTCTTTTAATTACCCTAGGGCGCTAATAACCTATGCAGTTGTGCGCCCTAAAGCCATAATACTACTACTATTACTACTATTTTATAGGGTGCATAATAATTTATTGCATTAATTGGAGTAAAATATAATATAATTAATAATATTAAATTACAAATAAACATGATTTATCACAACTTTTATAGCAAATAAGTAAATCCGCTCATATCTCGCAACAATACTTAACAAGAAGTGACGTTGCCATTATATATTAAGAGTAATCTTTGTGCCTTTAACAATGCCATTAAAAACATTAAAATAGTATAAAGTGTATCATGTATTTTTAATAACACCAAAATTTATGATCAAATGTTATGCTATTTGACTTTTAATAATTTCAAAAATAGTATTTAAACTTACTAAGTTTTCAATTTAGCAATTTACATTTTAACATGGCTGTGAAGATCACTTTGCTTTACTAGTCTTATTGTAAAGTATCCTCTTCACGGTTTTCAATTTTGTGTTATTTCCATTGTGCACCTTTTTAGTTTCACTTTGTCTCCACATAATATTTTCAATTAATTATTATTGTTCTTCGTAGATATATTTGTGTTATTTCTATTATATGCTCATTTGAACGTTTTTTACCATTTTATTTTGAACGTTTATACTTGAGTAAATGGATGAGAAAGTCAAATGGTTTTAGCTGTGCCAAAATAAATAATAGAACATAGACACATTATTAAAGCTTCAGTAACTTCTTTAATACAAGGTGCACAACCTTCATTAAAAGTTTAACTGGCTTGTTTTATGAGGGATAGAAAATAAAATGGCTTATATAAATATTAACCCCCTATAAGTAAAGCTTCGACTACGCTATTTCCATTTTCCGAAGCCAACATCGACAAAAATGTCGTGAGCTGAATTATTTGACAACCAGGCCGCTTTTCAGCAAAACTATGAGACATGACATTCTTGCATAACTGCGCAGAGGAGTTTAGCAATGTCGACAATCAGCCAGATCAGAGGCCTCGTCGAGCAGTTCATTTCCCTTCTGTTGTTAATCTACTGACCTCTTTGTCTTAGGGAGGGGGCGGTAAAAAAGGGAAAGAGGAGAGAAAAGAGCTGAGAATAAGTAAAGCAGAATGTATTGTGGCTTTTGGGAGCTCCACATGATTGCACCTCCTAAAGTACTGAGGATGTTTATTGTAGCCTTAAGGGTTGTAGCACAAGTTAGACTATAACCATGACACAGGCCCTGGCTATAGCCTTAGCGTAGAAGCCAGGCTTGAGGAAAGAACAAACGACAGAGGAGGAGGGGAGAAAATGGAAAAGTGGAATTATCTTTAATCATCAGCTAAGCGTCAGCCTGGTGCTATTGTGTCTTCGGTATCCTCAAAATATTTCTCTAGTCTATAGAACGCACTGCAAAAACTTCCGGCTGTGAATCGGTGGTGACTTCCTGCGTTGTAGTATGTAGATTGGTGAATCTTTTATTAGCACTGACGAGTTGTTTAGTGGCAGAACGTTCTATTGCTGCGAGGCGCTTGGCTGCTGTGAGTCGAAGACTCTCTAGTAGTTTTTTTTTTTTTTTTTTTTTTTTTTTGGTGGGGGATATGTTTTAACGTCCGCTTTTACTACATAGGCACCGCAGGCGATAACACTGATGATACATGGAATGAAGATAAAGCATTAGTGGAAAGCAATTGGTGGGAAACCGCAGAAAACCGCTTTGTCCACGACAAATCCCAAATGCGGTCGCCTGAGACCGAACTCCTGGTAGGAAGCGAGTGTGGAAATGCGCACTTGGATGGCTGCGCTCGGCGAGCGCTTCTACTGGCGTGGGTGGGTTAGCTGGATCTAGTGGCTTCTACCGGGAGTTGCTTGCGTGATGTGCTGCTCAGTTGTTAATTCACGGTGTCAGCTGGATGCAAGCCTGGGCGTACTCCTCGGTAGGCAGCGGCATGAGTGCCCGCGCTTACAGCGGGAAACTACCTGCCGGTGTGTAGTAGTCCATCCCATAACAGAAGGCGCTTACGGTCCCTGCGTGCAGGCAGACATCAGAAAACAAGCACGCAGAGAACCATTTAGGTATTACTGAGCAGTCTGCCGTTGAGTGGCCATAAAGGTAACAGCGGAAGCAACCAAACTGACATTATGCTCAAAGGAGCCCATGCCTGTGTCGATGACTGCCACTTAGTGCGCCCTGTATCCAAAAAAATCTGATGGGTTCCATTCACATGACTTTCTCTACATCTCTGTAACAAGCTTATGCTTCTATTTACTTCATTCTAATAAGAAAAAATCAACAGAAATAGTCTTATTACTTGCTTCCTTGAAAGTAGAAACGAAATAAGGGAGTACCATAGGTTAAAATGATAGTCAAAAGATGGTTGCTTTATGACTGAAGTTTCTTTGTTTGTAGGTACATGAGTTGACAAATTCCTGTATGAGAAAATTGTTAGTTATTCAAAGCTGAAACTAAAAACAAGGAATATCTAAAAAATGACCAACTCCAAGAAACAATGTATATAACATAAATTGTGTGTTTTAACGTGTTCTATAGTTTTTGTATGGTAAGTTTTGGACCATCTCTTACTGTTTAGCAGTTAAGCAAATATTCTGTAAAATTCTTCCATACTAAAGAAGTCTTCAGAGGTTATTCCTAGAAAATTCAAGATATACATTTTATCTATCAGGTAAATATATTTCATATAAAATATTTTAATCAAAATCGTTAGAGCCATTTTTGGGAAAATCAAAATTTTCGAAAAAAGGTCCATGTAAAAGGTAGTAGGGGTGGGGAGATTTTCTTGAAAATCTTCGTGCCGCATCCTTGAAATATACCAAACTTAAATACCAAGTTTGGTATTTAACGGACTTTTCGTTTTTGAGTTATGCTGTCCGCAGAAACACACACACTCACACACGGACCTTTTTCTAAAAATGTTTTCTTTTGATTCAGGGGTACCCAAAGCTTAAATCTCCGTATGGAATTTTCGGGTCCACTACAATACCTCTCTATACACTATGTACATAGTGCGTGTAGAGAAAGTAAAAAAAGAAGAGTTTGGTCTTATGGGCCTGGATATGGCTGGCTTTTACTAAGGTGACCTCCTCCAAGAAAATCTTCGTCGGTAATTTACGGTAAAATCCGGCGGTTGTTGCTCTCCCCGGTGAAACTGCGGTGTGTCGGTGACACTTCTTCGGCATCCTTGACGAGAGACGTCTTTGCCAGTCTCAACTTGTGGGGAAGCAAAGCTCACCAGGCAATTCACTTTTCGTGTTGCAACATATTGCCGGCCACTTCGAAATTTTTTTTCTGTGCCTGACTACGTGGCATACATAAAACTCCACAATTAAGACAAAATTATGGAATCTATTTTTGGCAAATATTTAGTTATTTACCTTATCTTCATTTCCATAAAAGCAATAACTAATTTACCTTATATAGTACATACCTTTAACCCATTTAACGATACTTTTTCAAACAAGCTATATAGAAGAGGAATGCTAAATTCTTTGTACATTTTTTAAACCTAGTGGTAGTAATGTTACGTAAAAGAATTGAAATCAGGCTATACCTTGTATTCGAAAACTTAACAGCATGAGATTGCAAAATAAAGACAGAATGCTGTAAAATTAGTATAGTAAATAGGACTTATACACTCTTGATATTCATTCTTCAAATTCTGTATGCTGAAGTTTTTTTGTAACTTTTGGTTTAGTTTGGTTATACAAATTCTCTACTATATAACTCATTGGAAACAATTGGATTAATATGTTTTCTGATGCCTTTGCCTTTTGTTTTGCCGGGTAAATTTATGTAAGTAGATTAAAGTTTTTACCAGTTTATACATAAAACATCGCGTTAGTAATTCTTATGACTTATCTTCAATAATAACTTTGTTGCAACGAAATCAACAAAGAAATATACCACTGTCATTGCGTACCTGCTCTCACAATTCTGTGTTAAGCATATCAGTACAGTATTTAATTGCCAGAGAAAGGACTTCTTTAGCAAGTTAAGACTGATTCACAAAAACCGAATATGGTAAGTAGATCGACAACAACAAAGTTAAAATACATGTATTTCAATGGGGGCGTTCAAGATTGAGGGGAAAGTTTTTCTGACCACCGGTAACGAGAAAGAAGATTTAGCCATGAATGGAATAACTGTTGTTTTACATAGCCGTGTGAAGGACAGGAGTTGGATAGGTAGTGTCAGACTGAAAAATCCAATGCCATACCCGGTCTCTAGCTGGTTGCTCTACCACTGAGTTACCATGGCAACATGCCGGCATAGCATTGAATCTCTCAATTGACTCGCATGTTTCCCGGTAAAAAACAAGGTGATCTCGAATTATTTCGAGACGACAACCCCAATGAATCCTGGGTCTAAAGTACTTACAGCATTGTAAGTCGCCATTGGGGTTGTCATCTCGAAATAATTTGAGATCACCTTGTGGTTTACCGGGAAACATGCGAGTCAGTTGAGAAATGCAATGCTATGCCGGCATGTTGCCATGGTAGCTCAGTGGTAGAGCAACTGGCTAGAGATCGGAAGATCCGTGGCTCAAATCCCGGCTATGGCATTATATTTTTCAGTCTGACACTACCTATCCAAGATTTAGCCATGTTTTAACTTTGTCGTTCTTATTCACAGACCACGAATAATTCCCTTTTTACAAGCAAGCAGATAATAAAACCATTTCCGCTAATGTTTATCTTAATTAGCATGACGTAGATGAAATAATAATATTTTGTAAGGAAAGTTTTTTGTGGAACAGCTAGAAAAAATCAATGAATAGAACGCATTAGATTTTTTTTTTTTTTCATTATTTCCACAGAATTAATTATAAGGCTTTTGTCTGTCTTTTGCAGATTCTCAGTAATGACATTAAGAAAGCGCTTATTTCTAAAAATAAAGCTAAAAACGTTTGATAGAATGTGTTATTTGAGAGAAACACAACAGAAGGTTTACCTAGGGAGGTCAGTTACGAAAACTGATTATTCTCAACAAATCAAAAAAACATTAGAACATGAGTAGGATGTTGCTTTGTTAATAGGTATTGCATGAATATTACATTTTGGAAGATCAAAGACAGAAGTTCAAAGGAACTAAACTTGTACGCAATAAAAGTATATGTATCCCGTAAATATATGCTATAGCGTAACTCTTCAATAAATACTCAAAACCATCACCAGAATTGCTTCATATTCAGAGCAATCACGTTCTTGATTGTATTTTTATCCCCAATAGGTTTTATATCGGAAAGAAGAAAACCAACTTGAAACATATTTCCTCTCTTCTGGAATTGGTTATCAAAGAATCTCATTAAAACGGTTAAAAAGCCTGTGGCATGGAACAAGAATAACAATTCTGCTATATCTTCCGAAATCAACATTAATGGAGATGTTCTTTATGCTAAAAATAAATGGACATTAAATGCGAAAAGCTGAATGCATTACTTAATAATGCATTGCCTTCAGTATATCCATTACTGTATAATAGAAAAAAATAAAAATGATGGGGAAGCAAACCCAAAACACACAGACTTAAGCCAAATTTTCAGTTTCGTTTTGTGGTATAGTAGTGCCAAAATGCTTCCAGATGACAGTAGGAGGGAGATATGTAGAGGCACTAAATACCCCACTAAAAATGACTGTCGAGTTACATATGATTTCAACTATTGTTCAGTAATACTTATTTAACTGTATCTTTGGATATTTATGTGATTAAGTTAAAGCTAATGCCTCCATTTGCATTGCTTTTCCATTCCAATTTCTTGTTGATTAGATTGTCTGAAGTTTATTTTATAAACCTAATTTTTTCTCCACTGCTGCTATATATCTTTCACTCTTTTACGGTTGCATTTTTGCTACCCGGGAAAATTTAATTATGGAGTGTACAGGATATTAAGGTTATTTGTAAAGAATACTTTGGATATAGCTGGATACGTGGAAATAGAAAAAAACTACTTTTCTGCTTAAATATTTTTAAAATCTTTCATTTGTCTTATTTTCGCTCCTTAAGTTTTTTATTAGAACTGGTCACGATCGAATGTGGCAGATTGGCACACTAAGTGTCGGTTTTAGTCCCTTCTTCAATGTTTGAAATATTTGAAAGAACATAGAATTTCAAGCGGGTAAAGTTTTATTACTTTTTCTACACGTACTATTTAAATTTTGTATAGAGAAAATATTATAATGCACTCAAAAATTTGAAACCTAGAAGCCAGGGGTCCTCCTGAATAAAAAAAGGCATTTCTAGAAAATTATCGGTGTGTATGTGTGCGTCTGTAGACAGATTAACTCAAAAACATTTAGACTGTTAAATACGAAACTTGGTACTTAACTGTCATAGCTTCCTAGGATGCGACACAAAAATTTTCAAGAAAATCCCCCAAATACCCTTTACATGGAAGATTTTTCAAAATTTTCATTTTTTCAAAAAGACCCTAGAAATTTTGATTAAGATATCGTATATTAAAATATGTACATAACAAATAAAATATATATCTTGGATTTTCTGGGAATGGCCTCCAAATATGTCTTTATTGTGGATGATATTTGCCGAATTTTGCATAAGTAGTAAAGCATAAGAGCTAGACAAACACTTACTACACCAAAAATATAGATTCCATTAAAACGCACAATTTATGTTATATGTGTTTTTTTCGTGGACTTATTTGTTATTTGTTTCTGTTTTAAAAAAATTATACTTTTCGCATACGTAAGTTCTCAACTCCTGCCAAAGCAAATAAATATTCGACTTCAATCCCATAGCAACCCTATTTTAAACATCTGAGTCTCGGTTTTTGTTAGCGTTTTTTCTTATTTCCCTTCCACTTTTAAAGGAATAAGTAATAGGACTAATGTTTATCGCGATTAGTATTAAATAGATAGAAAAATAAGCTTATTAACAATAATTTGTTACAGAAATGTCGAAAAGTTCATGTGAATGGAACATATCAGACTTTTTTTCGGTAAAATGGTGCTCAAACGATCTCGGGTCTATAGAGTTGCTTATTCTTTAATTACGTTGGTGTTAAACAAAAGAGTTTTATGACGTTAATAAGACGTAGGCAAGAATGCCAAGTGGAGTGGGTGTTTTGCTTCACATATGCGTGATTCCAAATTATAAATGGGCTGGTAGAGAAGGAAATAGAAAGAATTTAGATCGTACCTGGTCTAATCTAAAGTATGTATTCTCATAGTTTAAATGCAAATGACTTCATTTGAGAGTTCAAAATAACCTCTTCGACGTAATCGGTTGATATTTATAGCTCGTGGCACCATTCCTTAGTATTTTTAATAACTGGAAAAATGTTGTACTGAAGTAGGAAAACAAATCTGATGTGTTTCATTCACATGACTTTCTCTACAACTCTGCAAAAAGTGTTGTTAAAAAGTTTATACTTCTATTTACTTCATACTAATCGAGAAGAAATTAACAGAAATAGTTGTATTACTTGCTTCCATGTAAGTAGAAGAGCAATTGGGGAGTACCATAGACTAAAGTGATAGTCAAAAGCTGGTTGCTATGTGATTGAAGTTCCTTTGTTTTTACGGATAGGAGTTGACAAATTCCCGTACGAGAAATGTATAAGTAGTTTAAAGCTGAAAGATAAAAAACAAGGAATATCTCAAAAACGATCAACTCCACGAAAAAAATGTATTTTACATAATGGTGTATTTTAACGTGCTCTACATTTTTTGTGTGGTAAGTTTTTGTCCATCTCTTACGCTTTAGCAGTTATGCAAAATTCCGTAAAATTCATCCGGATTAAAGTAGTTTTCAGAGGCTATTCCTAGAAAATGCAAGATACACATTTCATTTTTCAGGTAAATATATTTAATAAATAATATTAGAATCAAAATCGATACTCATTTTTTGGGAAAATTTAAATTTTCGAAAAAAAGTTCCATGTAAAGGGTAGTTGGGGATGGGAAGATTTTCTTCAAAATCTTGTGCCACATCCTTGGAAGATATTAAATTACATACCAAGTTTGGACTTGGTATGTAATTTAACGGACTTTTCGTTTTTGATCTATGCTGCCCAAAGACATTTTTCTAAAAATGTTTTTTTATTCAGGTGGTCTCAAAACGTGTATTTGTGGTGAAGTCTCGGTAGGGAATTTTTGAGTGCATTTTAAATACCTTCTCTATCCACTATGTACACAGTACGTGTAGAGAAAATAATAAAATGTATTGTTATCTCTGCAATAAACTGCTCAATTTCTGATACTAGTTTGTGGTGTGATTCAGTGACAGCTAAGTGCCATTGGCTGTGATACATCTTTAGTAATGTTTTCTCTCGATCCCTTTCCCTTCAGATCCCACGACAACGTCTCCCCGTCACTCCACAGTGAAAGCCATTCCATTCCTCTGCTTATATAAAAAGCTTCACTCAGCTATGCTTTGCAGCTTAGGGCTCCCAAAAGCGGTCTACCTATTGCGGTTTGGACTCCCACCCCCAAGTAGGCCTGTTGATATTTTTTGTTATGTTGGCAGCATAACGCTTAGCGGATTTTAACTGTCATATGTTGGCACTCTATATTATTGGATGGCATAACAAATGGAACTAGCGCCTCTGAAGAGGGAGTTTGTGCGCCGTAATAATTGCCACATGCGGAAAAACTGATGTGTCCATTCATTCACATGACATTCTCTGCATCTCGGTAACAAATACTTGTTAAAAACCTTACTTCATGCCAATCGAAGTAAACATTATCAGAAATGGCCTTATTACTTGCTTCCTTGTAAGTAGGAGGGAAATAAGGGGATACACTAGGCTAGTATGACAGTGAAGTTTTTTAAGAGCTGGTTACCAAGTGGAAGAAAACCGTTTCTTGACATTGCCAAGAGTTGACAATTTCCCGTATGTGAAAAGTTAGAGCATTTTAGAACTGAAACCAATAACAATGAATATTTAAGGACTGGTTAACTCCACAAAAAAGGTATATAACATAAATTGGGAGCTTTAACCAGATCGGCATTCTTTGTGTAGTATTTGTCTATCTCTTACGGTTTACCAGTTATGTAAAATTCAGAGGCTTTGCAAGAAAATTCCAGATGTAAATTTTATTTGTCGGTGTGCGTGTGTGTGAACAGCATAGCTCAAAACGAAAAGTTCCTTATATACCATTCTAGGTACTTAAGTTTAGTATCTCCCAAAGATGGGACACGAAGATTTTGAAGAAAATTTCCCCCACTCCTAACTACCCTTTACATGGAAAAATTTTCGAAATTTCTTATTTTCTCAAAAATGGCTATATCGATTTTGTTTAAAATAACGTATATGAAAGATATTTACATCACAAACAATATGCATATCTTGAATTTCCTTGCAATAGCCTCTGAAGACCTCTTTACACTGGATGAATTGTGCTGAATTTTGTATAACAAGTAAACAGCAAGAGATAGACAAAAACTTACCACACTAAAAAAGTAGATCTCGTTAAAACACACAATTTATGTCATCCTCGCTGATTTGTTGAACTAACCATTTCTGAGATATTATTGTTTTGGTTTCTGCTTTAAAATACTAATCTGTTTCTTAAACGGGACCACACAAAGTAAACTGAGTATCTACTGTATCACATTGCGATGAGCGTTTAAAGGATTTGACTATCACTTTAACCTAAAGTATTCCCCTATTTCCCTTCTACTTACATGAACCCAGTAATAAGACCAATTCTGCTAATGTTTCATATTAATTAAAATAAATGGCGTGTTATTTATAGACGCTCTTTAACTGCTGTGGTTCTCAACGTCCCATTCTAAATTGGGCGTGAAAGACCGCTTAATTTTGCTCAGAGGCCTCTCTATCAGGCTTGAGACTCTTTTACGTGCTGTGAATCTACGACACGGGACCAACGGCTTTCCATGCTAGGATTTTTACGCCCGAAAAAATCCATCGTCCTCCGTTTGTATTTGGAACGCACAGAGAAGGTTATGTGCATGGAACACACCAGATGTTTTCTAAACATATTCTTTTAGGGATTCAGGTGTTTTAAAATATGTACGAAGCAAGAGAGGAGGGAAGTGAAAAAAATAATAAATGAAAGAAAGTGGAAGAAAGAAAGAAAAGAAAGAGTCAACTTAGAGTTAGAAAAAGAAAACAAAGAAACAAACACTATTAACTTGATAAGTATAAGTGGAATTGTACGTAATCATTCTACTATTTAGGGACAGTATACTGGATGTTTTACTTTCTGTGCTAAGTACATAAAAATCCACCCAAAAATTCGATACGGAAATTTCACTGGAAAAACACGTCTTAGTGTCCGCTGTATCCAAAAAAGAAAAAGAAAAAAAGAAACTTGCTTTTCCTACATAATACATAGGTAGATAAGATATTGTGCTCCACTCGAAAATTCGAAACCGAGATATTATTGAAAATACACGTTTTAGGGTCTCCTACGTCCAGAAAAAAGTATTTTTATAAAAAGGTTCGTCTGTGTGTATCCGTGTCCGTGTGTTTGTGAACACGATAACTCAAAAAGAAAAGTCGGACAAAATAAAACTTAGTATTTAAGTTTATCATCTCTCAGGTATGCGACATGAGATTTTGGAAAAAAAAAAAAAACAAAAAAAAAACATACCAAGCTACAAAAGTGTTTAATGCCTCTAACAATTTTGATTAAAATACCGTATATTTAAGACATTTACATTACAGATAAAATGGTATATCTTGAATTTTAAGAAAATAGATAAAATTGTTCAAATGTATACATGTTTATTATAGCTTAATTTTGTTGACTTTTCCATAACTAATAGGCCGTAAGAGATAGACAAAATATTGCCAGACATAAATGTAGATCTCCTTAAAGTACCCAATTTCTGTTATATATTTTCGTGGAGTTCACCATTTTCTGGATATTCCTTGTCATTGGTTTCAGTTTAAAATACTTAATTTTTTCATGCGTGAATTTACAAACTCCTGGCAATGCAATTAAACGAATTTTAACCAGTCATCCAGCTTTTAAAACATTTGACTGCCGCTTTAGCCTAGTATATTCCTTATTACCCTTCTACTTATAAAGAAGTAATTAATACGAGAATTTCTGCTATCTTAAGTTTTTCTTGTTTATCACAATGTATAGAGAAGTATTAGCGTTTGTAAGAGTATTCTGTTGTAGAATAGCTGGAGGAATTCATGTGAATGGAACATATCACAATTTTAGAAAAAGGTTCGTGTTTCTGTGAAAATAATAACTCAAAAAGGAAAAATTGGTTGAATACAATACTTCTCATTTACGTTCAGCACTTTCAAGGATGCAACGCGAATATTTTTAAGAAAGTCTTCCCACCCGGAACTACCCTTTGCATGGAAAAAGAATTCGAAACTTTAGATATTCTCAAAAATGTTGATTAAAATATCGTATATTGAAGATACTTATTTGCCAAACAAAATGTATATCTTGAATTTTCTATGAACAGTCTCTAAAGACCCCTTCTTTATTGAATGGCTTCTGGGTAACTGGTAAACCGTAAGAGAAAAAGAAAATTTCATACACGAAAACAAGCATTTCCGAGATATGTTTTGTTATTGGTTTAAATTTTAATCGGCCATGAAAAGAAACGAATTTAAATCACATAGCCACCAGATTTTAAAAGATCGCTTTGGCCTAGTGCACTCCCTTATTTCCCTTCGCTTACCTACAAATAAATGAATACTAGACCCTTTCTGCTAATGTTTATTTCGAATTTGTATGAAGCAGATGGAAGAACAAGCCTTTTTACACTAATTTGATATAGATTTATAAAAATGCACCTGAATGGAACTCATCAGGTTTTTTATTTCAAAATCTGTTATTAATTTTAAATTATATTGATAATTAATTATTAACCTAGGTTCCACTTTGTTTATTTTCTATTTTCTTTAACCGATAAAGAAAATTCACCACCCGCAGTTTTAGCTGTCGGAATTAATCTGAAGCAAGCACATTGCCATGCAACTGGCGTAGGAGGTATCACAGTCCGATATTTGCTCGCATGCTTTGTATTTTTTATTTATTTCGTTGCTAGTTTAAAGCTCTGGATTAGGGGGTTGGTCATAAGCGCTTTGTTCACTTCAAATCCCCCCCCTCTCTCTCTTCTATGCTTAAAACATTTGCTGTCCGAAATCTGTATAAATATTTGCATAAAACACTTGGTGTGTTAAAACAGATTTGAAAGTTTAATACAATTACGCCTTTTGCAACGTTTTTATTCTTTGTTGTTTGACGCTAGATGGCAACATTAAATATGCAGCCAGTTGCTTGCGTCGCCGAAACAGGAAACGGATATGGAAAGCGCATGCATTCTTATTGTATTAACCAGCCCATAAGTCTCCCTTGGTCTTCTTTTTACTTCTTTGTATAACAGTGTAGACACGTTTTACTGTATGTTTAGCATTTTTAAGAGACATTTGGAAAATCAAAACAAACCATTCAGGCATGTAGGAAATACTTTAGAAACATATATGAAAATGTGAATTAATATACATTTATCGCATTTAAAATTCAAGTTTTATAGTAAACCAGTTAGCAAATAGATCTATCATAAGATATGTATTCTCAGTCATGATCTCATTATTGTAGAGACATTTTTACTTTTTATACTCTTAAAAAATATTGATCTTTAACAGCTATTAATTTATTTCTTATAATTGGTGCATTATTTCTAAAAGGTACGTAGTCACTCACTTAAAAATACTTTTGACAGTTACTACACCATTTCGAAACAAATTACTAGCTTTGATAATTTTTGGTATGAAAGGTCCTTAGAAAAAATATTGCGAGGGAAATATAACAAAACTTATTTATAATAATTATAATCCATTCAATTATATAGTTCTTAGGATTGAAGAACAATTTAATCTAAATACTTCACATTCAAGAACATGAATTAAGTCATCCATAATAAAATAAATAATAAACCCTGTAAATCTTATTGAAAACACAAAGGCATAAGCTCTCTAAATAACCCAATTTTGCTCTTGATTGAATTTTAGGAATATTTTAAGACTAAAGATCAGTGCACTTAATTCTTAATATTATTTTATCAACACATAGATTTGATTTAAATGTTTAATTTATACCTTCAGTTACCCTCGTGTCTACAAATACACCAGGGAGTTTTTGAGTATTTTGAAAATTTGAATTTTGGATTTTTAGACTTTTATGTTTTTCGCGTTTCCGATTTTTTAATTTTTTTGTTTTTGAAATATTCGATATTTTGAGTTTTTGAGTATTTTGAAAATGGATTTTTTTTTATTTTTTGAGTTTTTCTATTTTTTGAAATTTTTTAGTTTTTTCCATTTTTAGTTTTTTTTTAATTTTGATTTGAGTATTTGAAAATTTTGATTTTTTGAGTTTTTTTAGTTTTGAATTTTTGAAAATTTTGATTTTTTAGTTTTGGGAACATTTTGATTTTTTTATTTCTTTTGAAAATTTTGATTTTTGCATTTTGAGTTTGAGCTTTTTTAAAATTTTGAGCTTTTTGAAATTACTGATTCTTGAGTTTTTTGAAAATTTGGATTTTTTGTTTGTTTTTTGAGTTTTTGAAACTTTGAATTTTCTCATATTTTGTGTTTTTGAGTTTTTTTAAAAATTTTGAGTTTTTTATTTTTTGAAAATTTGATTGTTTGAATTTTGAGTTTTTTTGAATGCTGAGTTTTTGGAAAGTTTTGATGTTTTGAAAATTTGTATTCTTGAGGTTTTTGTTTTTTGAGTTTTGGAATTTTTGAAAATTTTAATTTTGTTTTTTTTGAGTTTTTTGAAAACTTTAATTTTGAGTTTTTGAGCTTTTTGAAAATGTTTTTATATTTTTTGAGCTTTTCACTTTCTTAAAATTTTATGGGCATTTTCAAATTTGATTTTTTTAATTTTAAAATTTGATTTTTTTTGAAAATTTTGATTTTTTTTGAAAATTTTGATTTTTTTAATCTGGTGTGTTTTGAGTTTTTGAATTTTTAAAAAGAATTATATTTTGAGTTTTTTCTATTTTGTGTTTTTCTCTTTTGAGTTTTTTTAAACTTTGAGTTTTTTTTTGCATTTTGAGGTTTTTGAATTTTGAGTATTTTTGTGTTTTTTGAAAATTTTCAATTTTTTGCATCCTTGATTTTTTTAATTTTGATTTCTTTTTCCGTTTTTTGAATTTTTTTAGAAAAAATATCAAAAAATTGAAAAACTCAAACAATCAAAAAATCCAAATTCTCAAAATACTCAACAACTCAAAAAAATCAAGAACTTCTAAACATTAAAATAACTCAAAATTGAAAAATTGAAAAACTCAGAAAATAAAAAAATTCATTTTCAAAAAACAAAAACTCAAAAGATCAAAAATTTCAAAAACAGAAAAATCAAAATTTTCGAAAAATTAAAATCTCAGAAAACAAAAAAATTAAAAACTCAAGATTCAAAAAAGTCGAAGTTAAAAAAAACAAAAAAATAAAATATTTTAAAGACTTAAAAATCATAATTTTCAAAAATCTCAAAAAATCAAAAACTAAAAATTCAAAATTGAAGATAACTAAAAACGTTCAAAAAATTGAAAACTCAAAAAAATTAAAAAATACTTTTTCAAAAAATTCAAAATATAAAAATTTCAAAAAATCAGAAACAAAAAACAAAAAATCAAAATTTCCAAAAAACTCACAAAATAAAAAAACCAAATTTTCAAAAAACTCAAACTCAAAAAACAAAAACCTCAAAAGATAAAAAAATTCAAAAAATAAAAATTGTCAAAATACTCAAAAATCAAAATGTTCAAAAAATCAAAGACAAAAAAACTTAAAAACTCAAAATTTATAAAAACTAAATAATTTCAAAAAACCCAAAAACTCAAAAACTCCTAATATTCAAAAATTCAAGAATACTCAAAAACTCAAAAAAGAAAACAGAAGTAAAAAACTCAAAAGACTCAAACTCAAAATGAAACTCAAGAAACGCAAAAAGCTCAAACAGCTCAAAAAACTAAAAAAACTGAAAAAACTCTGTAAAAACAAAAAAGTCAAAGTAAAAAAATAAAAAAGCTTAAAAAATCAAAAAACTCAAAAATTCAAAAATTTTAAAAAACTCTAAACTATAAAAACTAAAAAATTCAAAAAATGAAAATAAAACTCAGAAATTTAAAAAACCAAATAAACTAAAAAAACTTAGAATTCAAAAAACTAAAAAAACTGAAAACGCTCAAAAACCCCAAAACATAAAAAACTCAAAAAACTCAATCAAAAAAACTCAAAGAACACTTGAATTTTCTGGGAATGGCATCTGCAGACATCTTGATTTTCGATAACTCTTGTTTAGCCGGTAGAGCGTAATATAGGGACAAAAACTCACTACAGATCTCAGACATATAGATCTGAATATACTTTCTCCATTAGATATATATAATTTTATTTGGCACGATTATATATTTTATATGCGGTACTTTAATCAATATCATTAGCCATTTTTGAGAAAAAATTCGAATATTTTTCATGAAAAGGGTAGTTTGAATTGAATGATTTTTCTGAACATCTTGTGTCCTTGGAAGATACTTAACTTAAATACCACGGATGGTATCTAGCCAGCTTCTTGTTTTTTAATTATGCTATCCACAGACACATAGATACTGACAGAGAGAGACACACACACTTTGTCCTTTTTCTAAAAATTGAAAGGAATGTAATTGGAATGTAGTTACTTAGGTGACGGTGTGAAACGCCACCTAATGCAGTTTCAGCAGAATATCGAAGGGCAATAGTCGAAGCAGCTATATCACCACAATGTAGCCAAATCCCACATCGTATGAATATTTTGTTAAGGCTGAAGTCGCTCATACCACACATTTCTTTTCCTTTCTTGTCATTCCCCGGCTGGGAGTACGGGCAAACAACAGCGCTCTCTATGTGCATGTGGGTATGTGATGGTCGGCTTGCATAAAACATGTCCCTACTAGATGTTCTAACAGGTCTCCTGAGAATACCCCCCTATCGTAATTACCACCACTTGTCGTAGTAATAACGCTTTTATTAATATGAGCTCACTTCTCAAACACACGTCCTCTGGGGGTGGTTTTAAAATGATTGAGCACCACGCGACCTCTAGCCGCTCCTGAATAGCAAGAACAAGAATGGCGGGCATGTTTCACACTCAGAGGATGTTGCAGTCTCCCGGCTCTTAGTCCACGTTATAGCCACTGCAGCATGCCACCGCTAAGCTAAATTATAATCCATTTCTAGAAAATCTGAATGAATTTCTCCAACTGTTTATCACAAAACCACCTATATGCTTCATTTTATTTGAGGTAACATTAGCAGAAATTGTCTTTATTACTTGCTTACTTGTAAGGAAAAGGGAAATATGGAAATGCACTAGACTAAAGCGATAGTCAAATTTTTAAAAGCTGTTGTTATGAAGTTCTCTTTGCATTGCAAGGAGTAAAATAAAAGAGCTATGAAACGAATAGTTACATACGTTTGAGAAAATTATAGTTGTTTTAAAATTGAAAACAACAAGTAGGAGTATCTGGGAAATGATTAACTCCACAAAAAATATATAGGGCATAAATTGTATGTTTTAACGAAGTCTACTATTTTTACTTTATAACTATTAACTCTTAGGTTTACCAGCTATGCAAAAATCATTCAGAATGAAAAGGGTTATAGGGCTACTTTAAGAAAATTCAAAATATATCTAACTTTGTCTGTAACATAGGGTATTTTAATCAAAATTGTAAGAGCCATTTTTGAAAGATTCAAAATAGTTGAGATTTTTATATGTAAAGTACAGTTTGGATTGCAGGGATTTTCTTGAATAAATACGGAGACTGAAGATCCTGAATCAGTTTTGGAAATGTTTGCCATGTGCGCACCCGCGTGTATATATCTGTGAACAGCATAATTAAAAAAAAAACGAAAAGTCGTTGAATATCAACATTTATGTTTAAGTCGAATTTCTTCCATAGAAGCGATTACGAACATTTCAGGAAAATGCCCCAGAATAAGTGACCATTTACATGGCTTTTTTTTCGAAACTTTCCTTTTGTTTCAAAGCTCGCTCGAACCATTTTCATTAAAATATCGTATATTAAAGATATGTACATGATATAAAATATATCTCTTAAATTTCCTGAGAACAGTCTCTAGAGCCCTCTTCATTCTGGATGAGTTTTAGATAACTGGTAAAACATTATAGATAGATAAAGCACATACATTATGCCCTACACATTTTTATTTTTAAACTAACCACTTCCGAGATATTCCTTGCTATTTATTTTAGTTTTAAAATATGTATACCATTTTCAAACTGTGATTTTAACGAGATGTACAATTTTATAAGTAACTTTTTATCTATCTCTTATGGATTATAGAGGTTATTTTCAAAAAATTCTAAATATACACTTTTCCATGTAATCATCTGTAATACAAAGTATTTTAATCAGAATTGTACGAACCATTTTTAAAACATCCAGAACAGTCAAACGTTTTTGCATGTAAAGATTAGTTTAGGGTGCAGGGCTTTTATTGAAAATCTTTGTGTTATATGCTTGGAAAACGCTGATCTTAAATATCAAGTTTGATATTTAATATAATTTCCTTTTTGGAGTTATGTTTTTCACACATGCACGCACACAACAAATACACACACTCACACACACCTTTCCTAAAATGTTTCCTTAATTTATTCAGGGAACACTAAAACACGTATTTCCGATGAAATCTCAGTATCAAATGTTTGGATGGAATACTATATCTTCTCTATCTATGTACTGTTTACAGGCTAAAGAAATTAAAAATAAAACTTTTCTGTATTACAAACTTTTCTAACACGGAGAGTCGATTGAGGAAAAGTGACTATAATTCGGTTTCCCATATTGTTAATTACTCTTCCAAATATATATGCATATAGCAGAAGAAGAAAGTATTGCATCCCATTGAATAAATCAGTTTTCACCGGAAATACTATTCTGAGGGCCTCTAAATCAGTTTTAGAAAATCCCTTTTATGAACAACTGATTAAAAAACGAAAAGACGTTAAATATCAAATTTGCAGTTTAAGCTGAAATTTCTTCTATAGAACCGACACGAAGAATTTCGGGAAATCCCCTCCCCAGAATACATTAGCTATTAAATGGAATGTTTTTAAAATTTTCAGTGGTCTCAAAACTTACTGTAACCATTTCCATTAACATATTATATTTTAAAAATACTTACGCCCGCCTGGGTAGTGTGGTGGTAGCGTATCTGCCTCGCATTCAAAAGGTCGTGAGTTCGAATCTTGCTTAGGGAGAGTTACACGGATATGGTTTTTTTTCGGGGTTTTCCCTTATCCTGAGAAGGCGAATGTCGAGTAACTTTTAAGTTCCATGGACCCCGAGATCATTTGAGCATCATTTCACCAATTTCATTCATTCATCGTCCGATATGACCAACCAGGTTAAAGGACGTTAAACAAAAGAAATCAAAAAAAAAAAAAAAAGAGATTTACTGACACATAAAATATATCTCTTGAACTTCCTAGAAACAGTCTCTAGAATCGTCTTCATTCTAAATGATTTTTACATAATTGGTAAAACATTATAGATAACAAAACACATAAATTATGTTCTATACCTACATTTTTGTTTTTGAGTCAACCACTTCCGAGATGTTCCTTGTGATTTATTTTAGTTTTAAAATATTTATACTCTTCTCAAACAGGAATTCGCTTACCATGCTTCTTGTTTTTTTAATCTTGGCCATGCAAGGATAACCGAATTTGAATGTCAGTTGTATGGCGATGTTTTTAAAATATTAGGGCATTCCCTTAGTTCCCTTCTAGTTACAAATAACTAAACAATAATACCACCTCTGCTAATGTTTATCTGGATTAGAATTAAGAATTTAAGGCATTATTTGGACAACGGTATGGTCATTTGTTATGACGCTCAGAGAGCTATTAGAACATTTAAAATAAATAGTAAAAAAGTGCACTTTGAGTATGGAAAAATGTTGAAAAATGCTTACGAGAAAACAAAATTTAAATTTGGGCGTGGTATTAGTATGCATATGTCTATATATGCATAGCTTCATATATTGGTAGTTAAAATACCCCACGTAGAAAAAGGATATATTTTCTTATAGTTTAAAATTAATATTGTTTCGTTGTGGAAAAAATAATGTTTAAACTTTTCACATTTTAATCAGTTTCTCGGGTGCATCACATTAACGACTCATATCAGCGTTGCTGCTACGCCAGAATTTCTTTCCCGCAGGAGTTCTTTTACATGCCAGTAAATCTACTGATATGAATCTATTACTTTTAAACACACTTAAACACCACCAGAATTGAAACCGCGTTCTTGGAATTGAAGGTCATCATATAACCAACAAAGGCACCCAGACTGCCAATAAAAGTCAGACCTAGCTGAGCGATGAAAAACTTCACCTGAATTCCTGAAAGACATGCTTTGCAACGGTAGTCCCATACCAGTTTTTGAATGAGCCGCCTCTTATTGGTTTTATGTTTAAAGCACAGGACGAATCTGGACTCAGGAGCGAAGGAAAGTGGCGGAATAAATTGGTTTTACCCATATGTGTGGTGCTAGAACTAGATAAGGAATGAGATTTTGGTTGTGGCAGATGCGGTTTAGTATTTCCTTACCAAACATAAATAACTACGCATTATGTCGGCGTGGTTCCATACATTCGACTGTACCTATATCGAATCGAGTTTAAACCAAGCTAAAAAGTAAAAAGGTTTGTTTACGACTCAGAATTAAATTGCTGTATTGATTGCATCAGTAATGTTTCTCGAAAACATTTGTACATACACACCATTAAAGCTGATATAGTCAAAGAGGAGGGATTTATATGGTATGTTCAAATTACTTATGGGTCTGTGGCATCATTGCGTGAACATTTCAAATGACTCTTATATTTGCAAAAAGCTTTAGAATCTTTCCCCTCTATGCCCACAAACATCTCCAGATAAAACACATTTGATGTGTACATTCTTATGATCTTCTCTACCTTCTGCAAACAATTCTTACGAAAGATTATTCCTTTATCTACATCATGCTAGCCAAGATAACATTACCAGACATGACCTTATTAAGCAGTTCCTTATAAGTAGAGGGGAAATGACGGAATACACTAGGATTAAAGTGACAGCCAAAAGCATTAAAACCTGTCGCTATGCAATTGCCATTGAAATTCTGTTATGTTTTTCCATGGCCAGGGGTAAAACAAAAGAAATACAAAATGAATGAGGTCTTCTATCTTGATAAAATGCAAGTATTCTAAAACTGGAACTAATAACAGGGAATACGTCAGTAGTTATTTTCCCAGATTAGCCCAGTGGATTAACGTTAATCCTGCCGCTAGGGGCGCTAGTGTCGCTATTAATCCGCAGATTAAGGCGGATTAACAGTGACGGCGGGAGATTTGAAAACTAGCGCCAAGAGCGGGAGTATTATCGATAAATCCAAAGGCTAATCTGGAATTATTTTTTATTTCTTTTTCTATTTGATTCAGTATGATATATAATATTGATTATAGATATTTTATGACACATCTTTGAGAAAAAAATGGGATTGACACAGATACCTATTTTAATAAACAGTACTACTCAGGAAAAAGAATACTTACAGATTTTTTTTTTTTTGGTAGTGTTTAACGCCCGCTTTAACTACTAATGGCACCGCAGGCGGTACTTACAGAATAGTTATAGATGATTATACAGACTATTTTTAATACTTCACAATACACTGAGGGATGATGAAACACACTATTTTAATACTACTACACTGTTCGATTGTTTTTGAGAGACTATTTTAATACTAGACGATACACAGTTCACTAGATAGTTTTTTATTTTTGATGATTTACACTGCTCAATTGTTTTTCAGTTTTCACTTTTCACACAAAACATAATTTTAAAGATTGTGGTGCAGGAGATGGTCGTTGTCTTCGGAATCACTGCTGTCGCTATCGTTTCGGAATATGGTGCGATCCTGCATAGGTTTGGTAATGCAGGTGAGATGATGATGAAAGTTGGTGTGTGTTTCTAGGGTTGGTATGGCCACCACGAACTCTTTGGAGAAGCTAGTGGAGAAGCATCCATCTGATGTGGCGTTGATGTCGATGTAAGGGGTCTTGTTGTGGCACAGGGTTAAGGATATCTGAGCATTTGGTCCGTATAAATCGGCCTTGGAAGGGAGCCACTTGACGTGGATAGCTTGGGGATTTTTGGTGTGAAGTTTGACGATGATGTGTTTTTGATCGCCGAAGAAGGAGGTTTCGGTGGAGAGTAGGTCCACTTGAGAAAATTGCCCATTAGCGGCGAGTTGGGGTAGAAATAGGAGTTTTAGGAGTAGGTTATTTCCTACGTGAACAGGATCGATATCGCAGGAGTTCATTGTGGATTGAACTTCACTAGAAATTTTTGATCCCGTTTGAGAGCTTTTCTTCGCCTTGGTAGGTGAGGGTAAACTTGGTGTTAGAGAGGTTTTGGATGAGTTCAGGAGTAGCTTTACCAAATCTTGCAGATAGGAAGACTTCAGTTTCTTCGTCGATTTTAACGACCGTCCTGGGTCCGTATTTTGTGCCGAGGGATCTGACGCCTTGCACTGAGTATGGAACGTTTTGTTGTAGTTGCGAAACGCTTAGAATGTCTGTGTTGGTGGACAGCTCTTGTAGTAGATGGAGGGGTTCTTCGCTCATGGTTCACTTGTTGCACCAGTGGCAGTTTTTGATAAACGGCGGCGGTCCGTCGAACTGGGTTCTTTGTGACGGGAGGTTACAGTGGTTTTTGCACCGTTGGTATGGGCGCAAGTGTGTTGGATGTGAGCAGGAATGTATTTACACACGACGTCCACGTCTTCAGGTGGTTAGCGGTTGAAGATGGCGCTACAGTTTTCTAGAAGAACTTGTCGTTCCTGAGCAAGAAGAGCTACGATGCGCCTCTGGTTGTCCAGGTACTTGACGAGCACGGCGAAGCAGCCACAGATCATGAGCAGAGCCTGTTGTTGAAGTATCTGTCGCGAAAGTTGTCGATTTGGTCTCGAAGTTTGGCGAATTGTTGGAAGAACACCGCTTCACACCTGGAGCACAGGTTTGTATTGCTAGGACTGGGGATTTGGCATCAAAAAAGATTACAGTGGAGGTCCTTTGCGACTAGCATTCCCGAATGATAGATCCGCACTGTGTAAGGCGGAAGCATTGGAGTGGGAATTTATAGGGGTTTGAGAAACCGCATTTCCGGGAAGTGCTAATTGGATGTTGAGCTATCACATCCGCACTGTGTAAGGTGGAAACGCTGGTGTGGGAAATTATTGGGATTTGAAAACCGCATTTCCGGGAAGTGTTCATTGGATGATGAAATATCACAGGAAACCAGTGACCGTTGGGACCGTTGGTGGTAAATTCCGCTGGGGATTCAAATCCTTTGTGACGCCTCCTGTTTCTCGAGAAGACTGTTTTGATGGACACTGAATATCCAATCACCGTGGATATGATCGGGTGAGATGTAGAAACCGCCGTGGTCCAAATACACCGCTAAGCAAGTACCGTAGCATATGCGATTTTCGTCGATCCATTGCTGCATTTTAGCTGTGGAGATGAACTGTTGCTCGTAGAAAGTGATGTATAAACCTCTTGCAGCCATAAATTGGAATCGTTGATGCTGCTGGTCCTCGTCTGGCCACACGTCTGATGTGAACTGGATGTCGTTGAAATTGGTGTTTGAGAGGACGTAAAGAATTTTATTTTCGCAGTTGCGAACTTTGACGGTGATGAATTTTCCGTCGTAGGTATGATCGATGAAATGCAGTGCATAAGGGACATTCTTCTTGGGGTGATTTTCCACTTCGTAGTTTTTAAACACTTTAGATGCTTCGCAGTACACAGAGACATAATTTCTGTAACCCATGCTGAACGAGTAGCGGCACCAACTGGGTACGGGAGGAGTAGAAGAAAAGATGTCGACATGTGTGTGAGCATGCGCACTAAGGCGTGTTTTGCGAAATGGATAGCGCGAAATGGCGTTTGAGAAAGAGATCGGTTTCTAGGAATGTTCTGAAATTGGCACACCGGATGTATTTGGTAAATTGGGTGAAATTCATGTTTTCGAAAGGGGTGCCGGCGGCGTGGTTGTGAAGCATGTACTTGTAGTATGCCATGATTTGATTTTGCACGTCAATTTCTTCTTTCTTCTTGTTATACATGATGTCGGTGACGATGCGCTGCAGGTTGTGCAAGGTGTTCCACTCTTCGCGGTTGAGCGTGACTGAGGTACCGTGTGGATCTCTGAAGACAATTTTTTAGCTTCCCGAACACGTTCTTAAAGAGGACGGTGACGGTGTCGCTGTCACTGAATCGATATTCCTGTAAACGACCCTCCGGATGATGCAGGCGTCGGTGAATGGTGGGTATGGCTTCGACGAGTTGATTCCACTCTGTGGAACCCAGGAATACAGCGCTGCGCTGTCCGCATTTGGCAATGGCTACCACCAGCTGGTGCGGGGACAGGGGCGAAAACCCGAAACATACACATATGGTGTGTTTGGTATTGAAGAAATAAATGTCTGATAGAGGTCCTACAAAGGTGTTAGGTTGGGTAGTAGGGATGCAGGGTTGCAGATCGTATTCGTTGAGGCAAATCTTTCTTTTTGCTCGGACTTATTTTGGTGCTTTCGGAGTCCCGCTGAAACAATAGAGAATAGTATGTGAGTGCTATACATCAACAGCCACGTGGCAAAGAAAAGTGTGAAAAAAAGAGGTATGCACAAACCTGTGTGGCGTGTTGGCCTCGGCGTTCTGTATGGCTCAGGAAGACGAGCGATGTTGGGGTGGGCGTTTTATATCAGCAGGAGCGTGTTCTGAAATCACATGCGCGAGACAATGGAAAAAAGAAAAGCAACATGAGACGGATAGTGACGATGAGGCACATCCATGAACTTACCTGTAACGGTTGGCAGGTTTGCTGAGCGTTAGAGCACTTTGTGCGATATTCGTCTTTGTAGGTTTTGCGAATGATGTCATCGTTATGAGCGTAATTGCTGACCTGAAGTTTGGAAAAGAACGTATGCTTAGGCAGACCGGAACAGCGGTGAGCGAGGTAATCGATGCCGTAATGACCGCCAGTGGTGCTGTCAAAACCTTGCAGTCTTCTGGCGTTGGTTGACCAACGCGTCCCGCAGATTGAATTTAAGAAGCGAAGAAAATAGGGGGAAAGGGGTCCTATGCCGTAACTATCAAAATATTCTCCCTGTGCTTCTTTATCCACAAAGTTGCAAACCCAGTGTTGCCCAGATTTGGTGCTGGGATCGGTGTTAGCCACAAAGGCCACGGGAAGCGTTTGAGGACAGTGAAGTGCGGTTAGTCTATCGCAGGGGTAGACGCCTAAAAAGTGAGAGCGCGTAGAGGGGCAGGTGGATAGAAACTTTTTTGTTCAAGTACGGATAGCGGCATTGAGGACAATACTACTTGCGCTTAAAGGCCATGTGAAGATTGACGATAGCATTAAAGTGACCGTCGTGGTAGATGACGTCAATGAACTTTAAAGCCTTGGTTTCGGGTAAAGCGTATAACACGTTCTTACCCGTATGATTTCCAAAGACCGTTATGGCGTATCCCTTTAACACGGCATCAAATTATCTTACGTCATCCATAGTAAATCTGCCATTCAATTTTCCTATACTTTCGCAAAGCGCTACGGCCTTTTGTTTTTGCAAAAACTCGCTGCGCGTCATCGTTTTGTAATTGATGTCCGTATCCGCCTTACCTTTACTGACGACGATGGCTCTCGGCAAGCACAGGTTGTCTTTGTTTTTTATTTCTATAATTCCCTTATTCCTGCTACATGCCGTGCACGGCCTGTAACACGAACCCGAGACTTTTTTGGTCCACACAAAAGTAATTTTAAGCGGTCCTCCCAACAAAAAGTGCTGGTTGCTCTGAATAACCTTTTCAATCGATTTCACTACAGCATCAGCATTCACTTGTTCGATACGTCTAACACTCATGTTAAACGCCTTCGAAGGCTGCTTTTCTGTGATCGATAGGCCTAAATAACCGGGTTCGTTGTCCAGCAGGTTCTCTTTTGCAAAATTCACAATGTCATTAAACAGTTCGTTCACCCATTGTTCCGAGTTTGCATCTTTGTGTCCCGGGTTCACAACAATTTTGGTCTCTGTATAGCCAGAGAAAAGTTTTTTCATGCTTCTCTCCCTGTGGGATATAATTTCGAACCTGGGCTGCAAGGTTTCGTCTTCACTTACCTCGACTAAAGACTCCATACTGCCAAGACGTGCTTACACGCAAACCACTAAAAAACCCTTACGTACCTGCAAAGAAGAAGAAGAAATTACTCTTCTTTTGCAGCGTCTTTTTGAGGTATATATAAACAAAACACCACGAGTCAAAAGTATCACGCTATTTTATATACTTTGCAGTAAACAATATTCTGTAACGCGTGTAATGAATCAATCACATTAATATTACTAGCAATATCAATCTGAAGCGTCAAAGCCTAACAAAAAAGTCTAAAACTTATATATTTTTCGCAGTAGTCACAGTTTTACAGGAAATTCAACACTTCAGCGAGCGGCTTATCACCTCGTGCTTTTTAAAGGACCCTTATCATCGCCGCAACTTCCGTCTGCGCGTTCAGTTAAAGAGCTCATTAAATCACCCGGTGAGTTATCTCGCCACAATTTCCAGAATTTTAAACGGGTCTTTTCTCCGGAGTACTTCCGGTCCCACCGTCGAACCACCGCAACATCCGCTTTCGATAAAACCCAAATTTTCCAACCATTCACCACAAAACCACATTTAAAGTTTTTCGTGCTAATTAACTTCCGTTCTCACAGCATTTTTTTAAAGTTCGCACGCTCTTTAACAACTTTTTATCGCGTCGGCCATATTGTGTGACGCACATTCCAATGTCGATAACCAGTCCTTTTAAATATGGGACCTTTGCGTTCGTGCCTTTACTTCCAGTCTCTTGCTCTCTTGTGAACGTGTTACTGTACAGCTACTATGCAGAGTCAACATATCTCCACGGTGCTCCTGTCCAGCGAGTTTTTTTTTCGTTCGCCGAACAGTAGACGACTATACAAGAAGACATATATGGTGCTGGAATTGAGTTGCCAGTCTTCTTGCCGCGTCAGTCACCATCATCGTCGCTGCACGTCAGTGTAACCTCGTCAGACGTAGCTCGTATTACCGAGCTGTCAGCAGACGAGGTGTTTTCAGCCATTAGCACTCCTGCTTCGACTCCTCGCTGCACCAACTCAGAGAACTCGGACGCCTCCCAGGTGTCGCCATCGCCTACGGTGATCGACACTCCGGCTTTGACTCCTGAGCAGTCCAGCGTCGTCATCATTTCAGAGAGCGAGGATTCAGACGCCACGCCGTCGCCCCAGCCGCCGTCACCTACGGTGATTGAGATTTCTTCAGACAGCGACGCCCCCGCCGACACCTCTTCTGATTTCCCTTCCTCCTATATACTGTCAGCATCTTCCTCTCCTGTTTCTTCTCCTCCTTCCTTTGCCAACATTCGATCCTCTACTCCGGTTTCCATAAACGACATATCCTGTCATCCCCTCACCCAAAACTATTTCACTCATAAATCCCCTATCCCTCCACCATTGTCCCCCCTACATGCTCTAGTGGCTTTGTTGTGGGCTTATTCCCGGTATCCAAAAGGAATCTAATACCCAAATTTAACTTAGCATGCACACCCGGGTTCACACCCCACCGTAGCACTGGCTGGTGTCTGACGCCACCTCCAAAGGCGACGACGGTTACGACATTCAATTTCTGGGGATCGATGTGGTGTCCCCTGACGACGAAGACGACCTGAGTCGGCTTGCCCTTCCACTGCCGCTGCCCATCACAGCAGATGTGAGAAAGCGCCTTGCGCTAAAGCGTAAGGCCAGTGCACAACCAATACCTCCTCTTGTGCCTTTGTCGCCGTCGCCACCTAAAGTGCACTACGCACATTTAAAGAATAGGCGCCTGCTTTCCTAAGCGTGTTAGAACAGTGTGTGTAGTTGAATAAAAACACCATCGTTTTAAAAACAGTGCCTAATAATTTTTTGTTTGTTTCTGTGCAAAGCAATATCACATTCTGTGTTTGAATTGCCTGTGTGATACAGGCAAGATTTGTGTGTCCTAAAAAAAGTGTTCAAAAATGTAATCTTGTTTAGTTTTAGTTTTGATTTCTCTAATGGCTTGTTGTCCATTTCTCAAAATTAGTGAACAAAGAGATTCTAAACAATACATTATTATCAGATTGCCTTTTGTTACCAATGACGACGTGTTAAATTATTTTATTCACCGTGGCCACGATTTTGAATTCCTAGACATCATAGGTACACCTAATACGGTCTACCAACCTTGCGTGTTTATTTTGCCAGGCGTACCGCATGTGCGTGATACATAATTACAGTACACCATATGCTCAGTTACATAGTTTTACTTATAAGTGTAAACCTCGAGTGTTAAGGCATTACTTGGCATAAAAACAAATAAACTGTATTAACACAATGCCTGGTTTCACTTGTGCAAAGTGCGGGTATTCCAAGCACTCGGCGCAACATCGTGTAATGTGTATTATCAAACATTACACGGTATGGTTGTCTACAAACCAAGAAAGTGATGTATATAATGTGAGGTGTTTAAAGTGTTTAGCGCTGCGCGCATGAATATTCCACAATAAAACTTTACCATACAATCATATAAGCAAACAATATGTTTCCCTTTATGAATGCCCACGGTGCGCGTAAGCATGTAATTTCTGTGAAATCAAAGTTCCGTGGTTATTTTGTGTAATGTTTTCACTATATATTTTCATTGCGGTATGTACCATGGTATGTACATTCTGGTTTTTGCCTACCAATGTATGTATATGAAGTGTAAGCATTTTGCATACACTTTTTTTTTTAAATATGTAACTTCGATCTCCTTTGCACGGTACATTTTATGTTTTGTAAATATTCGTTTTTTAAACACAAGATGCTCATTTTAAACAATGTTTTAACCGTATTCACTTCTTTGATATACACTATATTGTAACTAAAACAAATACTGCTTTATGACACACACTTATGGCAATATGGCTACTTTAAAAACATGTTTTGCCATATTCATTTGCTGAAATGTGTATTCATTTGTATCGGAACTAAAAACAAATTGTATTTACTACACACTAATGGAACTATATCCATTTCTAAACAATGATGTTTTCGCCAAAATAATTTTCTTAAATATGTTATTTTAATTGTATTGTAACAAAGAAAAAAAAAGAATAAGTAGCAATGTTTTTACGACTACGCACTCATAACAATATATTTATTTAAACCACTACATTTCTTGTGTATTCAATTTACCCTTATTGTGTCTCTCCTAGCTAGGGATCCTATCCCGATCTAGGTGTTTCTTATAGCAGTCACAAAAACTACCATAACAACAAGTACAATTAAAACGAAATATGAAAAATTACGCTACAAATATTGAATATATTCCATTTCAGCTTCCTCATCAATTAGCATCATATTCCAACTCTTCTTCGTTCCCCTCTTCCTCACCGGCTCCCACAGCTTCCTCACCTTCCTCCTCTTCGTCGTAAGTTGTTTCATAATTGGGAAAATTCTCCACCCCACCAGTGCACGCGTTTTCCAATTTCCCAATCATATGCTTTAATCCCTCAAATTCCTCAAAAAGTTTAGCTACATTTCCTTTTATTCTGTTTACCAATGTCTGTTGCTTCGTCACATGCTCATGTTTCTCCTCCAGTTCTTTTCTCATTCTTTCCATCGTCCCTTGCATTTGCCTTACCCTCTCTTCACACTCGTCTTTCTCCTTATTCACCCCCTCATTCTCCTTTTTCACTTCCTTCAATTTACTCTCGACTCCTTTTTTATTTTTTGTTTCATCGCATTTATTTCCTTTTTACACCTCTGTGATGCCGCTTTTCTTATACTACTCACCGACACCCTTCCTACATCCCCACCATTTCCATTACATCCCGAATTTACCTTCAAGCTCCCCTCCGCAGACCACCTAGACGCCCTCTTCACCCTTCCACTTACTTTCCTCCCACCACCTAAGTTCAGTTGCCACTCACATCCGGAGTCAATTTCCAATCCAATTCCAACCCTTCCGGCAAATCTACCGTTTCGATCAACAAACTACAATCTATCATCTCCACAAGCATCGAATGTTTTCGCTAGCATACATCCTTAACGGTTTTTTATAAAATTTACACCCGGCTTCATCCCTAGCTTCACCCTTTTCACAACCGCACCTCCATGTTCCAACATACCCCTCTGGACATTCAAGCTGTCCAAATTTCACCCCCGTACATCATCCCTGAACATCTCCGCCCCCTCTGACATCTCGTTATCGGTTTTAAACAATTATACACGTTTTAAGTGTACCTGGGTTAATAAAGTCAGAGCCAAACCCACACCCACTACCTTTCCGGTATACGAATGTACAGTTAGGCAACAATTCATAATCCTTATCACATCTTGTCACATTTTCCAAATGACCCGTCTCGTCATTCAACTCGAACCCACCCCTTCCAAAACTAACACAGCTCCTCTCCGCGCTGGCAACTGCCACCACCATCAACGCTATCACAATCATCCTTGCAATTTACTTTTTCCAGCCGCAACCTCCCCCTTTTATACCTTTGTTGCCTCACGCCAACCAATCACCAAGCGTTTATATTTCCACGGCATTTATTCCTACCCAACCACCAATCACATTACACCTTATTTTCACCAATCAAATCACTACACGACACTTCCGCATACCATTTTTACCTCTGCATTTCACTCCATTTCCTCTTTTCCTCCCCAACTCCTGTCAACATCACATCGCTGTCCTTCCCCTTAATCCGCATTAACTTTTACCAGCTCATATTTTATACCAACCAATCCCCTTGTTGTATTCCCTCCCATCAGCCAATCACATCTCTCCTTATTTTTACTAATCACAACATTATACGTCACTTCCTCATGCCATTTTTACCTCATCATTTCACATCTCTCACTCTTTCCGTCCCCAGTTCCCGTCAACAACACGTACCCTCAGTCCCCTGCCAGATTAACCGTACTTATCCTTCCGGGTGCTTATTTTCAAATGTCCCGCCGTCACTGTTTATCCACCTTCCTAATACACTGCCAGATTAACCGTGCAGTCACTCCCCAAATTAGCCTTGGGTTTATCGATAATCATTCCGCTCTCCGCGGATTAACAGCGACACTAGCGCCCCTAGCGGCAGGATTATCGTTAATCCACTTGACTAATCTGGGATTATAACTACTTACGTCTATAATGGTTAGCTCTAAAAACGTTGTATATTTACAAAAATGTAGTTTTACTAAAACTACATTTTTTGTAGTAGCTTTTGTCTATCTCTTATGGTTTAACACTTATGCAAAGTCATTCAAAACAAAGCAGCTATAACACAAAAGGAGCAGGATACATATTTTATTTCTCATATAAACATCTTTAATATACGATATTTTAAACAAAATCGTTAGTTATATTTTAAAAAATGGAAAATTTCTAAAACATGTATTTCGAAGTTATGTATATAACTGACTTTTCGTTTTGAGTTGTACTGTCCATAGTCAATAATACACAGACTTGCTTACTTTCTCTAGTACGGAGATATATGTACATAGTAGGTAAATAAAGGTATTGTATTTCACACAAAACATTCAATACCGAGACATCACTGGAAATATATGTTTAAGGACTCCTGAATCCAAAAAAGGCATTTTTAGGACATTGTAAATGTTTGTGTCTATCTGCATGTGTGGGTGTGTGAATGTGGTTTCCCAAAAAGTGCTGTAACGATTTTGAATAAAAAACGGTTAAGTTATTTCATAACAAAGGAAATGTACCTTGAACGTTTTGGGAATATCCTCTGAATATCTATTCAATCTGGATGACTACTGTGTAAATGTGTTGTATCTGGTAAACTGTAAGAAATAGACAAAAAATGTAGATCTCGTTAAGACACATAATATATGTATTTATATATATGTATATATAATGGTTTTCGGAATATTCCGAACTATTGGTTTCAGTTTTAAACTTAAACTTTTCTCAACCGAGAAGAAATCTTCCTTTTTGTCGTCTCATCTTCGTTTATTCCTAGCATACAAAGAGAACCGAATTTAAAATGTTTCACATAGCGACCGTATTTTAAAGGATTTGAGTATCTCTTTGGCCCCTACATTTCCTCATTTCCGCCCTACTTACAAATAATCATGCAATAGCACAATTCTGCTAATGTTCATATTGATTATCATTGACTTAAATACAAGAAAATCTTTTGGAAAAAAATTATTTGATGAACAGCCAGAGAAAGTCATGTATAAGATTTTTTTAAATATATGTATGTGTGTGTGTGACTGAGTGAGTCTGTGGACAGCATAGTTGAAAAACTAAAATATCGTTAATAACAAACTTGGTATTTAAGTTTAGTATCCCCCAAGGATTCGATGCGAAGATTTTCAAGAAAATCTCCATCCCAAACTACCTTTTATATAGATAAATTTTTAAGAATTTTTGAGTTTTTCAAAATGGCTTGAACGATTTCGATTAAAATGCCTTATATTAAAGATCTTTACATCACCAATAAAATGATCTGAGTATATCCTCTGAAGGTTTGTTGTTTCTGTATGAATTTTTCATAACTGTTAAACTGTAAGAAACAGACAAAAACTTACTACACAAAAATGTAGATATCGTTTAAGCAAACGAATTATGTCACATACTGTTTTGTTTAAGAGTTGACCGTTTACTAGATACTCCTAGTTATTGATTTCAAATTTAAATTACGTAAATTTTCTCAAACGGGATCTCATTTCATTTTATCTCTTCTGTTTTACTGGCAATGCAAAGCTGTTCCATACACAAACAATTCGTACAAAAGATATCTACATCATACAAATCCAGATAAATATAAGCAGAATTGGTCTTATTACTTCCTTTCTTGTAAGGAGAAGGAAAATAACTGAATGCATGAGGCTAAAGCGATAGATCATTTAAATGCTGGTTGCTGGGACTGTTCGCTTTGTATGGTGCCGTTTGAGAAAAATTCAATAGAGTAAAATTGAGACCAATAACAAAGAATATCTCATAAACGGTCAACTCCACTAAAAAATGTAGATAACATAAATTTAGCGTTTTAACGAGATCTTCTTTTCTCGTGTGGTTTACCAATTATGCAAAATTCAGCAAAATTCATCCAAACTAAAGAGGCCTTCAGAGGCTAGGCACATTACATTCAAAATATACATTTAATTTATGATGTAAATATCTTTAATATACGGCATTGTAAGCAGAATCGCTAGAGCCATTTTTGAGAAAAACAACATTTTCGAAAAGTTTTTTCATGTAAAGAATAGTATGTGGTGTGGAGAGTACCTTAAAAATCTTCGTGTCGCATTCTAGCAAAATACTTAACATAAATACAAAGTTTGATATTTAACTGTCTTTTCCCTTTTAGCTATTCTGTCCATAGGCACACATATGCAGTTAATTAAAAAGTTTTAAAATACTTTTTTCGGAATTAGGGGACCTGAAAATATATAGTTCCGGTGAAATTTTGATATAGAATTTTAGGTGGAATACAATACCTTATCAAGCTACTTTATACATTGTGTGCACATACGTGCCAGAGAAAGTAATAAAAAGTATGCACTGTATTTTCTGGGAATGGCTGTGAAATCCTCTTTATTCGGAAGGAATTTTATATGATATATACATCTATGTGATAGACCAAAACTCATTACCAAAAACTGCAGAGCGCTATTAATATTTCGAAAATATCATCAGCTTGACCACTCCTTAAAAGTCCTGTTGATTTTCAGCGATTCCTTCGTGAAAGCATAGAAAGAATATGGAATGTTAAGCCTAGCGTATAGCGCCCGTCCTTGCACATTTCAGTATCGCTATTATTACTTGATCTACACGTACCGTAAAAACATTTTTGAGACCCCCTGAATCCAAAAAAAAAAGCATTTTCAGAAAATGGTCCGCGTGTGTGTTTCTGTGGACAGCATAGCTCGAAAACTAAAAGACCGTTAATTACTAAACATGGTATTTGGGTTTGGTATCTTTCAAGGATGCGACTCGAAGATTTTCAAAAAAATACCCCCATCACAGACTACTCTTTATATGGAACATTTTTCGAAACTTTTGATTTTCTAAAAAATGAAGCTAAAGATTTTGATTAAAATTCCGTATATTAAAGATATTTACATCCGAAATAAAATGTATATCTTCAATTTTCTGTGAAGAACCTCTAAAGACCTCTTTATTCTGGATGTATGTTGCCGAATCATACTTAACTGCTAAGTCGTAAGAGACAGAAAAAACTTAACTATACAAAACATGTAGATCTCGTCAAAACAAACAATTTATGTCTTTTACGTTTTTGGTGTGGAGGTCAGTGTTTCTGAGATATTCCTTATTATTGGTTTCAATTGTAAAGTACTTATACATTTCTCAGACCAGATGCGCCTGTTTGTCTTTTGTCCTCCTCCTGGCCAAACAAAGAAGCGATTTGCAATGACAATCGCATATCGATAGCTTTTAAAACATTTGTCTAGCACTTTACCTTCTACTTATAAGGAACTAACCATAAGAACATTCTGCTAATGTTTATCTCGAATAACATTATGTAGAAAGAAGAATACTCTTTTGTAAGAAGTTTGTTTGTAGGGCAGCTAGAGAAAGTCATGTGATTATAACACATCAGATTTTTTTTTATTAAGGAAATGTGTAATCTATCACGCAGACAAAGCAAAGATTTATCTCGGATTAAATAAAGCAGAAGGGTTACTATAGCCACCATTAAACGACGAATAGAGGTAGACAAAGTCATGTGAATGTAACATATAAGGTTTTTTTTTTTTACTACTTAAGGAGTTTTCGCTTAAGAGCTTAACGAAACCTGCCCTTCGAGAAAAGGAAAGTCCATTTAGGGGATGTACTTTGCGTGGAAATATTTGAACAGTAACAAGAGAAAGTGCTTCTGGTATCCAACCTCGACGATGATCCTGTTGCTGCATAAATCTAGTAGGAAGCGAGAGAAAAGCGAGAGAAAGGGAGAGGGAGGAACAGAGATGGGACTCCAGATGGTGGTGAGACCAGCAAACAACTTGTCATCATTAAAACACACACAACTCGAGTGGAGTGTGTGTGAAAAGCGGAAATTTTCTTCCTTACGTCTAACATTTGGGAAGCTGAACTGACTATTGCGTTTTATCTCCCTAATGTAATGCGGATAATGAGTTTAGGTGACTCAGTTGTTTATCAGTGATATTAAAGATATGATGGAAGGTAAGCATTAGTTGAAACTTTCCCCTCACAGATGCGAAAACAACATTCTGTACTATTATTATGCTTTTTAATTTTAAATTACAATTTTGCTTTCTCTAATATATCAATAATAATAATAATAATAATAATAAAATAAAAATAGGGGAGCAATTAAAGTATTTCACCCAAAAATTTAGGTCTACATTTCACCATAGATATGTTTTAAGGTCCACTGATCCCAGCTTTGGATAAAATATTCCGTGTGTGTGTTTGTAAACAGTATAACTAACAACATCTTTTGACTTCCTCTAACTGTTGTGAAAACAAACCATAGCTAGAAAAGATTATTCTTTTACCTACATCTAGCAGAAATTGTCTTCGGTTCTCTTTTGCATATCCGGGGATAAATCAAAAGAGAGGTGAAACAAGAGATGAATTCCCGTTTGAGAAACGTTTAAGCAGTTTAAAATTGAAAGCAATAACAAGGAATAACTCAGGAATGGTTGACTCAGCAAAAAAAAAACGTATATAACATTAACTGTCTGTTTTAATATATCTATATGTTTGGTGGTAAGTTTTTGTCACCCCTTATAGTTTACCAGTTATACAAAAGTCATTCAGAATGAAGAGGGCTACATAGGCTATTCCCATAAAATTCAAGATATTCATTTGTCATGAAAATTCTTTACATTTCAGATTTTAATAAAAATCGAAAAAGCCATTTTGAGAAAAGCAAAAATTTCTAAAATTTCTTCATATAAATTAAAGCTGATAGTGGACATATACTGAAAATATTCGTGCAGCATGCAAACAAGATAATTAAATACTAATTTTGGTATTTAACCTATTTTTCGTTTTTGAGTTATGCTGCTCATAGACGCACAAACACATACATACACACAAACGGACCTTTTATTAAACATGTTTTTGTTGAATTCAGGGGTGCTTAAAACATGTATTTCCGGTGAAACTTCGGTATAGAGTGTTTTTGGGGGTGGGATACAATAACTTCCTCACCTACTATGCATATTATTCACATGTGCTAGAGAAAGTAAAGAGGTATAATACGGTTAAATATGAGGGCTGTTCTTGACGTACCCGTTCTAACAAAAAAACTAACATTTTGGGGAAAAACATCTTTATTTCTCAACATATTCTCCCTTCAGTTCGCTGCACTTTTCCCAGTATGTTCAATAACTCCATACCCTGTTTATAGTGAGAACTATCGAGTGTGCAACATAGTTATCAACTGCAGACTCCACTTCTTCATTGTTGGTAAATCTTCTACCATCAAGCCATTTCTTCAAGTTTGGAAATAGAAAATAATCAGAGGGGGCTACATCTGACGAATAGGGTGCATTAGAAAGCAATTCGAACTAACTTATTGATTTTCGTCATGGCGATAACAGACATGTGAACTAATGCATTGACTTAATGAAACAGAACTTTCTTTTTGCTAAACACGGTCATTTTTGCTCGATTACATCGCTCAAACGTTGTAAAAAGTTTGCATAATATTCGCCATTGATTAATTTACCTTTTTTGAGATAGTCAATAAAAATTATCACGCGTGGTCCCAGAAATCTGACGCCATGACCTTGCCTGCAGATGGAACTGTCTTCGCCTTCTTTGGAACAAATCCCTCAAATCCACTGTTTTCATTGTTCCTTCGTCTCAGGTGTAAAGTAAAGGTCACAGGCTTCATCCATTCAGGCTTCAGCTTTATTGCAGCGAAACATTGCCAAATACTCGACTGAAACATCCTCACGACGTTGTTTTTGTTCTATTGTGAGCAAACGCGTCACCTACCTTGCACTCAACCTTCTCATATCCAAATTTTCAGTCAGTTTGCGATATATAGGAGTTTTTTAAATGCTTGCAATGTAAGCTAGCTCGTGCACTTTCAGTCGACGGTCGTCTAATACCATTTTGTGGATTTTCTTTAGAATTTATGGACTGATAATAACCTCATTTCGTCGCCAACTGCGATATTCTTCTTGGCAGCTCGTACGGACGCGCTTAAACTCTGCCACCCAATATTTCACTAACGTAAACGAAAGAGCAGACACCCCCAAAGTAGAATCTAGCTCAGCTTTAATGTTAGGTGGACTAACATCTTTCAAATGCAAATTATAAACATCAAATCTTGCAAAAGGTCGTCTCCTTAGCGCGGTGGTAGCACAGCTGCTTACCAAGCGAGAGACCTGGGTTCGATCCCCAGTACCGTCGTGGGGATTTTTTCCCCGCTGGGAGACCTGGCCTGGGGTGCACTCAGCCTCGTAAGGTCCCTGGGGGGCCAATTGAGGAGCTACTTGATGGAGAAGTAGCGGCTTCGGGTCATGAGGACCGCATTAACCGGCCGGGGGGACTCGAGGCACCTGACCACGTCTCACCCTCCAATACTGCACCCCATGGACCGAGAGGGGACGTAGCGGTCCCTCGTGAGCTGTCGCGCCATGGAGTTATATAATCTTGCAAAATCAATGAATAAGTAATATTAAAATTAGTTCAGCTATTGTTACAAATTCAAAGGAAGGGCGAACGACAAAATGCAATGTTGAGAACTTCTGATGAAATACATTTGGATATAAATAAGATAATTACAAATTTAGCAAATATTCTAAATAGACTACGAAGATCTTGAAATAAGTCTATTAAGTTTTCAGAACGGAACTAAGCTCACCTGAGAAGGATGCGGTTAAGCTGGGTGAGTGTTAAAGCTCAAGACAGAAAATAGTTTTATCAGCTGGCCGAAACGGCATAACATTGTCATTATCTTATTAAAGCAGATCATAAACATCACCAACCAATATGACCATGCTTAATATATTTCTTCAAAGTACACCATTGGATAGCTACCAAACGTATTCGTCGAAGATTTGTATACATTAATTTCAACGACTGTTTACCCCTGAGCTGAGTATTTTTTGATCCCAGTCATTTTTATTTCTACGTTTTGGATAATGTTTTTGAATATCTGTTCTTTGAATTTTCTTAAATTTTCCTTGGCCTTCAGTAGAGATAATTAACACTGGCGTACAGGCAGTGTATTCTTAGAAAAAAATTAGTGTTAGTATTCCCCGGCAAAAAGGAGGGCAAGAAGCACCCTACGCCACCTCTCCCGTAACTGTTGTGTGCCTCACCCAGCTTATTAATTCTGTAGTTAAATTGTGTTTACAGCTGATCCTTGTGAAGCTGTGGTTTTAATATACATGTAATATTTAATGCAGCCTTGATTTATAGCTCATTATGAATTACAAGGGACATTAGAAAAGTTATTAGAACTAATAAGGGAAGCTGAAGAAAATTTACGTAGTAAGCACAACAAATTAAAGACTAATTTGGAAGAATAGTGAGTTCGAAAGCTGAAACTGAACAAAGTGGAGCAGGGGAAGAATCCAATGAAGTTCCTGTCTCAAATTTGAAGGCAAAGTGTGCCGAAAACAGAGGTAAAAGCTCTGCCAATTTAGCACCGTACTTGTTCAAAATAACTCTGTACATCTCCATGCAGTATATTCATACTTAGAAATCGAATGAAGCTTATTAGGATTCCCAGAAAATGTACGTTTCATCAATTTATGCTAAATAAACTTGAAAATAGGCATTACCATATATTTTGATATTTTTGTTTTACTTTTACTTTCTCTGTACGTACTATTTACTACTGTATAGAGAAGGTATTGTATTGTACCCAAAATTTAGATATAGAAATTTCACTGTAAGTATATATTTTGAGACTCCCTGAATCCAAAAAGCATTTTTAGAAAAAACTTCCGTGTGTGTCTGTCTGTCAGTGTGTGTGTGTGTGTGTGTGTGTGTGTGTGTGTGTGTGTGTGTGTGTGTGGGGGGGGTGGCTTTGGGAATAATAGCTCAAAAACGAAAAGTACGTTATATACCAAACTTAGTATTTGAGTTCAGTATTTTCCAAAGAGGTGACACGAAGATTTTCAAGAAAATCCCCCCATCCACAACTACAATTTAATTCAATATCAGTCTCTCCGCAAGCTCAAACCATCAGTTCACCCTGAAGACGAGGAAGATGCACTTCTTCGAAACGTTGGTGTCAAACCAAGTTTTTACCTGGCTAGAAGCCCGAGAAGATTTTGAATTAACACGTCGCCAGGAAAGCTTCAGTTCTTATTTTAAACTACAATTTAATTAGAAAATTTTTCAAAAATTTTATTTTCTCAAAAATTGCTCTAAGGATTTTGATTGAAATATCGTATATTAAATATACTTACATGAAAAATAAAACGTGTAATTTGAATGTTCTGGGAATAACCTCTGAAAACATCTTTATTCTGGATGAATTTTGCGGATATTTGCATAACTGGTAAGAAATAGACAAAAACTAGCTTAATAGAAATTGTAGAGCTCGGTAAAACACACAATTTGTTATATGTTTTTTCGTGGAGTTGATCGTTTTAAAGATATTCTTTGCTATTGATTTCAATTTTAAAATACTTATACTTTTCTCATATGGAAATTTGTCAACTCCTGTCCATTCAAACAAAGGAACTTCAATTACTTAGCAACCAGATTTTGACTATAACTTTAGCCTATTGTCTCATTATTTCCCTTCTACTTACATGTAAGCAAATAAGACCATTTGTGTATTTTTTTCTCGATGTGCATGAAGTAAATAAAGCAATTTTTACTTTCTTTATACGCACTATGTACATAGTGTATAGAGAATGTATTGCACTCCACCAAAAAATTCGATACCGAGATTTCACCGGAAATATATGTTATAGGGTCCCCTGTATCCAAAAAAGGTCCGCGTGTGTGTATCCGTGTGTCCGTGTGTCTGTGAACACAATAACTCAAAAACGAAAAGTCGGTAAAATACCAAACTTGGTATTTAAGTTTAGTATCTTCCGGGGATGCGACACGAAGATTTTGAGAAAAATCCCCCACTCCAAACTAACCTTTACATGGAACTTTTTTCGAAAATTTTGATTTTCTAAAAAATGACTAACGATTTTGATTAAAATATCGTATATTAAAGATGACAAATAAAATGAATATTTTGAATATTCTGGGAATAGCCTCTGAAGACTACTTTATTCTGAGTGAATTTTACGGAATTTTGCATAACTGCTAAATCGTATGAGAGAGACAAAAAACTTGCCACACAAAAAATGTAGAGCACATTAAAACACACAATTTATGCTGTATACATTTCTTTCGTGGAGTTGATTGTTTTTGAGATATTCCTTGTTTTTGGTTTAAGCTATCAAAAAACATTTTTCTCATACAGGACTTTGTGAGCTCGTGTCCATACAAACAAAGGAACTTCAGTCACATAGCAACCAGCTTTTGATTATCACTTTAAGCTATGGTACTCCCTTATTTCGCTTCTACTTACAAGGAAGCAAGAAATAAGAATATTTCTGCTATTTTTTTCTCGAACAGCAGGAAGTAAATAGAAGCATAAGCTTTTTAAAAATAATTTATTGCAGAGATATAGAGAAAGTCATATGAATGGAACACATCAGATTTTTAACAATAATTTGTTGCAGATATTTAGAGAAAGACATGTGTATCGAACACGTCAGACTGACTCGCATGTTTCCCGGTAAAGAAATTCAATGTTGCCATGGTAGCCCAGTGGCAGAGCAACCGGCTAGAGACCGGGAGATCCTTGGTTCAAATCCGGCAATGGCGTTGAATTTTTCAGTCTAACTCTACCTATCCAACTCCTGTCCTTCACACGGCTTGTGTGAAAAGAAAACAATTAATTCAATGTCAAAAGTGTTAAATTGTTTTTGTAAGGATATTTGTGTTCGTTCTTCTGTTCTTCATGCTTTCTGAATCTGAGTGGGACAACCCCTTAGTAACTGAATCGGTTTTAGCCCCACAAAAGCTGTGTGTGGGAACTGTACCCCTGACGTTGCTGCAGGAACGTCGGGCCGGACGTCCGAGTCCCTCCCTCCCGTCAGGAACTATCCTGTTGGATCGGCCTCTATGTTACAGTGTTTCCTGATGCTCAGGGGAGATTAAGTGTGCAGTAGTTGTCTAGAAACAGCTCTGATATCCCTTGCCAGCTTCATCCGTGGTTTGCAGGGAGCAGGATTTAATAGCTATCTCCGTGATACCTTTCCATTAAGGCTTCCATTATTAATACACGCTATTTGTATCAGGTTAAGATATGTATTTTAGTTTAGATTTAATAATAAGTTTATTATTTCCACATCATAACTAAATATTATATAGGACATTCAAACTTAAGAATTCCGATCTGTTGCGAACATACGATTTTCTCAACTCATTCGTAACTTCACTTAGGAAGAAATAAAAATCAGGTATGGTTTAAGCTGGGTGATTGGAGGACAAAGAAAATAAAACAACTATGGTTTGGATCAGACGGAATTAAACTAAAATAAAATATGTTGTAGGTTTACTAGAAGGAAATTGGCATGTTGGGATCTACTGGCTGTCCAGAGAAACTGGCAACACACGGGAGATTTCTGGCTAAAATGCGAGAAGCCAATTCAGTTTTGTTCAGTTAAAGACAATTTATCTCTGTTTTCTGTTTCATTTTCTTTAATTTTCTCTTTTATTTATTTTTTCACCTTTAACGTGTATCTGCAATATGCATTCACGGTCAACGACCCTTACAGTAAGAGTTTGTGTAATAACTTCCAAATCAGTACCTAGCAAATATGACGAGTTCCATTATCTGACTTTCCTAATTGTTCTGCAAACAAATTATTTACAGAAGTTTATTCTTCTATCTATTTCATGCTAATAGAGATAAACTGTACAGAAATGCTCTTTGTTGCTTAGTTCTTTATAAGAAGATGAAAATAAGAAAATATATTATGCTAAAGTGATAGCAAATTTTTTTAAAAGTTGTCGCTATGCGATTGACATTGAAAACGGTTTAGTTTGCATGACCAGAAGTAAAACAAACGAACACCGAATGATGATTTCCTTTTGAGAAAAGTATAAATATTTTAAAATGTAAACCAATAACAGAAATGTCTCGGAAGTGGTTACCTCCATAATAATAATGTAAAGGATATAAATTATTAGTTTTGACGAGATCTACGATTGTATTGTAGTAGGTTTTAATGTACGTCTTATGGTTTACAAGTAATGAACAAATCATTCAAAATGCAGATGACTCCAGCAGCTATTCCCAGAAATTTAAGACAAACGTTTCATTTAGCATAAAATACTTTTAACATATAATATTTTAATCAAAATGTTTACAACCATTTTTGAAAAAATAAACAAATTTAAAACGTGTTCCATGTAAAGAGTGGAATTAGGCGGCAATTTTAAGCTATTAAGTAATAACTTCTGCTTCAAAAGCATTTTAAATTGTGTAAAAGACCGTTAGAAGGATTAGAAAAAAAACAATTTAAGTGCAGAAGATTTACTTGAAGAAAAACGAGCCAATTAAACACACATTTCTAGCTTTGAATTTGTTGATACTAAAACAAATCTGATGTGTTTCATTCATATGATTTTTATCTACCTGTTCCCTAATTATCTACATAATGCTCGTATTATTTGTTTCTTTTTAAGTAGAAGCAAAATAAGGCTAAAGCGATAGTTAGATTCTGTTCGGTTACTGAAACAATTTAAATTCGGTTTTCTTTGCTTTCCTGAAGTAACAAAAAAAACAAAAAACACAGACACACCAAAACTAGATGAGACGAAGAATACATCGCTTTAATTAGAGTTTAGTTTGTTTGAAATTGAAACCAATACTAAAGAATATCTCAGGAACGGTTTAATACACAACAAATGTATATGACATAAATTGTGCGTTTTAACGAGATCTAACTTTTTGTGTTGTAAATTTGTCTTGTCTCTTACGATTTACCAGGTAGACATTTAATCCGGAATGAAGAGATCTTCAGAGACTATTTCCAGAAAATTTAGGGTATACATTTCCTTTGTCATAAAAATATCTTAAACATATGTCATTTTAATCAAAATCGTTGGGAGAAATTTTCGAGAAAAATCAAAATGTTCATAAAATGATCTATGGAAAGGGTAGTTAGGACGGGGGATGTTTATTAAAATCTTCATGTGACATCCTTGGAAGGTACTGATTGGAAGATAAGTTCGGTATTTAATCAGCTTCTCATTTTTGAGTTATGTTGTCCCCAGACACACACACACACACTCACATATATAGCTAATAACATGTGTAGCAGTGAGTACAAAGGAGCTAACAACGAAAAATTAGAATTTTCTATGTTTCACCAGTTTTCAACAAAGAAATTGTTACAGAATGTTAGAAGTATAGACTTTTCTTATTCTCCTTTTCATATCTTAAATAGTAAATGTAATACGCGTCCGTGGACGATATATCCAACGAATGTACCAAAGTTGCATTGTGCCTTTGAACATGTACATCTTCAATGATTAAATGTTGCGGTTCGCTTCCAGTCGCGCAATTACCTTTCGAGCATCTTGTGTACGATTCGGAACCTTTAGGTATAGTTTTCTTTCACTCAAGACCACTATCATTAGCATCCTTAGTGACAATGTCGCCTTTCCGTTTCAAATATGTAAGCTGTTCCTCTCTGTAGGAAAAATCATCTGGTTGTCAGTCTAACACTTTTTTGAACATTTTTCTTTAGTCGACTTATTTTTCTCGGTAATTAATTGTATAATGCTATACCAGGGAAAATCTTAAGCCAACGAATTAATAAAAATACATTCTAAAGTAGAGCCTATGAAATTCTGAACATCCTTAGATTGACTTTGTTCTCATTTCTATTTTCTCTATCACTTGTTGTTAATGTATATAGTAGACAGACGAGGTATTGTATTCCAGTCAAAATTCTATGCTAAAATGTCACCAGCATATACATATATGTTTTGGGGAACCCCTATGTCCAAAAAAGGAATGTTTAGACGAAGGTACATGTGTGTATTTGTGTGTCTATGAACAGAATAATTCCAAAATGAAAAGTGGTTAAATGCCAAACATCTTCCAAGTATACGACATAAAGATTTTCAGAAAAAATCCTGCACCCGCAACTACCCTTTACATAGATAATTTTACTATAATTTTATTTTTTTTTCAAAAAAGGTTCTAACGATGTTCATTAAAATACCGCATCTTTAAGATACATACCTTTATAACACACAAGCATTATTTCTGGAATTTTCCAGCAATAGGTTATTAAGACCTTTTCATTCTGGATGACTTTTTATAACTGGTAAACTATAAGAAATAGTCTTCTTATACAAAAAATGTGGATGTCGTTAAAATACACAATATATACATTTTTTATAAAGTGAACCAATTTGGAGATATTCCGTGTCATTGATTTAAATTTTAACTTAACTTTTCTTAAACGGGAAGTTATCTTTCGTTTTACTCCAAACCTTAGAAAGAGAACCAAGTTTAATGAAAAACACATAGTAATAGCTTTTAAAGAAGTTGATTGTCGCTTTAGCCTAGTCAGCCTAGTGTATCCCTTAGTTCCCTCTATTTATAAGGAACTTATGTAATAAGTAGGATAGCATCTTGGGGACCAATAGCTGGACAGAAGTTAGCGCAACGTGGTACATATTTGCGATTGTTGATAATGCAGTTTATACGTGTGGTACTAATACGATATGGTTGCGTGGTATACTGTTGTTTTCACTAGCAGTGGAAGGCAATTGATGTTGGGCAGGTGGTAAACATAAATACCTCTGATTTACGGGAACTAACAATTTTATTATTTATATACATTCAATTGATGTGCAACAAGTCATTAGCATCATCATCCGTTTTATTTTCTCTCAGGATACACAGATTAAAATGCACAAAAACATATATTCGTAATGTCTCAAATGTGAATTGTCTCCGATTGGCACGTAAACAGGCTTTATATTGTGAAAAACTAACTCCACATCACAAGACGTGATTGGAGCAAAAAGGAAATCGACCATGTATCTCGACTATTGGGTAAGATACTTCATCAGCAATTATTTCCGTAGCAACACATTATAGCTCATTTTATACTTCACGCATTATTGAAATTGGACATTTTTTCCGAAGACTGTCTTCACTTTCTTTTTCACACGGTTTAAAACAGGTTTCACGGGTCAGTGATTAATTGCTTGCACAACTTCATCGACAACTTTCAGGGCTCGCGTCATACCAGTGTTCAATATTTCCAAATATGTGTCATTGTCGTAGAGATATCTGCAAAGTCCTTCTGTATGAATTGCAAATCTTCTGCAAACAATTTGAAGCAATAGATTTAATTGAAGAGCATGTACTATCATCAAAGGCATTAATTACCTGTAAAACAGTATTATAATATACAGAAAGGTATACTGCTGCGTCGAGCCACGTTCCCCAACGCGTTACTACAGGTTGTTTACATGCGGCGTGTGCATCCCTCAGTGCTGCTCGGTCTCTACTCGATATGATTGAGTATTCGCATCTATCGGTCCCCAAGATGCTATGCCTAGTAATAACGGTATTTCCGATACCGCTTATTTTGACTATCATTATGTGGATAAAATAATATCCTTTTCTAAGATTAGTTTGTTTGTAGAAGAGATAAAGTTATGTGAATGGAGCACATGATATTTTAACCGTGTATCTGTTGAACATGGGATGTCTAAGTTATAGAAAAGCTCTATAAAACATTAACGACTTAAGAGACGGGCATTGAGTGGGTTCGTAAACAATAGCGTGTATATGTGCAGAAGAAGGCCACGCGGGCCGAGTAGTTAGAGTACTCGCCTCTAACCTAGGCGGCCCGAGTTCAATCCCAGGCGACCGCAGGAGGGATTTATGGTGGACAAAATGGCGCAGGGGCGTATTTTCTCCGGGTTCTCCGGTTTTCCCTGATATTCCATTCATCCAATGCTCCACTTCTTTCCATGTGTAGTAAAAGCAGGCGTTAAACGCTATCAAAAAATGTACAGAGGGTTAATTCCTTTTTTCTTTACTTTTCTTTTCTTTCTATTAGTATTTATATGTTTATGTGCTTTTTTGATGATGTTTCTAGTTTTCTTCTTCTTTTTTTCTTGTAGTTTCCAAATATTATTAATACATTACCACTCGATGTTACAAATGTAAAAGGAAATAGATTACAACGTATTTTACCGTGTGATCAATGTGCATATTCGGCATTTATTGCGACAGAATTTTAATTGATGACGTCAGTGTTATAATGGATCTTTATCGTAGCCGGATAGTGCTGGGTAACTGCTGAGTGCGCAAAGGGTAGTAGAGAGCAGGAGAGTCCGGCATGGGTATATCAGAGTCGTTGGTAGTCTGAACGTCAGTTAGTATTAGTTGCTGACATGTGTTGTTATTTATTGTACCTTCTCTAAATAAAGACGTTAATTAATTCGAATAATGTAAATAAATCCTTTTTTAATATTTTTATTTATTTAAAGAAGTGTTTCATTCAGTGGAATACATTTTAATTTTTGTGTTAGTTTTTTAAAAGTTTCCAGTTTAAACAAACTTATGGATGCTTCAGTTCTGGACTCGAGTTACTTCAAAGAAGTACAATGAGTGTAGTAGTACTTTTCGTAGGACTGTGCGTGAGTTATTCTATAAATGGATGCCGCTATGCATATGACAGCGACTCTTGGACTGCTATTTGATTCGTTTCTTTCCTTTGTCTTTTTGTTTGTCTCCAGCACTCCAATCTACTGAAATGAATTTGACAGTTTGCATACACGTGGTTCCGCCATATGTCAAATCTGCTAATCGTCGCTTGTTTAATTTCCGGTTTTTAATACCCGATAGCGTTTGTTTTGTGTTAGCCGCTACATCAAGTGCTAGAAGGACCCGCTGACTAGCACTTCATTATTTCAGATTCTGTCAACGGAAATTCCGAATAGCTTTGATCAGTTGATATAATCCGCGCAGTGTATGTGTTTAAGACAAATGCACCAGCTGCTCTACTTATTAATAAAGATAAATGTTGATTTCTCATTTATCTATTTCATTGTAGGTATAAAGCAATATTCAGTCTGTTCAAAGACGAACACTATGTGATATCAATTCCTTTTGCAGGAATACGAAAAAAAAAAGTTTTTCTACTCAGAAACTTTATTTACTTATTCTGCAAAAAATATTTCAAAAGCATGTTCTTCTATCTACTTTATGTTAATCTAAATAAACACTAGAAAAATGGACCGAAGTCCATCGTCCTTCACTAGGTTAATCCTGTGACCTCTGAAAATAAACTAACATGGTACGAATGTTGGGTTTAGAGGAATTTTATAACCTTTCAGCGCTGGTATTAAATTATTTTATAAAGAAGCTACGAATCCTTTAGCTTCTAATTGTTTAATATGTTATGTATGTCCTATATTTTTTCTAATTTTATTATATTTATTATATTAAGTATATATTATATTATGTCTTTTTCTAATTTTACTATGTATGTCCTGTATTTTTCTAATTTTATTATATTTTTCATTACATTATGTATGTCCTGTATTTTTATAATGTTATATGTATTTATTATATTATGTATGCCCGGTATTTGTTATAATTTTATTATAAGTATTTATTATATTATGTATGGTCTGTATTTTTTGTAATTTTACTATATTTACTATATTATATATGTCCTATATTTTTTCTAATATTATTATATTTATTTATTTTATTATGTGTGTCCTGTATGTTTTTTAATTTTATTCTATTTATTGATCATATTATGTATATTCTGTATTTTTTCTAATTTTATTATATTTATTTATTATATTATGTATGTCCTGCATTTTTTCTATTTTTGTCATTTGTGAATATTAATACTTTACATAGGGTTATATATTAGTATCCCAAAACAATGGAGAACGAATTGTGAAAGGAAGTGTTCACTAGGCTTAACCAATAGACAAATATCTTAAGAGCTGGACTTTTAGTAATGATTTTGAAGTTTCGCTCTCCTTGCTTGATCATTAGAAAGAAAAACGAATGACGACTTCGCATTTTAGAATAATATTACTATTGGAAAATGTATACCAACAATAACGAGTATTTCAAGAATGGTTAACTTCACAAATTAGACGTATTTGGGGGTATGTATATTGTCCTTTAACGATGTCTATATCTTTGTGAAGCAAGACTTTGTGTGTGTGTTCAACGGTTTACCAATTTTACAAGAGTCATTAAGGATGAAGAAGCTATTCCCAGAAAATTTAAAACATGCATTTCATTTGTAATGAAGATATCTCTATAAACTGCTGTAAAAAATAAAAAAAATAGCTGCGAAAATTGCAACATCGAATTTATATATGGATACGATACTTTTCTAGTTTACTATCCGTCATAGAGGAATTAAAAATAATCTGGGCACATTATTATATAGCAAAATTAGCACCAATATTTTTTCATTTATATTATAATGGTAATGGCAATAATATGTCAAACAAGATATTTTGTTCTTTGTAGCTCAGGTATAGGCCAGAATCTGATTTTCCCCTAATAGTTGCCATTGTACAGATCGCGCGGCAGTTCTTGACAAATGAGAGGTTAGATGCGAATCACTTACTCACCTTTACTGAGCATTGCTACAGAGAAGCAAGAACGGCAGTCAGATGCTGTGTACGTTATTCTCATGTTTCTGCACTGCATTAGTACAGTCACTACAAAGCAAATATCACATTTGCAGTGATGTCAGTTACATGTATTCACACTCAACCTCGATTATTGCTTACAATACCTACACTTTGCAACTAATACTTTGTATTTGCTCTATTTCCGACATTTCTCCATCATTTTCTTCTGAAACGCTGTCTGTCATTTACATTTATGACTAATTATCTCTCGTTAAAACAGAGGCAATGACAAACGCGTAACGCACAACATTTTGAAGCCAACTATACACAGTGTATTTTCAAGATGTAAGCATAGGGAAGCAGAGTTGTTTGTTATCGTAACATAAACTATTTTCTGAACTATTTATCAGGGGTAGGCTAGCTCTTCGATAAAAGCCAATTATTTAGAAGGACCGAGCAGCCTGTACAACAATCTTGACCACGCCCTGAGACCGTAATCCCCGAACATGTGCGTGCGACTTGCTTCGTAAGCCATAGCTGATTGTTGCTCACATTGTTACACTACGTTAGTGGATACCTGTGCAGAGGCAATTTCTTTATTTCTTCGAGTTAATCTTTCATCATCTCCTCCATCGTGGCGTTAAATCCCACTCCTGACACCAATGCAACAATTGGTTGTTTTCTCCAACAACACCTCTTCCACGAACTTGTTACAGTTAGAATAATTACTCTTTTGTAATAATTCTGGCGTATAGTTTCTTTTCGACGTTTGTTGCTGCGACGATACAGCTGGCTATAAAATTCCCGCCGAATTCGCTCAGCTGTTGCATGCGATACATTCCCAGTGAATACTGAACTCTAGGCAGGGCTTCATTGGCCTTTTTATATCTGTTGGTCACGTCACTGGAAACTTCTAGAAACAGTCGCACGTGTACAATCACCCATATGTCATAAACTTATTCAGGCTTAACAATACACAGCTTCGACGTCAAAGAAGCTTCCTACAGAACACGTGTACCATCGTACAGATGTAACAATCACGGCTGTGGCACAGGTGTCCACTAACGCAGTGTAACAACGTGTGCCATCAATCAGCTATGACTAACGTAGCAAGACACACACATACACGCACACACGCGCGCGAGAGTGCGTTCGGCGATTATGGTCACAAGGCATAGGAACAATATAATGCTTTAAACTGTTTTCACATTTGCAGAATATAGTTTATTAATTTCTCTACACATACTATATACATAGTGTATAGGGATGGTATTGTACTTCATCCGAAAATCGATACCGAAATTTTACCGGAAATAGATGTTTTGAGACCCTTTGGATAAAAACAAATTAGAAAAAGGTTAGCGTATGTGTGTGTTTGTTACGTGTGTCTAGACAGCATAGCTCAAAAACGAAAAGTCCATACAATACCAGACTTAGTATTTCATTTAGTTTCTCCCAAGGATGCAAGACACAGATTTTCAAGAAAGTCCTCGCACCCCAAAAAACACTTTACATGGAAACATTTTCGATAAATTTTACTTTCTCAAAAATTGCTCTACCGATTTAGATTAAAATATCACATTAAAGTTATTTACACGAAAAATAGGTTATACCTTCAATTTTCTGGGAATAGCCTCTGAAGATCTCTTTATTTTGGATGAATTTTGCTGAATTTTACATAACTGGTAAACCGTTAGAAATAGGCAAAAACGTACTGTACAAAAAATGTAGATCTGGTTAAAACACATAATTTATCCTGCATACTTTTTTTGTACAGTTAACTGTTTTCGAGATATTCCGAGTTATTAGTTTCAGATATAAGGTACTATTCTCAATTGCCTGGCAAGCAAAGAGAACCAAATATCAATTTTTTGACATAGCCACCGGTGTTTAGAAGATTTTACTATCGCTTTAGCATAGTGCATTTCCTTGTTTCGTTTAAGACCAATTTTGGCAATGTTTATCTTCAATAGTTTGACGTAAAAAAGAGATTAATTTTGTCTGAAAAGTTGTTTTTGGAACGCTGGAGAAAGTCGTGTGAATGGAATACACTATATTTATATTATTTTCTAATCCAATTTTATTCTTACTGGAGGTCTTCTTGGTGCACTCTTTAGAACTGCGAGAACCTTTTGTGGTAGAATATACCATCTGGAATATTAAAATACTTTTTCATATTATTACCTTCTATAAAGACAAAATTTAAGGTCTATGATAAAATACACTTTTACAAATTTAATTAATAAACAGGATAACTCCTAGATCGTCACTGAATCAGCTGGAATTACTTTGAATTTGTGCTTCTTGGACTAGACTGGTTAATTAAAGGTAATCAGCATTAATAATTTGTTTTCTCTTGATAAAGCAGAGAATTTTTATATGTGCGTATTAGCCTTCATTTCTAAAAGGAACCACAGAGCATCTAGCTCGTTTGTTTTTCGACTGCGTTGTATTCAGTTAATTAAATTTTGCATTCGGTTTAATTAGTTTTGTTTACACAGAAAATGTAAAATAATGAAAAACGAAATTGCAAAGCAACATACTTATTTACGATCGATCCACAGACCCTGTGTGTTTTTGTTTTGTTTTGCTTTCTTTTGTTTGATGCCGTATATTAGTTATAAATACGATACAATACGAATGTTAGTTATGACGCGATTTTATATTCCATTTGTTAAAAAAGTTGAAAAATAATGTTTAATCCAACAGGAAGCATTTCATGCTATTTTACGAAACAATAATCATTAGATTTATAGACTGATATACGTTTTGATCTTCCTCTCATTAATATGGTTTTCTCTACTTCTCTGTAATAAATTATATTATTAAAAAACCTATTCTTCTATCTACTTCAAACTAATTGCTATACACATCATCCTAAATAGTATTATTACTTCTTTCCTCGTTAGTCGAAGGGAAATAAGGCATTACACCAGGCTAAATCGAAAGCCAGATATTTTAAAAGTTTGTTTATGTGTGATTAAAAATCCGTTTTTTTTACGGCCAGAAGATGAAAAGACTCCGTATAAGAACATCTTAAAATTGAAACCAATAATAACGGTTAATTTGGAATTGGTCGTCAACTCCAAGAAAATTTTGATATGACATAAATTGTATGTTTTAACGAGATCTACATTTTTATGCAGTAACTTTTTTCTATCTCTTACGGTTTACTAGCTAAGCAAAAGTCATCCAGAATGAAGAGGTCTTCAGCCTGCTGTTTTCAGAAAATTCAGGATATACATTTTGTCAGGTAAATAATTTCAATATACGGTATTTTAAATCAAAAATTTTACATCAATTTTTGAGAAAAACAAAATATTTGAAATGTTATTCATGTAAAGGATAGTTTGGAGTGGGGAGAATTTGTTCATAATATTTGTGTCGCATCCTCAAAATAAACTTAAAATACTAATTTTAGTATTTAACCGATGCTGTGGACTCGTTCCTTGTCAGTTGCTAAATTGTGGACACAAAAATTGCATGTCCATTGTGAACGCATATAATGAACTCTATTTGTTATCAACACTGGCATTGGTAGTGATTTCTGAAGATCACAAGTGACAGCTAATGTACTTCTATCTGAAGCATATTGAGCAAGTTTATCTTTCCTCTTAGAATTTACTGCAAGTTCTGCCCGACAGTGGTGCAATTCCTGATCGCTTTCTAAATGTTTCCTTTCTGTTTCATTTTGTGGAACCTTCAGTTGAGCACACTTGTTACAGGTGATGACCTATATGGTTTACTTAACAGTTCCTTTTGATTAATACCAATATGTATTTTTGCCTAGAGTTTTATGTTATGTATAGTTATTTTCATGGGTTCTGGTGATTAATAGCTTTATGAATTTGAAAAGCAATATATTTATTGGCTAGTAAAAGTCAATGAATGATGCTTGCGTCTCCCAATTAATGCTAATCCATTTCCTAAATCCATGTTATTCTCCATAATCTTCCACACCACCACATATACTACTTTTATATTAACAGTAAATAAATATTCAGTAAGAGTTAAATTAAACATCTGCAGATTGCGGCATCGGTTAAGTATACACTTGTACCACATTTTTCCATGACTCCTTGACTTACGTAGAGCACATATAGTGCAAAAACTATTATATTTTAATTTTGTAACTTGAACAACTTTTTGCCAAGTGCCTCAATTGCCTTATTACTTATTGTAAGTACATGGAAAACAAGGCAATACACTAGGCTAAAGTGATAGTGAAATCTTTTAAAAGCTGGTTGCTATTCCGGTTATAAAGCGTTTCTCTGCGTTGCCAGGTGTTGACAAATTCCCGTATAATAAAATTTCAAGTATTTTAAAATGAAACCAATAATAAGAAATGTCTAAAAAACGGTTAACTCCACGAAAAATGTATAAGATATAAATTGTGTGTTTTAACAGATCTATGTTTTTTTCTAGAGTATACCTATGTACCTCTTACGGTTTACTAGTAATGCAAAACTAAACAAAATTCATCCTGAATCAAGAAGTTTTCAGAGGCTATTTCAGAAAATTTATGATATACATTTTGTCACGTAAATATCTTTAATGTTTTGATTATTAAAACTTTTTTGCTTGTTTGGTCGCGAAAAGAGAACGGAAATTGAGGCCATCACAAAGCGATGAACTCTTAAGATTTGACGTTCGCTTAAGCCTAGCGAAATCCCCTACTCCCGTTGTACTTATGTAGAAACATATAATAAAACAACTTCTGCAAAGGTTTATTTTGATTAACATAACTTTTGTAAAAAGTTGTTTTTAATGAATGAGGAGAGAAGTCCTGTGAATACAAACATCACATATATTATCTTTGTGTTGTGAATATGTTCAAAGGTTTATAAGATCCAAACCATTATGTTTAAGCAACTTTTCCGTGCAATTTTCATTGTGAATGTCCTATAACCCTACCCTGATATCTCATCTGCTTGTGGCACTAGAGGAAAGAGTTTTTCATTCCAAATGTTCTTCTGCACACCTCTGACATTGGTCCTAAGCTTTTAAATTGTTTTATCCCGTACGTCCAACACGACTGCCGGCCACATGTCTGTTGCATATACAGGTTTCCCCTCCGCTAATTACAGCAACGGAATATATGAGATGTCCTGAAGTTCAGATGTTCCTTTTTTGTAGCACTCTGGGTTTGTAAAACTCAAATGTTATTGCGCCCTCTTACATTCTGCTTGCTTTATTATACACCAGGTGACAAAGTTGCTGTAACGATTCAGCAGTACCAGGATGCTGAAACTTAAAGTTCATTGCAATATATGAGTAAGCTGGAAAGAAAAGTAAAATTGACTAAAAAAGAAACAAACAAATTTTATCCTTTTATATTGTAGTAAAACGTAGGAAAATGAAACTATCGGTTTCTTGACGCTGAGACTGACACCTTCCACGACGTCATCATTTTCATAGAATTTAAACCATAATTGTCTAAGAGCTTCTCTAGCGGGAGCCGCATGGCTAATTGTCTTATTTGGTCGGACTCCAAAAACTTGTTCTCTGGCTACTTACTATCAACATCCGTTCCTAGCGACCGTCTCTAAGGAAAACCCGCACATGCGCAGAGAGCCAAAATTCGGCAGCGCTCACAAATCCCATGAAAGATAGAGGTAAATATGATTGTTTTCAAATAATAGTCTTGCGACAAAAGAAGAACGTGTCATGTTCTATTTATAATCCACCTCAGGCCTTTATTTTCTAAAGAATTAATTGACGAAATACAAACTACTTCGATCTAGACTTGAAACCAGATTTAAGGTAAATAAAAGCTTTGTATCCTTCCGCGTTGACATCCTTTTCATTTCAACTGCAAGAAGCAAGCGCAACAATAACAAGTGTACTCAAGTTTTCTGTTTTCAATTACAATAAAAATGCGCACTATTTTATTATTATCATTATTTTGTTACCCCGTAATAAAATCAGGTTACTTGTATGCAAATGTCATCTAGAATAGAGAACAACTCGGAGGCTATTGTCTAGAAATTTAAGTTATATCCTTTATTTGTAATACAAATACATATTTTTAATGTACGGAATTTTAGTTACAAATTTTTGAACCATTGTTGAGTAAAACAAAATTTTTGAAATCTTTCCATGTATGAGTTTCTCGGAGATGGGGGATTTTCTTGATAACTTTCGTGTCACATCCTTGGAAGATGCTGAACTATCAAGTTTTGCGTTTAACTGACTTTTGTTTTTTAGTTTTTCTGAACAGAAATATGGACTCACACACATACACATTCTTATACAAGAATATTTTTATAAAAATTATTTTTGGATACATGGGACACTAAAATATGTATGTTTGGTAAAATCGAATTTTTGAGTCGAAGGCAATACCTTCTCTACCCATGTAATATGTACGAAATAGAGAAGGTAAAAATGCCAGAGCAGCGCGTCGGAAGCGAATCTGTGACTTTTCGAATACGAATGTCTTTTTCGCTGAGATTTCCAATCCTGTAATTTTATTACAGTAATCTGTGGTATGCTATGTGGGGCTAAACAAATCTGATGTGTTCCATTCACATGACTTTCTCTACATCTCTACAACAAATTAATGTTAAAAAGCATATGCCTCTATTTACTTCATGCTAATGGACAAAAAATTAGCAGAGATACTCTTATTACTTGCTTCCTTGTAAGTAGAAGCGAAATAAGGGAGTAGCATAGGTTAAAGTGATAGTCAAAAGCTATACGATTGAAGTTCCTTTGTATGGACAGGAGTAGACAAATTCCTGTGTCAGAAAAGTTTTTCAAAGCTGAAACCAAAGACAAGGTATATCTCAAAAACGATCAACTCCACGAAAAAATGTATGTGACATAAATTGTGTGTTTTAATGTGCTCTATAGTAGCCTTCAGAGGCTATTCTCAGAAAATGCAAGATATACATTTTATTTGTCAGGTAAATATCTTTAATATACGAATGTTTTAATCAAAATCCCTAAAGCCATTTTTGAGAAAATCAAAAAATTCGAAAAAAGTTCTATGTAAAGGGTAGTTGGGGTTGGGGGGATTTTCTTGAAGATCTTCGTGTCGCATTCTTGGAAGATATCAAACCTAAATACAAAGTTTGGTACCTAACGGTATTTTCGTTTTTGAGTTATGCTGCCCACAAACACACACAGACGTTTTTCTAGAAATGCTGGTTTTGGATTCAGGGTGCCTCAAAACATATCTTCCCGGTGAAATCTCGGTATCAAAATTTTGGGTGCATTTTAATACTTTCTCCATACACTATGTACTTAATACGTGTAGAGAGAGTAACAACAAAAACATTTTTTTTTCGGAGAATTAAAGCTACAAAGCTTCTTTTAACTTAGTGTAGTCCAAGGTCGAAATTCCTCCTTTCAGGAAGGTCTTTATTATACGAGTGATCGTTAACATATTCTGCTACAAAAACAAGGGCGAAACAAAGAAATAGAATTAAGATAAAGAAACTGGCGGCATCGCCATGCTTGTGAAGCAACGTTATTATACAGCTCGACAATAACGGCTCGAAATAACTGGTGATAAGATGATAGTGTAAACGAGATGCAGCACAAACTGCAAGTTAAAGGGTGGATAGATTTTAAAAAAATCATATGTGCTGCATTCACATAACTTTTACTGCATCTCTGTAATAAATTAATGTTATAAAGCTTATTATTTTCTCTAGGCCAGTATACACAACGTATATAGTGGATAGAGAAGGTACTGTATCCCACCCAAACATTCGATGTAGAAATTTCACCGCAAATATGTTTTGGGGTCTCCTGAGTCCGAAAAAAAAAATTTTTAAAAAAAGGTCCGTGTGTGTATCTATGGACAGCATAACTCAAAAAAGAAAATACCAAACTTGTTATTTGGGTTTAGTAGCTTCCAAGGATGCGACACGAAGATTTTCAAAAAAATCTACCCACCAAAAACTACCCTTTACATGAACAAAAATTCAAAAATTTTGATTTTCTTAAAAATGGCTCAAACGATTTTTATTAAACTCCCGTATATTAAAGCAATTTACATTCCCAAATAAAATGTATATCTTGAATTTTCTGGAAGTAGCATCTGAAGACCTCTTTATTCTGGATGAATTCTGTCAAAGTTTGCTTAACTGTTAAACCGTAAGAGATAGACAAAAAAAAAAAAAAAAGAAAAAAAAACTCGTCAAAACGCACAATTTATGTCACTTAGGTTTTTGTTGGAAATGTAACCGTTTCCTAGACACTCCTTGATATTCACTTATGCTTTTCTTTTGTTCTACTCCTAGCCAAGCAAAGAAGCGGTTTACAATGACAATCGCATAACGGCATAATGGCTTCTAAAGCATTTGACTATCACATTAGCCTTGTATATTCCCTTAGTCCCTTCTACTTATAAGGAGCTAAGTAATGAAAACATTCTGCTAATGTTTATCTCGATTAGCATTGTGAAGACAGGAGAACAATCTTTTGTAGGAAGTTTATAGAGCAGCTAGAGAAAGTCATATGAGTGTAACACATCGTTTGTTTTCTATCTACTTCATGCTAATCGAGATAAACATTTGCAGAAATTGTCTTATTACTTAATTTCTTGTAAGAGAAAGGAAATATAGGAATGCACTAGGCTACACCAAGAGTAACATGTTTTAAAATGTGGTAGCTATAGGATTGAAATTCGTTTCTTTGGGTGGCCAGAAGTTGATAAGTTCCAGTATGAGAAGCGTTTAAGTATTTTAAAACTGAAACCAGTAACAAAGAATATCTCGAAAACGGTCAAGTCTACGAAAAAAATACATGACAAATTATGTGTTTTATGTTTATCTCTTACGGTTTATCAGTTGTGCAAAATTCAGAAAAGTTCATCCAGAACAAAGAAAAATTCAGAGATTACTCACAAAAAATTCAACATATTCAGTTTATTTTTCATGTAAATATTTAAATCAAAATTTTTAGGACAATTTTTGAGAAAACCAAAATTTTAAAAATGTTTTGCATGTAAAAGGTAGTTGGGGTGGGGGATTTTCAAGAAAATCTGCGTGTAGCATTCTTGGAAGATACTGACTGAGCTTAAGTAATTATGAGGTTTGGTGTTTAATGGACTCATTCTTTTTGAGGTGTACTCCTTATATACGCACACACATACACACACACACACTAACAGAAAGCCACACACGAGCATTTTTCTAAAAATACTTTTCTCTTTGGATTCAGGGTGTCCCAAAACTGTATTTCTGGTGAAATCTCTATACAGTACCTTCTCTATACACTATATAGTACGTGATAAAGTAATACATTTCACATCCACGTGACTTTCTGCACCAATTCTACAACAAGCTATTCTTACAAAACTCTTTTGTTTACCTCATAGAGAAGTTGTTTTACTACATAGTTTCTTATTGGTACAGGGGAAATAATGAATTGAATTAGGCTCAAAAACATGCCCGCATCTTAAGAACGCAGCTATGTGCCTCGCTTATCGAGTGTTGAGCAATGACCAACCGACCAGCTGGAGAGGTTTAAGAGATAGACTCGGATTAACGCTGTCATCCGAAGTAAATTCCAGACACGCTCTCCAGAGATAACTAGAATTTGTAAAGTTTCTTCCATCCGTCTCTCGTCCCAGCTCTAAAACGCTACCAGTTTAAAAATAACAATTCCAATATAACAGTAATCGAAACAGAAAAAAGCTGATGTATTCCAGTCACATTACTTTCTCAAGTTTCTCTATAATCGAGATCAACTTTAGCAGATATGGTTTTATTACTTGCTTCCTTATTAAGTAGAAGGGATATAAGTGATATAAAATTTTTAAAAGCGGTCGTATAAGGACAATTAAGATTCAGTTCGCTTTGCACATCCAGAAAAAAAAAAGAGATGAAATGAAAGGTGACCTCGGGAAGATACCTAGTTTAAAATTGAATCGAATAAGAAGGAAATATCTCGGCGACGGGGAACTCTGCAACAAAAACATATAACATAAAGTGTGTATTTTAACGAGATCTACATTTGTTGTAAAGTAAGTGTTTGTCTATCTTTTATGGTTTACCAGAAATACAATTTCAGCTAAATTCTCCACCGTGAACAGGCCTTCAGAAGCTATTCCCAGAAAATTCAAGATATAAAGTTTATTTGCGATGTAAATAGCTTTAATGTACGGTATTTTAATCAAATTCGTTATAGCTATTATTTGAGAGAAACAAAATTTTCAAAAAATTGGAACATATCAAAATTAAATATACAGTCTCTTAGTTTTTAAGCTATACTAACCATTGGCATACACACACGCGCGAGCGCGCGGACCTTTCTCTAAAAATCTTTTATAACTCAGAGGATCTCAAAACATATATGAAATCTCGGTATCGAATTTTGGGTGGAATACAATACATTCGCTATACTATGCACATTGTGCGTATACAGAAATTAAGAATACTCGATGCACAACCACTGTACTGATGCCGGTTGCATGAAGTAGTGACTTGTTGTCCACTACGGATGCTACGAAGCCGCAAAAGGATATTCCCTTGTTGCCTTCCAGCCTATATTAAAATTGCGCGTACAGTTTCGCAGCCTACTATTAACTTCCTATTTTCACATTCTATTACTATTACTATTATTGTTATTACTATTGTTACATTGTTATCATTATTTATTATTAATTATTATTATTTGTTATTATTTATTTTTATTTATTATTATTATTTATTATCAATTATTATTCATTATTATTATTACTCATTATTATTATTATTATTATTATTATTATTATTATTATTCATTATCATTATTATTATCATTATTATTATTATTCATTATTATAGTTAAATGTCTCCAGTTTAGTTCAAGCCTGAAATTTTAAATCATCAGGTTTCAACATGTGTACTCTTTAACAATTAATACTCACACATATAGTGGAGAGTGGTTTAATATGTACATTTCAGGAAGCCGGGATCGTTTTCTGGTTACATCAAATAGATGATAGATGCTATGGTTGCCGTTAATACAATCTCAATGAAAAATATTTCTGATAAACTGGTGTTTATTGCATCGGGATTTCAGGGCAAATAGCACGTTCATAAAGTAAATGTGTTAAGACTCTGAATTATCGAACATTAGGAGGATTTGAACACTTATTCTCCAAAATTCTAAACAAATACAATAATTACAGTGGGACGAATATTAAACAAGATAGATATTAAAACTTGAATTAGCAGCAATGTAAACAACTACAATATTACATAAACATTTAACAAAATAAATTTCGAAACATAAATGAATGTAGATAGACTATAAAAGGCAACATAAAGACAACATAAAATAGACATTTAAAAATATTCCTCCCAATAACAATGTTTTGAAAAACAATTCGAAGTAGCCCCAGATTCAAAAGTTACCACAATTCTCCTTGAAGAGAATCTCAAATTTCATTTGGCACCATCAAAATTACAAACAGAAACTTATGCCCAGAATTAAGAAACTAAATGGCGCATTTGACGCCCATGTACACAAGCAAAATTAAATTGGATAAATTTACCTACACTATTATGGGTAGAAACTCAAATGACAAATTAGACGTGCTTGGCAATTGGAGGAAAAATTTATAAAACCTGTTTGTCATATTCACTACGCTACGCAGTGTTACAAAATTGTAATGAATATAAATTTAGCAGTAGCAATACTATTTCAAAATTAATTCTTACGCTTAACCATTAAGACAAAAGTTAATACAGCAGGCTATGCCAGGCAATAATTTCGGCAGTCAGAAAATCCTACCAAAATTATAGAAGCCGGCGTACAACGCCATGTGCCTTATCGAGATTAAGAAACAGGAGAAAAGCTCACTGCCAGCTAAAGAGTCGCAACACCTTCGCATGTCTCCGGGTCGTCCCGGTAAACCTCCGGACAACAGATAACCCACACGGCGAAAAAGACTGTTACACAAGGAAAAGGCCAAGCACGCCACCGGGCTATAATGTAACTACAAACCCCTGAACACACACACACACACACACACACACACACATCTGCGCTCCATTTACATGCCATTCTCTACGTCTCTGCAACAAATTATGTTAAAAAGCTAATGCTTCTATTTACTTCCATGTAAGCAGAAGGGAAAATAAGGGAGGACCATAAGTTAAATTGATAGTTAAAAACTGGTTGCTATGTGATTGAAGTTCCTTTGTTTGTATGTGGACAGATGTTGGAAAATTCCCGTACGAGAAAAATATAAATATTTTAAAGCTAAAGACAATAACAAAAAACCTGATGTGGAATCACATGACTTTCTCTACATCTCTGCAAAAAATTATATTATTTACTTCATGCTAATCGAGAAAAAATTAGCAGAAATAGTCTTATTACTTGCTTCCTTGTAAGTAGAAGCGAAATGAGGGAGTATCATAGGTTAAAGTGATAGTCGAAAGCTGGTTGCTATGTGACTGAAGTTCGTTTGTTTGTATGGGCACGAATTGACAGATTCCTGTATCAGAAAAGTATGTTTTTCAAAGCTGAAACCAAAAACAAGGAACATCTAAAAAACGACCAACTCCACAAAAATTGAATGTAAATTAAATTGTGTTTTAACGTGCTGTACATTTTTTGTTTGGTAAGTTTTTGTTCATCTCTTATGGTTTAGCAGTTATGCAAACTTCCGTAAAATTCATCCAGAATAAGGTAGTCTTCAGAGGCTACTCCCAGAAAATTCAAGATATACATTTTATTTGTCAAGTAAATGTCTTAAATATACGATATTTTAAACAAAATCGTTACAGCCATTTTTAAGAAAATAAAAGTTTTCGATGTAAAGGGTAGTTTCCGGTGGGGGGATTTCCTTGAAAATCTTCGTGTCGCATCATTGGAAGATACCAAACTTCAATACCAATTTTGGTATTTTACCTTCTTTTCGTTTTTGAGCTATGCTGTCCACACACACACACACACACACACACACACACACACACGGACCTGTGTCTGAAAAAGCTTTTTTTGGACTCAGGGGGTCCTAAAACATGTATTTCCGTTGAAATCTCGACATCGAATTTGTGGGTGGAATAAAATACTTCTCTATACCTATGTACATTGTATATACGTGGTTAAAGAAAGTAAAAATATACAAAAAACGATCAACTCCACGAAAAAATGTATGTAATATAAATTGTGTTTTAACGAGCTCTACATTTTCTGTTATGCAACTTTTTGTCTATGTCTTATGGTTTACTAGTTATGAAAAATTCCGTAAAATGCGTCCAGAATAAAAACGTCTTCAGAAGCTATTCCCAGAAATTTCAAGATATACATTGTATTTGTTGTATTTAATATACGATATTTTAGTCAAAATCGTTAGTCTGTTTTGAGAAAATAAACATTTTCGAAAATGTTTCCAAAGTTTTTCCATCTAAAGGTAAGTTGAGGGTCAAGGGAATTTTCTTCAAAATCTTCGTGTCGCATCCTTGGAAGATACTGAACTTTAATACCAAGTTTGGTATTTAACGAACTTTTCGTTTCTGAGCTATGCTGTCCACACACACACACACACACACTAGCAGATATCACACGGACCTTTTTCTAAAAATGATTTTTTGGATTCAGAGGGTCTCAAAACATATATTTCCGGTGAAATCTCGGTATCGAATTTTTGAGTGCATTACAATACCTTCTCTATACACTATGTAAATAGTACGTGTAGAGAAAGTAATAAATGTACCAGAATGGTATAAGTTTTATATTTACAGACATGAAGAGCTGTGCTCTAATATGGGCCACATTTTATGCATATGAGCGTACTTGTTATTATTGCATGTAACGTAATATTCTATAATATCAAAGAGTTACGTTAGATATTGTTTATAAAAAACGCCCAATAGTGAGGTTTATGTAAGATTGAAGGGCCATCATTTTGGAACTGTGTAACTGAACCTATTTAATATTACTTTCTCTAGCTAGTATGTACAGTGTACATTGTTGATTAAGAAGGTATTCTTTTCAACCCAAAAATGTAATATTTCAACTTTGAATCAAAAAAAGGTATTTTTAGAAAAAGGTTCCTGTGTGTATCTCTGTGTCTGTGGACAGCATAACTGAAAACGAAAAGTAGATTACATACCAAACTTTGTATTCAAGTTCATTATCTTTCAAGAATGCAATACAAATATTTTCAAGAAAATTCCCTAATACTCCACTACCATTTACATGCAACATTTTTTAAATGTTTTATTTTTTCAAAAATGGCTCTAAAGATTTTGATTGAAATACACGTGTTTAAGACTTTTTTATGACAAATGAAATGTACATTCTAAATTTTATGCGAATACCCTTATTCTAGACGTCTATTGTTTAACTGGCAAACCGTATTGTAGCATTAGAAGACCTAAAATTTTGGTGATAAATAAAAAAATAAAAAAATTAAAGATAAATGTAAAACTCTCTTTCATCCTAAATTTAAAGAGATGGACAAAACTTAAAACACATAATTCATGTCATACATGTTTATTTAACTTTTTTTTAAAGAGTTAGCCGTTCGCGGGATATTCCCTGTTATTGGTTTCAGTTTTAAGCTACTGAAACATTTCTTAAACGAGACGTTATCTTTCTTTTCGTCTCTTTTGTTTACTCTTGGCAACAAAGAACATAGCGAACGGACTTTCAGAGATTTCTATCACTTTAGTCTAGTGTATTTCCTTATTTCCCTTCTGCAAAGACGCAAGTAAAGCAATTCTGCTAGTATTTATCTCGATTAGTATGATGTAAATAAGGGAATAATCGTTTGTAAGAACGGTTTGTTTTTGGAACAGCTAGAGAAAGACATGTGTATGTAAGACATCAGATCTATTTGGAGGATGCAACGCGTTAAAAATAACTATAACGTTGTTTATTTCTCATCTCTAGTTTGAATAAAGTTTCCATGCCATTTTCTTCATTGTTTGCTACAGTGTAATAAATACTTTTATTTTTAAAAGCAATAAAGTGGAATTATGAGGAAAGATGTACATTTTCCTCTGATGGGAAAATAAAACTTATTTCTTCTGCAAATACAGAAATCCTTACAGCGTAATAGATGAAGGACACTTGAGATGTAGAGAAGAAGACGGGAAATGACCAAGTGCCGAAATCTCTGCAATTTCTTGCAGATATCTACACATATATTTAAAATGTTTCTCAGGTTTTTCTAAACATAAGGAAGAGAATCCGATATAAATCACCACAGTGATCGTTTCCGATGCCTCTGAGTAAACAGTAAAATACCTAGTGACAGCAAACGTTATCGAATTTCAATAGCAACGGCTTGTGGAAATGCTTTGCCTTTTTGTGATACAAATGTGGATATGAAGACCTAGGTTTTAAACACAAGATTATATCGATATATTGCAGCAAATGAATTTCTACTAAGCGGATTTTTTTTATTTTTAGCTATACTATTGATTCTCAAGGAACGATTAAATTTTACGGAACTTCGTTTAATACACCAAGCAGCATTATCCGCCGGTTAACTTGGCATGTAAACTAAAGTTTATCTCGTTATAGGTTAAGGGGAAACAAAACATCTATCCCTCCAATATCAAATCTTCCAAAACCATAACCAATTTATTTTAGAGAAAATTTAAAACTTAGAATGGAATTTTTTACTGGACATAAGTACTTGTCTTTTCTAAGTTCAATAATCTACCTTTATCCAGAAAAGATTGTTCACTTAGAAAAGATATGATTCTTTCATATTTTACTTAAACTGTATTAACAATTAATTAGCCTTATTTATTACGTACATAGTAGGTAGAAAATAAATTGCATTCCAGCCTGAAATTCGATACGGAGATTTTATTGAATATACACGTTTTGAGGATTCCTTAATAGAAACATTTTTACGTTCTCTACACGTACTATGTATATAGTGTATAGAAAAGGTATTACATTCCACCCAAAAATTATATGTCAAGAATTGTACCCAAAAAAGCATTTTTAGAAAAATGTCCATGTGTGTGAACACCATAACTCAAAAACGAAAAGTCCGTAAAATACGGACTATCTTAGTTTACTATCTTCCAAGGATGTGACAAGAAGATTTTGAAACAAAAAATCTCCCCAACCCAAACTACCCTTTATATGTACAAATTTGTGAAAATTTTGTTTTTCTCAAAAATGACTACCGTTTATGATTAAATTCCATATATTAAAGATATTTACATGACAAATATTTACTAATTTTCTGGGGATAGCCTCTGTAGACATGCTTATTCAGGGTAAAGCTTTCTGAATTTTGTGTAACTGGTAAACCGTAAGAGATTGACAAAGCTTACTACTCAAAAAATCTGATGTGTTACAATCATATGACTTTCTCTATATCTGCAATAAATTATTTTTAAAAAGCTTATGCTTCTATTTACTTCCTGCTAATCGAGAAAAAATTAGCAGAAATAGTCTTATTTCTTGCTTCCTTGTAAGTAGAAGCGAAATAAGGGAGTACCATAGGTTAAAGTGATAGTCAAAAGCTGCTTACTATGTGACTGAAGTTCCTTTGTTTGTATGGACACGAGTTCACAAAGTCCTGTATGAGAATAGTATGTGTTTTATAGCTGAAACCAAAAACAAGGAATATCTCAAAAACAATCAACTCCACGAAAAATATGTATATAACATAAATTGTGATATAAGGTGCTCTACATTTGTTGTGTGGTAAGTTTTTGTCCATCTCTTACGGTTTAGCAGTTATGCAAAATTCTGTAAAATTGACCCAGAATAAAGTGGTCTTCAGTGGCTATTCCCAGAACATTCAAAATATACATTTTATTTGCCAGGTAAATATCTTTAATATACGATATTTTAATCAAAGAGAGCAATTTTTTAGAAAATCAAAATTTTCGAAAAAAGTTCCATGTAAAGGGTAGTTTGGGGTGGGGGATTTTTCTCAAAATCTTCGTGTCGCATCCTTGGAAGGAAGTTACTAAACTTAAATACCAAGTTTCGTATTTTGCCGACTTTTCGTTTTTGAGTTATCGTGTTCACAGACACACGGACACACAGACACACACACGGACCTTTTTCTGGAAATACTTTTTTTGGATACCGGGAACCCTAAAACATATTTTTCCGGTCAAATCTCGGTATCGAATTTTTTGGTGGAGTGCAATACCTTCTCTATACACTATGTACATAGCACGTATAGAGAAAGTAAAAATGTATATCTCGTTAAAACACACAATTTATGACACATACATTTTTTCGAGGAGTTGGTCATTTTATACTTTCTCTACACGTACTATGGACACAGTGTATAGAGATTCGATACCGAGATTTCACTGCAAATATACGTTTTAGGGCCCCTGTATCCAAAAAAGAAGCATTTTCACAAAAAGGTCCGTGTGTGTGTGTCCGTGTGTCTGTGAACACGATAACTCAAAAACGAAAAGTCGGTAAAATACCAAACTTGGTACTTAAGTTTAGTATCTTCCAGGGATGCGAGACGAAGATTTTGAGAAAAATCCTCCCACCTCAAACTACCCTTTACATGGAACATTTTTCGAAAATTTTGATTTTGCAAAAATGGTTCTAACGATTTTGATTAAAATATCGTATATTAAGGAATATGTATATCTTGAATTATCTGGGAATAGCCTATGGAGACTACTTTATTCTGGACGATTTTTACGGAATTTTGCATAATTGCTAAACCGTAAGATTTAGATAAAAACTCACTTCATAAGAAATGTAGAGTACGTTAAAACACACACTTCGTTATATACATATTTTTCGCTGACTTGATCGCTTTTGAGATATTCATTGTTTTTGGTTTCAGCTATGAAAAACTTACTTTTCTCATATAGGAATTTGTCAACTCCTTTCCATGCAATTAAAGGACCTTCAGTCAAATAGCAACCAGGTTTTGACTATCACTTTAACATATGGTATTCCCTTGTTTCGCTTCTACTTACAAGGAAACAAGTAATAAGACTATTTCTGCTAATTTGTTCTCGAGTAGCAGGAAGTAAATAGATGCATAAGCTTCTTAACAATAATTTGTTGCAGAGATGTAGAGAAAGGCATGTGAATGGTACGCATCAGATTTTTATATATTTCTTGCTATTGGTTTCAATTTTAATATATTTAAATTTTTCACTTACGGCCCTTTGTCAACTCCTGGCTATGCAAAGAAACATGGCAAGCAGCTTTTAAAAGATGTAAGTATCGATTTAGCCGACTTTATTCCCTTATTTCCCGTCTACTTACAAAAAAGTAAGTAAATAGGAGAATAACCCTTTTAACAATAATGTGTTACCAAGATTTTTACTTTCTCTACCCGTACTATGTACATAGTGTACAGAGAAGGTATTGTAATGCAACCAAAAATTTGATACCGAGATTTCACCGGAAATACATGTTTTGGGCCCCACTAAATACAAAGAAAAGGCCTTTTTGGAAAAAGGTCCGTGTCTGTGTATGTGCGTGTGTGTCTGTGTGTCTAGGGACAGCATAGCTCAAAAACAAAAATACCGTTAAATACCAAACTTGGTATTTAAGTTTGGTATCTTCCAAGGATGCGACACGAAGATTTTTCAAGAAAATCCCCCATCCTCAACTACTCTTTACATGGAACTTTTTTCGAAAATTTTGATTTTCTCAAAAATAGCTCAAACGATTTTGATTAAAATGTTGTATATTAAAGATATTTACCTGACAAACAATATGTATATCTTTAATTTTCTGGGAATAGCCTCTGAAGACTACTTTATGCTGGAGGAATTTTGCATAACTGCTAAACCGTAAGAAATGGACAAAAACTTACCACACAAAAGATGTAGAGCACATTAAAACACACAATTTATGTTTATAACTTGTTTTCTAGGAGCTGATTGTTTCTCAGATATTCCTTGATTTTGGTTGCAACTTTGAAAAACTTATACTTCTCTCTAACAGGAATTTGTCAACTCGTATTCATACAAGCAAAGGAACTTTAGTCACCTAGTAACTAGCTTTTGACTTCACTTTAACCTATGATATTCCCATATTTAGCCTCTACTTATAAGGAAGCAAGTAATAAGACTATTTCTGTTAATTTTTTTTCGATTAGCATGAAGTAAATAGAAGAATAAGCTTATTAACAATAATTGTTATCCAGAAGTAGAGAAAGTCATGTGAATGGAACACATCAGGTTTTTATGGTAGTGTTTAACGCCCGCTTTTACTACTTGTATCACCGCAGACGATGACACGAAATGAAGATGGATCACTGATAATTACATGAAGTCCGTGAAATCCAGTTGCTACAAAGAGATGAATCAAATACTAAATCTGCAATTGTGAAGGTGCTTCAATACATTCAAATAATTGTAGTGCAGTAAAATAAATACCTAATAGATTTTAACTATTTTATATTTCCTTTATTATGTTTTAAATCCTATAATTGTTAAAATTTGAGATAATATTCTTTGTAAACAATAATTCAATTATACAATTAATAATAAGCTTATGCCTTGAAACCTGGAGAACCCCACTCCTGCACCACAAATCTCACATGCGGTCGCTTGATATCGAACCCGGGCCGTCTAGGTGAGAGACGAGTGGTTTAACCACTCGGACAGGCGTGGCCGTGTTACGAAGATGTAGAGTAAGTCATGCAAATAGAAGACATAAGATTTTTAGAAAAATGCCCTTGTATGTGTGTATTTATATGAACAGCAAGAATGAAAAGTCGGATAAATACCACACTAGATGTACTGGTCAACCATGCCGTCTGACTGTGGATGGATAGGTACTCTCTCTCATCAGTTAGACCCAAAGTTGGTGCCCTGGTCACTGTGCAGCTTCAACGGTACCCCATAGCCACAAAACAGCATTAATACGAAACACTTTGTGATGGTCTTGACTCTTGGTTAGGGATGGCGTGTACTTGAAGTAATCCATATGACGAAAAGATTCTTGTTGCCCCTGCATGACACAGGGATTTAATGACTATGCGTTCAAAAGGTATACTCATTTTATATTGGTACTACTGCACACGACCCCGGCTCCTGGTCTGTGGGTCACGACTTCCGCACATGCATGCCATTGGTAACACCACCTCTTAGCATCTGTCCAAAGTACCGTTGTCGGAACTTGTCGATGGTTCGGTTGGGTTCCCATGTCCTACTGCATGTACTTCGTCCAGGATTCCACGACCTTACTCCGAGAGTAAATAGCGGCTCTCTTGGCCTTCCCTTCAGTTGATTCCTAGGTCTTCCGTGAGTATCATTGGACCCAAAGACTTGTACAGTACTCCTGGGTGTGATGTTCTACCAGCTCGGTCTATTCCATTAATTACTTACACTATGAAGTGGAAAAAAAGAAAACAACTTAGTTGACTCTCCCCGTATGTAGATCTTCACCACCTCTCCCTCCAGGACGAATGCCGAGGATCAGAAGCCTCTCGAGGAGCAGACGAATTCTTCTATGAATATTATCATTCTATGAACAAAACGTGCTAACATTGACCTCTTAGCTCAGATTGAAGAGCTGCGGCATTGGAAGCCGATACTGATGATTCGAATTTGGATTATGGCACTGAATTTGTTATTCGGATTTTACTGGTATTTTTCCTAATTATCTCTGAATTAAACTTATCTTAAATACATTCTATTATCAAGGTTTTACAAGAATATTAACATAAACTTGGTTGCCAATCCTTTTCAAGAAATGCTAAATTACAACAATTTCGTTTTACATTTCATTTGTATATTACTCAGTACCTTATCATGGTTTTCACTTTTACTTTTGCTGATGATAACAAGTTCCTTTTTACGTTCGTGATATTTCTTCCACTAGTTTGTTGCTCTTATTTGTGACACTCGATAGACTCCACAGTCATCGCGGCGCTATAATTGTGCTCAAAAAGAGGCTACAGGTGATTATAAGGGCTAGGTTTAATTGTAACTTCTGATTTTATCTCCATCCCAATAAATACTGCTCATAGAAATTTCAACCTTTTTCTAATAATTTTTGTGGGAACAGAAATGTTTTTCCTGCTTAGAATGCATCCAACCATTCCTTACACCGCAGTATATAAATAAATACTGAGCGAGTCATTTATATAAAAATCTGATGCGTTCCCTTTACAATACTTTCTCCATATCTCTGCAACAAATTATTCTTGAAATAATAGTTCTATTTACTTCATAATAATCGAGAAAAACTAGCAGAAATAGTCTTATAGCTTGTTTCATTGTAAGTAGAAGCGAAATAAGGGAATACCACAGGTTAAAGTGATAGTCAAAAACTGGTTGATATGTGACTGACGTTCCTTTATTTGTATAGAGAGGAGTTGACAAATTCTTGCATAAGAAATGTATAAGATTTTCAAAGCTGAAATCAATAACAAAGAATATCTCAAAAGCGATCAAGTCCACGAAAAAAATGTATATGACATAAACTATGTATTTTGACGTGATCTACATTTTTTGTGCAGTCAGTTTTTGTCTATCTCTTACGGTTTACCAGTTAAGCAAAATTCAGCTGAGTTCATTCAGAACAAAGAGGTCTTCAGATTCTACTCCCAAAAAATTCATTATATATATTTTATTTTTCAGGTAAATATCTTTAATATACGATGTTTTAATCAAAATCGTTAGAGCCATTTTTAGAAAAATCTAAATTTTCGAAAGAAGTTCCATGTAAAGGGTAGTTTGGAGTGGGGGGATTTTTCTCAAACTCTTTGTGTCGCATCCTTGAAAGATATTAAATTTAAATACCAAGTATGGTATTTTGCGGACACACACACACACGCACGCACGCACGCACACACACTTACATACATTTTCCTGAAAATGCTTTCTTTTTTATACAGCGGACCCTACACAATATATTTCCGGTGAAATCTCGATATTGAATTTTTGGGTGGAGCGCAATATATAAGAGAAAGTAAAAGTCAGATAAATAAAGAAGCTGCCTGTTTCTATTAGTGATTAAATCCATCATTATTACCACCTCATATAAGGGGCAGTGGAAATATTGTATTTCACCCAAAAACTTGATCAAAATATTTCACTAAAATATTGAAACCAAAAAATGGCATAATTTAGGATAACTGGTGCGTAGACGAATTGTATAAATGTATGTGAGTATTAACGAAAAGATCCAAAATAAAAATCGTATAAATTATATTTAAGTTTCAATCTCTTTCAGAGATGTGACAGGAATATTTTCAAGAACGCGTCTGCATCATATCTACCTACCTACCTACCTACCTACCTACCTACCTACCTACCTACCTACCTACATATCTACCTACCTACAGGTACCTTTTTCCTAAAGGGTATTTTTTATTTCAATGTACTTCATTCCATTAGTCACCTGCATTCAATGCCATATCCGAGATTGAAGCCACGGATCTTCGGCTTATTGCGATTTAAAACCCGGCTATGGCATTTAATTTTATATCCTTAATCTACATTCCCAACTTGCTTATATGCTTGCCATACGTCAAACAATGATATATTTAGCAACTTAGAGTACAGTAAAGTGCATAGAATCTTGTCGCTATAATGCACATTGGTTTATGTTGATAAAGGAATGCTAAATCGCCTCTGTCAATTCCCAACACGTCTCTCCCTTCGCTCATAAGTTAATGTTTCAGTGAGAGGCTTTTTACATCAAACCTATACGAGACTGACACAGATCTTATCTAAGACTTAATACGCGTGTGTAAGTGATTGTCTCACCAAGGGCTGATATAGAAAACATGATTTTTGCTAACTTTAAATAAAGATAAACACTATAAGAAACCAGTAGTTTCTGCAAGTTTCCATCAATTCAATTATATTTGTCTCCTCAGAAGCATGATGCGTATGATGCAGAATACGCTGTTGTGATCTGTTAACCTGACGTAAGATAAAGTAATCTAAGAAGTATAGTGTCGACGTTAGGGGTAGGTTGCCAGAGTTGCTGTGGTCTGTACAGATCTGCAACGCATAGCCGCATACACACACAGAGTTCTCCTTTGGAGTTAGCACCACAGTCTAACCTCATATCACCAGGACTGGGTTTTAGTTATTACCGCTTGGAAAACCGCCGGAGAATATTGGCAAGGGGAAACAATAACTTACAACAGCAAAACCCACTGCAGCTGTTGTTGTGTATGTGTATGTGATGCATAAAGTTTTCTCCCTCTCGTAAAAACAATTTTCAAGAACGCCCTCCCCGTCCGAAAACACAAACGTTTAGTGCAAACTTTCCGTCGAACAGGAAAGTAAGGGCCAAGAATAAAGTAGAGAGAAACTTCTCGCAGGTACAGCTGCTGCCTCATGTACGAAAATGTTCAACTTCTACTTAGTTTTGAGAGTGAATATATTGTTAGCAAACCCATTTATAGAAATACGCTCTACCCTGCAGTACAGTCGCAACTCGGGAAGTATACATTTTTATGTGTTCACAAAGTTTTCAGTTCAAGTTACGTCACCCATATTGGTCCACTGTTATAGTGGTTTCTTCATCAGAGTGTCTGTAATTTGCGAGCTCGCCACTTTGTGCACTTTGAGGCGGTAACCTCTTATATAGGTACCGGGTGCGGGTGTAGGAGAAGATGTGGGTGCCCTAGATCAGGATTTTGTTGGCATGGAATCTTTCTCAGGATGGTAAGACACAAGTGATTTTCTTCGTGTTTCAGATTACTATTGAAGTCATTTATTCATTTTGTTCGGCCTTTTCTGCAGTCGAACACACACGCATTCCTCCTAAACTTTTCCCTTTCCAACTACGCTTTACGCGACTGCGCCTATCATTCCTTATTGCTTTTGAACGTCTATTGGTGCATAAAATAAACACTGTTTCTATCGTGACCGTTTGTAGCCCATTCATTTCTACTGCGTACTCAGGTATCACGTCTTACCTTTGCTCATCTTTCAGGGCTAGTGAATGTCTTTCCCTTAACGGTACTATCCTACCTGGGTCGCTTGTCAGCTCGTGATAACTGTTTGTCTTGGCCTTCTTAGACGCGTTTTACAATATTTATTTTCTGGCAATTTCCGATGTATATTTCTCCCTTCTAAGTATAATTTATTTTATATTGGATATAATTTATATCTGCCTTTTAGATAACCTTTAACTCCGTGACACGACATGTACCGTCTGAACTCGGTAATGAGGGATCAACTCGTTGCCCATAAATGAGCTATAGGACGAAGTTACGACTTAAAGACGTGAAATAAGGTGGATTCTATCCAGGGAACTTTTCTTTTAAGGGGATCCTTTACGTGCAAATAAACATTATTTGGGACCAATGGCTTTACTCCCATCCTGAGGAAAGCCAAGCTAAGGATTGTTACCTCCGAAAGATTATAAACCTCCACCGGGTTTGATACCACAATCTTGAGTATTAGAGCATAGCGTACAGAAAGTTTTAGTCAGACAATATAATTAAATATATATTTAAATGCTGAAAATAGGACACAGTATTTGTATTACCACCTGAAGTACCTTCCTAACAATGAAAATATTAATTTTGATGAATATGATAATAATAATAATAATAATAATAATAATAATATAATAGTAATAATAATAGTAGTAGTAAAACTTGTCTGAATAAACAATTATTTCTGTGTATTCTTGATGTTGTTTACAGTTGAGTGCAAAAAACTTGCCGATGCTTTTGGTTTACTATATTGTTTTTCTTTTTTAATATTGGCACAAACCCCTTATCAGTTTCTTTTACCCCTATCTGGTTATATTGTTTTCTTTTATTCATTTCAATAAAGTGAGCGGCGAAATGGATAGGATACGGTAGAATATAATATTACTTACATACTGGAAGTCACATGCCAGATGTGCCCGTCTCCTATTGATTTGATGGCAAAATCCTGATATCCAAACCCTAGCCAGTGACAGAGATCTGAAGCGAAGGAAAGCGGACTGTAGGAGTGGTTAGATGAAATTACCTTATAAGTATTTTCTTTTTGTAATAGTGTATGCAAAAAGCACACAGAAAACAAAATGAAGATATTTGGCTCTTATGGAGCATGATTATAGCGTCGCCATAGTTGTGAAGCTCTTTGAAATGTTTCCAAAAACATAGTCAAATTAGCACAGGAAAGCTACGAATGTGTTTACTGGCCAAATTTGTTATTACAAATAAACGTACACAAATAATGTTAAGGAACTGAGTTATACACAATGAATTACATAAAACGAAAAAGTATCACAAAACAATCGCCATTTCATTTCTTCGAAAAGACTTGGCAACATCTTTATGTTCATTTTCTTGCGAAACCTTGATAATAAAATTTACTTAGGATAATTTTAATTCCGAAGTAATTACGATAGAATCAGAAATACAATTTAAGTGTCATAATTCGGATTTGAACGATCAGTATCGGTTTCCTATATTGCTGTTCTGTCATTTGAGCCACTAGGTCAATGTTAACGCGTGATAGAATTTTCCTGATGAAACACAAATGGCTTTCAACTTCTCTTGACATGACATACCCCAATGAGTACTTACATACCCTTTCATTCTGATTCTAGCTTTTCAGCTTACAGAACATCAATTGAATTGAATAGGTTTCTCAACAAATCTAAAAACCGCCTTATGCCTCTGGTGCTCATCCGTCATCGGGGGAAAAAACTTTGCCAATCTTCTGTGAAAATATTATTTCTACTATTGAAAATACCCTCGAGGGGAAACTTGGCCTTGTCTGTCAACAAACTCACAACGGATATTCTCAGTAGCTTCCATATTGTATATGAACGAGAAACCTCATCGAAGACGAATTAAAGTTCTTAAACTTCTTCAGGTTTGAAAATCCTGTGAAAGTACACTTACTAACATGCCTTACGCCGCAGCTTGAGTGGTTATTGAAGGATTTCAATTCCTCTCTTCTTGCTTTGGTTACGGACCTATGTTCTCTTAGGACGTGTATGATTACTGAATTGACAGCACTAGTCTCTGTCTCTGTCTCTCTCTCTCTCTACTCGGATTTGGCATTCGTCCGTTTGGGAAGCGATGTGCATAAACCCTTTGAGATCCAGCCATCGTGCCAGCAGCTCCGTACTCAATTATGTCAGTGAATCCTGGCCAAGTAACGACATTCACGTTTTGAGGATTCAATTCTATAACCCATGGAAAATGAGACAAATATATGAGGAGTCTTCCATTCCCCTTCAATTATTTACTATTTGCCGGTTAATACAAAGGGAACGAGAGATGTCCTAATGTAAATTTATAACCCCAGTAGCATATACTTTATCATACAAACAAGTACATTTTCACTTCCTCCTCTTCTCAATTATTATTATTATTATTATTATTATTATTATTATTATTATTTTGCTGATTATAAATTTATGGCAGAAATGCCCAAAGAGGCCGCGTCCAAAATGATCAACATTAACCATCTTCCAAGGTACACTTGGGTGAAATTAATAATTCCCATCTGTTTTTATTTTTTGAAGGGAGTTTAATTCGTACTTTATTTTTGATATTTGAATGATGTACATTTACACATTTACACTTTATAACATGCAATATACATTAAAAGAATGGTATGTATACCAAATGGGATGAGGTTCGTACTTGAGCGTCACCAGGTCGGCAGCCAATCGAAGTGCTACTGTGTTGACATATTGTATTCGCGCTTAATTGGGGAATAACACGATGAGTGATTCCGTCTCTCATAAATACTATTAGCGCTAAGGCAAAATATTAAAAAGTTTGCAAAAAAATAATTCACGAGGAAGATAGGGAGCAATTTTCGCAGCAGAACCGTAAAAACCATATACTTTTAGCTCAAATAATTTTCATAATAAACATAATTCATTATGTCGCCAGACAGATTTACATGCTCAGTGTGCGAGTGAGAGGGAAATATGAAAAGAGTGGGAATAGCGACCTGACAACGCAGAGCACGATAACGCATCTCATTCGCTGTAGCGTAAAACTCTTCCCATTTGAAAAACGCTATAGTAGTTTTGACGTTTTCATTGCTTAAATAATATTTAACCATAAACAAGAAATTAATAATTTATTCATTTTAATATTTATTAATAAAAACATAGAGAAAAATGTTGGAAACATTTTGTTATTTCTCTTTTAGTTTGGCGGAGACTAATTTAATAATATTGACATATTTAGATAAATTAATATAATTTGAGAAGCTGATGAAATGTAATGATAAATATATAAAAATATCAATGTTTCAGAAAGGTGATTTTCAATTTTTTTTAAATTTGCAAGTTCTAGATTTTGTCTTAAAGTGTTTAAGCAAATTAAATGAAACTGCATGATAGAGAATATTTTGAATCTCCAAACATGTAAAGAAAGCAGAAAGCGGGAAAATAAGTTTTGAGAATAGCTATGATGAGATATCTCTTCTAAGCATCACTGAGCAACAACAAATACATAACACATGCTCAACTGCCCCGTATTTGGTGTGTACAGATACTCGTTGATGCGTTAAAAGAGTTGCAGAACTCAAAGGGCTATTTCAAGTTAAAAGCCGCCAATAGAGAACTGGGGAGAGTGACCAGCATTTTAGCCCTCGCAATGAGCGCGAACTCTTCTAGTTTCATACTATTCTACAACACTGCCACTGCCCCGATTTTTTTTTTAATGGAGTTCAGTCTTGTCGGGACTCCGTAACTGCATTTACCGTTTGCTTTTGCTTCTAAATACACACACATTAACAAACTCACAAGCACCCATGCCCAAGGCGGAACTCGAACCCACGAGAAAAACACAAACTTGGTAATCAGGTTTGGTATTTTCCGAGTGTGCGACACGAAGAGTTTCAAGAAAATCCCCCAACTACCCTTTACATGGAACTTTTTTCGAAAATTGTTATTTTTTCAAAAACGGCTCTAACGATTTTGATTAAAGTATCGTATATTAAAGATATTTATCTGACAAATGAAATGTATATTTTGAATTTTCTGGGAATAGCATCTGAGGACTACTTTATTCTGGATGAATTTTACGAAATTTTGGATAACTGCTAAACTGTAGGAGATGGACAAAAACTTACAACACCAAAAATGTAGAGCACGTTAAAACACACGGTTTATAAAACATACATTTTTTTCGTAGAGTTGATCGTTTCTGAGATATTCCTTTTTATTGGTTTCAGCTTTGAAAAACTTATACTTTTCTCATACGGGAATTTGTCAGCTTCTGCCCACACAAGGGAACTTCAGTCACATAGCAACCAGCTTTTGATTATTACTTTAACCTATGATACTCCATTATTTCGCTTCTACTTACAAGGACGCAAGTAATAACACTATTTCTACTAATTTTTTCTCGATTAGCCTGAAGTAAATAGAAGTATAAGCTTTTTAATAATTTTTTAAGAGATGTAGAGAAACTCATGTGATTGCAAACACTCATATTCTTTAGTTTTCTAATATCATTGTGCTCAAAGAGGTACACAGTTTGAGCAGCATTAATACACTTTGTTTGATACGGCCTCCAATGTTCAAAAGACTCAATTGTATCTACATAGCGTTCAATCTACGTAATTGCCAAAGAACCTGCGAAGATCAATGCAATTAAATAATTACATTTTTTGGGATGGTGTTTAACGCCCGCTTTTATTACTTATGGCTCCGCGATGACACGGATGATATATGTAATGAAGATGGAGCACCGTAGGAATGCGATGAAGGGGGAAAACGGAGAACCCGGAGAAAACCCGCCCCTGCGCCGCTTTTTCCTTCACCACAACAATTAGATGTGTTGAAAACATGTTTGTAATGTGTGCTTAGAAACGTTGTAACCGAACTATATTTTTGGGGTTGAATAAAAGAAAAACGTGATTATTGCTTAGATTCGAACAGCAGTACTTTAGATTTATCCATATGTAATCACTTGGGCTATTGTGGGCCTGTGAGATAGCCATGTTGACAACATCTCCCTCAACATCTTGTACGCATATTAACACGCTCACCATAGCGCTAAATAATGTCACTCAATGGCAGTCAATAAACAATCTTATATTCTCTAGGAAGAGGGAGGTAAATAAAACAACATCAGTTTCGTGCGGTGATTAAATACTTCTATTTAAAATGTTTGTTCGTCTCCTTAGCGCGGTGGTAGCGCAGCTGCTTACCAAGCGGGAGACCTGGGTTAGATCCGCAGTATCGGCGTGGGATTTTTCCCCCGCTGGAAGACCTGGCCCGGGGTGCACTCAGCCTCGTAAGATCCCTGGGGGGGTCCAATTGAGGAGCTACTTGATGCAGAAGTAGCGGCTCCAGGTCATGAGGACCTCATTAACCGGCCGGGGGGCTCGAGGCGCTGACCACGTCTCACCCTCCAATACTGCACCCCATCCATGACGTCTGTAGTGGACCGAGATGGGAGACGCAGCGGCCGGGCGGTAGGCCAAGGTTCCCCGTGAGCTGTCGTGACATGGAGTTATTTAAAAGGTTTAACACCGAAAGAAATAAACCGAATTGCATGAAGTGCATAGCACATCCGCTCCTGCGATTGCAACAATTTACAATTGGATAAATTAGTTTAAATGTGGCCGTAATCTACAAGTGATGAACAGTACAGTAAAAGTCACTTCCTCCGAAATTATTGGCAAAACCCATGATATGGTTTTAAATGATGGGCGAATCAAAGTTCGGAAATGGTATAAGCCACAGGCATATCACAAAGTATAGTGTTCTTAATTTTTGCACCAAAATTTAGGTCTAACAAAGGTCTCAGCAAGATTTTAGCCACGTTTGCTCTTAATGGAGAATAAACGCAAACGTGTGATCGATTTGTTAGCTGATTTAGCACTTTTTCGTCGCAATTATGACGAGTTTCTGCGTCGATATATAACTGTGAATGCAACATGGATACTCTATTACACTTTACAGACAAAATACAGTCAAGACAGTGGGCTTTTTAAGGCGAACCGACAAAGGTGGTGACAATTGCAAATGGCCTCGGTTTTTTTGGGATGCACTTAGAACCATCTACTTTGATTTCCTGCTGAAATAAAGAACGATAAATGGAGAGAGTTATGCATCGTTATTGCACCGGCTGAACGGAGAAATCAAGGAAAAATTCCCTCACCTGACAAAGAAAAATATCGTATTCCATCAAGGCAATGCAAGAGTGCACACTTGCGCAGCTTCGATGGCGAACAATGTAGAATTAAGGTTCCAATTACTGCAACATCCACACACAGTATACACCAGATTTAACCCCAGTGACTTTTTTTTTTAATTTCTAAATTTGAAAAAGTGACTCGTCAGAAAACGATTCACAACTAACGATGAAGTCATTTCCCAAACAAATGCCTATTTCTACCAAAAGTAATTTGTTATACTATCTTTTTCTAAGGGCGTATTGAACGCCCTCGTACTGCTTCAACTGTAGGCTACCAATGCCAATTGAAGCAAGATAATATGTATTTATTGTAAATGTATTAGTTTTGAGTACTTTTTCTACATTTCACCAGAAAGTTTACAAGTGATATTATGTATATTTCTCCCAGTTATAATACTATGAGATATTTAGAGCCTAACAGTTCTTTATATAAAGTAACGGCTTGACACTTCATCAAGAAATGGAAAACATATGATTATTTTCGTCATTTAAAATACTCTTGCATTTTGATAGCCATTTTCAGGTTTTCAAGAATTACATTACGCCACTGTTCCAATCGAGGGTAAGCTACATTCCCCTCTTTCCTGGGATGAAACCCGCGTTCATCCACACCTGCTCTAAGTTACTGAGGACAACTCGCCAGCAAGTACTGCAGGGAAAGCACAGGCCAAAACCTGGAGTTTTTACTGCAGTAATCTACACTGCGAGCTATGTAACCTCAGAGCGCGACCGGAACGCCCTCACAGTTACCAAAACTACTGATTAGTGTGCGCTCGGATCGCATCTATTAACTTCTAGTAATCCAGCATAAAATATAGAATTTAAATTTGCATTAAACAATAGCATTTGATACACCTTGTTAACTCAAGTGGTTTGTATTGTGTTATGTTACAACCAAACAATGTATACGTGTATTGTTGTGAAATATCGAATTATTAGGTGGAATAAAATACTTCCCCTACATACTACACGTGGTAGAGAAAGAAAAGAGAAAGTAAATAGGACAATCAAAAGCTCCAGTGCCTTCCCTGAGATTACATTTGCGAAATATTAAGGTTAGCGACTACCTATACAATAGCTGTCTATTTTAGCTTCCTAGTTAAACACAACTGAAGAAAATATATTTGCAGTGCTGGATAAAAACGTATCTGATTACTAAGTACAGTTTCTTTCGCAAGTGAATTTTTCAAATACAAGTTTAATCAAAGGTGTTGGTGATTTCCTCTCTATCACGATTTCAACTCCCTTATTTCATTTTTACCCGTTTCCTTTTCATCTTTTAGGTGTGCTACTAAGTTTCGTGATAAATAAAGTTGCTTGCTCAAAGGAAAAATGTTTCCCGTGGACACTGGAGGGCTGTTGGCTGATATGTGGTTCATAATCTTTCCTGGGTAACTATAGAAGTGGGCAGATCTTTGAGCATGGATCTTTTAATTAGGCTCAAATGCCACTCTGCACCTAAGTCTTAAGCCGGTTTAGTTATACCTACATCAGGCATCTTAATGTAAGCGGTTCTAAAAGCCATGATCTTTAAGACAATGCCTAATGGGCTATCCCTCAATTCAAATCCAAACGTCATGATTTTGAATTTTAGCGACTCCTATCAAATGTGCCTATCCTGAGGGAGGGGGAGCGCCCACGTAAAATAACCGTTTTGACGGCGCGCATGGATGATGACGCGGTTACATTTGACTGCAATTGCAAGGATTTTACTTTTGTTCTTAAAACAGTACAATAATATTGGAATAAATGAATAGATTTATACTGTTTCATATTGTTATATTTTATATTTATTGTTCTATATAAAATTGAATAATCATCTTTGTTGCCACATGGCATCGTCATGCAACAGAGAGTTAAGAATTTATGTAGCCTGTCTGGATGCGGCTTGTAATCTCGTGAGTTGCTTACTCAGACCTATGGGGTGGTAACTGCAGATCGCAGTGAACAAGGTGTCGCCTTCCGTTATGTAGTTCAGGTGTATATCGGAGGGCAGCAGTGTGTTCACGACGTAAAAATCTGCATGCAATATACTGTACGACCCAAATACATCTGAACCGCTGCACGGTGTTTTTCAACTGCGCACACGGAAACATAACACACAGCTGTTGTACACAAGGTCACCGTGCTGACTTGTTTTTCTCTCCTTTGAAAGTGTAGTATTGAACTGACAGTGATATAGTCTGGTTGAGTACTACCAGTGTGCTTTATCATTCTGTGCTGTACTTAGATATAAAGTATATTATGGCTCAGCATTTGTTTTCTACTGCACAGCGTATATTTATTTATGCTTCGTATATGTTAACACATGTTGCAAGTGTACTCTCAATTGTGTATACAATGGTGACATGACACACATTTAATATTTTTTACGGACGAGATTTGGTTGCTCCTTCATGAACATGTGTGTACACATAGTTTTTATATTAGGGCTCTGAGAAACCTAATATTGTTCATGAAATACCTCTTCATGACGAAAAAATTGGTATATGGCGCGCCATTAGTGAAGAAAGAATTATAGGCCCAATTTTTTTCGAGTCAACAGTTGACGTTCGTACATACGTGAATACACTTTTGCCTCCTTTTTTAGAGAATTAATAGGAAGAGAGCGTGATTTTGCCTTTTTCAACAAGACTCTACAACAACTCATACAATCTTTCGATGAGAATAGTTGAAGATGTGATTCAGGGCAGAATAATATTAGTAGAAATTTTTGGCCCCCTTGGTCCCGCGACCTAACCCCCTGGGATTTTGGGACAACTTAAAGCATACATTGTACAAGACAAACCCACGCACTCTGGAAGAATTAGAAATATCCGCCTGGAAATTTCTCTGCATGAATTACTGCGAATGATAGATAGTTTCCTAAAGATGTGCCAAAAATGTATGGACAACGGTGGTGGCCAGTCTCAGCTTCTTAATAATATTGGTAAGCAAAGCCTTTAAAATAGTTTTAAAAATGTTGCATGGTTTCATCCGCACCTTTCTATGATAGTGTAGACGACAGTGAGCGCCGAGGGAGCGGACAGGCAAAACACCGTACAGACATTTTTGGATCACCCGGTAGTTCGGAAATGTGTCCAAGCTGTCATTATAGCTGAATGGTGTGGAAAGAAATGTGAGCAGTTCTATGAACTGCCAGCGACATACTGGTTATCAGTTGGGCTCCGAGAAGTGTTGCTGCGTACGCGTGAGTTCTCTGTCTCAGCTTGGCATAATTGCAACAATCTGCACCTTAACTTATCATAGGTATTTGATTAGAAAAGTATAGTAATTAATAAAAAGAACCAAACTTACATTTATGTTCCACTTGTGTAAATGCTGTAACATGTTTGCGGATCGCTTATTAATGTAGACTTCAGAACTAGTGTTTACAGAAATACGATCATATCCATTCATTAAAAGTTATTGCGCTTGGGACCAAAGACCTACAGGTTAATGCTCTATATGTCTATATTGATCAAGCTGGCTAATGAGGCCTTCTAGTAGAATGTGCTTTTAGCCGACTATTTTCCATTATATCATTTCAGACACTGTTAGGAAACCCACAACTACTAATGAAAGGAAAAGTTGCATCACCCCACTGCATGAGGCGTTTTGTTCAACTGGTTGCTACGCTCTAACTTCTAGTCAAACAGTTTACACAGCAGCATTGTATCCTTGAACAGCAAAAGTTGTCGTTTTGTTGCAGGTAACGAGCATTCAATGTTCTTATACATGAGAGAACATGTCAGTATCGCTTGAATTCCTTAATTTTCCATTTTTTGTAAAAGGCATCTCAGCTTCTTATATTCGAGCAGATTCAAGCCCTAAATAACCTACGATTTTTGCTCATTCGTCTATCACTTAAGCAAGACTATATACATATGTTTCCTAATGAAAAATATTCCAAAATCCTTTCCAAAAAAGTTAAAGATTTTATGTATGATAATTTAATATTAAACTTTGACATTTTTTTCGAGAAAAAAAAGTTGAAAATTGTTTGTAAAAGAATAAAACTTATTTTGGTTTGGAATGTTTTCTTGAAAGCCTTTAGTCGCCCTCCGAGGTGTAATGGTTACTATGCTAACTTCATATACCCAAGGACGCGGGTTCAAACCCGACGGAGGACGATGGCTTTTTTTCGGGCGTAAAAATCCTTAGCATGGCTTCCTTCGGAAGAGAATTGTTTGTAAAAGGTAAAACGTATTTTGGTTAGGAATGTTTTCTTCAAAGCCTTTAGTCGCCCTCCGTGGTGTAATGATTACCATCCTAACTTCATATACTTTAGGTCGCGGGTTCAAACCCGGCGGAGGACAATAGATTTTTTCGGGCGTAAAATCCTTAGCATGGCTCCCTCCGGAAGGAAAGTAAAGCCGTGGGTTCCGTGTCGTAGATTTACGGCGCATAAAATAACCTTAAGCCTGATAGAGAGGTCTCTAAGAAAAATAAAGCGGTCTTTAACTCCCAGCATAGAATGGGATGCTGAAAATAGGAGCAGTTAAAGAGCGTCCATAAATAGAACGCTATTTCATTTTGTTTTTCAAAGTATTCATTTCACATTTTGGATTTAAATACCAAGGTTGATATTCACTCACGTGCACCTACATACAGAGTCCTTTGCTCCAATTTTTAAATTTCTTTTTATGCAGATGGCCTCAAAACATGTTTTCGCGAAATCTCAATATCGAAGTTTCAGCTGGAATGCATTCCATATGTGCCTACTATATGCATAGCAGAGAAACTAAAATATATATATGTGATACATTTAGATTACAAACCTCTATTCTATAAACAGTTTTTACGTTCTCTGCCTGAAAAGTAAGTAGGGGAAGTATTGATTTCAAAGTAAATGTATGCTTTGAGTGCCCATGAATGCGATAAAGGACTTTTATAAAATAGTACGCGCGCGGCTGTATGTATGTGTGTATGTGCATGTCTGTGAACAGTATAAACAAAATAAAAACTCCCGTTATATACTTTCTGTTTTATCTCCTGGGCATGCAAGGAGAACAAAATTTCAATTCTATCACGTAGCGATCCGATCATCAAATATCTGACTATTGCTTTGGCCAATTGGTTCCTCTGTTCCCTTTGAACCCACAAGGAAATATGTGTTCAAAGAAATTCTATAGTTTTATACTGATTAGCATGAAATGGCTAAAATAATAAGGTTTTCTAAGAATAGCATGTTGTAAATTAGGCAGCGAAATTCATCTGAATGTAAAATTTCATACTTTACAAATACTTGTTGATGGAGATAAACCTTCATTGCATATTTTACATTTTCTTATAGGTGTAAAGTCAAAGCGATGAAGTAGGTCGCTATGTGATGACTGCAAAGCCATGGTTTTTCAAGGTTATAAAATAATTAATAATGACTCACTACTTAAAATAATATGAGTATTTTAAAGTTAAAACTACAAGCAATGAATATCTCTAAAGATTTAAATATCACAATACTTTTATTTTACACAAAGTGTGTGCTTTAGGGAAATCTAGTATTTTTATGTAGTCGGATTTTTTTATTTATTTATGTTTTTGTCGTTACTGGTTACACAAAAGTAATTTAGAATGAAGTTATTCCTACAGAAATAAAACATAACTTTATTTTTATGAATATATCTTAAACATTTTGCGGTTTAATCAGTGTTTATGAAACAAAAACTAAGGTGCAGTTTTCCATGTAAAGGGTAATTAGTTTGGAGGATATTTTTGAGACATTTTTTGCCTCTTTCTGGGGAGACAAACTCAAATAATAACGTTAGCATATTTAACCGACATTCAATCTTTATGCTATGCAGTGCAGAGGACATTCACATTCAAGGCGATACTTTTTCTAGCGTTTTACTTTTCTACTACTCGCCTATAGTAGATAGAGGAAATATTGTTACCTGTATATTATTTTGCGGTTAAAATAGACATTTCGAAGTCTCCTACATCCTAAAAGATTATTTTTAGTATAAAGTATATGTGTCAAAGTCTGCGTGAACTGGATAAGTCCAACTAGAAATCGAACAAATACCAAACTTTGTATTAAAGTCCAATACTCTCCAACAATAAAAGTAGACGATTTTCTGAAGTATTCTTCATTTTGAATGACTTATGCATAACATAATTGTACATACATTTAACTGATACATCGTGAGAAATGGCCAAAATCCTACACAAAAACTTTGGAACTCAAAGTAGATAATTTATCTTCACTATTTACTTTCCTTAGAGTGAACCATTTCCGATTGATTTTTTGTTATTGTTTTCAATTTTATAATACATATGTAAGTTTCCTCTGATAACAAATAAATCGTTATTCGTTTTTCCACCTCCTGCACGTTCAAAGGAAACGGAATTTCATAGTGATTAGTTCTTTAAATTTTGACTTAAACTTTCCGTATTTCCCTATTCTCGTTTCACCTACAAGGAAACGTATAACACCATTTCTGCAAATGCTTGTTGCCCGAAGCAGTTCGAGAATTATGTTTCAAGAATATTTTATTGCAGAATTAAAAGAGTACTTCTGTGTCTAGAAAGTTCCGGGAGTTTGCCAATATAACACAAAAAATGAATTATTCATCCAATTTTACTTTATCGCCTTCAAAGTAGGCCCCTTCTGAAATTATACATTTATGCCAACGAATAATCCAGACATCAAAACATTTCTGTAGACACTTTTAGGAATTGATGTCAATTGTCGCCGCGAATTTTCCTTTATGTCTTCTATCGACTGAAAACGGGTGACTCGAAATGGTAACTTGAGTTTTGGAAAGAGAAAGAAATCAGCAGGAGCCAGATCAGGTGAATGTGGTGGTTGTTCAGTGAAATTTGTTGAGATTTTGGCCAAAAATTCGTTCACAATAATAGCCTTGTCAGCTGGTACGTTATCGTGGTGCAGAATCCATGAGTTGTCGTTCCACAAAGCTGGCCTTTTTCGCAATATTTGTTCTCTCAAACGCCGCATAACGCTCAGATAATAGTCTTTATTTACTATCTGACCTTCTGGCAAGAACTCTGAGTGCACGACACCGCGATAATCGAAAAAAACTGTCAACATGACCTGCAGTTTTGATCGAGTTTGACGTGCCCTTTTAGGTTTCGGTTCAGTTGGAAGGCACCATTCGGAAGCTTGTTGACTGGTTTGGGTGTCAAACTCGCAAACCCACGTCTCATTACTAGTTACAATGCGTTTCATGAATGTGGGATCGGAACTGGCTCGTTCTAGCATGTCTTCAGCAATCCTTACGCGATTGAGTTTTTGTAGAAAATTCAAGTCTTTCGGTACTAACCGAGCTGCAACGCGTGTCACGCCCAAACAATCGTTTAAAATGTACGAATCGATTCGTGAGACACAGAAAGTTCAGCGGCAATCTCTCTCAGACCTAAATGACCACTTTTGAATGCACTGTACCACTCATATGCACGTGTTTTTGATAAAGTCGATTCACCGTAAGCCCTGTATAACATTTTCAGTTATTCGGCACACGAAATACCATTTGCAATGCAAAATTTGAGACGGATTCTTTGTTCAATATTTGTATCCATCATAAAATCGCAAATCACCTTTGAGATGAACCAACATACTGGCAGACTGTCAACAAACTAGATGACAAATGACGACCAAACTCCGCGTGGGTATAGAGGAAAGTTGTACCAACTTAGCGACAACAATAATTTCGAATCCCCTTTTAAACAGGATTTTTAAATGATCAATTCCCGGTACTTTCTTATCAGAAGGTATCTCTCATGAATATAGCATATTGAAATTATCTATTATAATTCTTGGAGCTTCAAATACTGTCTTCTCCGATGAAACCTCGGTTTCAAAATTTTGAGTGGAATACAATACTTCTCGCTTTTAAAATCCCTTTTCTCTATCTCTACATAGTACATAGGTAAGAAAGATATTGCGTTCTACTTAAAATTCGGTACCGACATGCCTTCGGAAATACCTCATTAGAGTCCCCTAAATATTTAGAAAAAGATATGTGCGAGCGCGCGTGTGTGTCTGCCTATCTGTGAACATGATAACGCAAAAGCGAATAGTCGGGTAAAATTCCAAACTTGGTATTTACTTTTGCTAGTTTCCAAGGATATGACATGAATATTTTGAGAAAAATATCCCATTTCCAAAGTACCCCCTATACATGGAAAAATTTTCTACATTTTTAATTTTTGCCAAAATGGTTCTAACAATTTTGATTAAAATACCTCATATTAAAGATATTTATGTGACAAATAAAACATTTATCTTAATTTTCTAATAGCTTCTGAAGACCTCCTCATTTTGGATGACCTTTGCATATCTGTTAAACCGTCGAGATAGACCAAAAAAAATTTAGATCTGATTAAAATACACAATTTATGTCATTTTTTCTTTGCGGAGCTGGCTATTTCCAAGATAAGCGTTGTTATTGGTCTCAGATTTAAAACTCTTTAAAAAATTATCATATGTGAACTTGTCAACTCCTGGTCATGCAAAGAGGTTTTAAAAGATCTGACTATCGTTTAGCCTAGTGTAATCCCTTATTTCCCTTATACGTACAAGGAAGCAAGTAATAAAACCATTTATGCTAATGTTTATTTTGATTAGTATGAATAAGAAAGAAGCTTAAGATTTTTAGCAATAGTTTTTTTACAAAACGTAGAGAAAGTGAATGGGACACATCAGATTTTTTTAGCTAAATTATTGCAAATAACAATGGAAAACTTATTGGCGAAGCTGATTAGACAGCTAATTAAAGAATTAACGGAGTAAAATAATTAATGTCTTCATAATTGTCTGTAATTAATTATTAGTTTCACAAAGCCATAAACGAGTAGCTATATCTGATTCGAAACTGTTAGTACATAATATAACCTTTTGTTAATTGGTTTATAACTTAATCTAATTCGATTCGTAGTTGCACTGTTTTGTTTATATATTTATTAATTTTTCATTTCATTATTCTTTGTGACATTACTTTGTACATATATTTAACCTTGCCACTGGTAGTACCCACTTGCAGAGGAATAAATAGGTACTGTTGTGATTACTCTGACGGATGATATGCGCCGGTTTGGCATTACGGAATTTTTTAGAACGGTTTCTGGGTCGTGACAAGCTCAGGGTAGTATAGATCTTCTGTTACGTACATGAATCTTAGTGCTGGTATACAACACAACTAATTGGTTTCAGTTTCTATTTTAAACCCTTTATTTTCCGTCATATTTTTGTGTTACTTACGCCTTATCACACACGTATGCTAGTATTGCACAACGTGATTTGTTTGGTAGCTTAGCAACAGCACTTCACTGTCATTTTGCTGACTCGACTTAATATTTCCGTCACTCCTAGGGTTACTAACATCACTGCTACGTGCCCGACTCTGCAACAAGGAGCGTAATGACGGACCTCTCGACTGAAGTGGGCTGAATCATTTAAACTATAAATTATGTTTAAAATTCCAAACTCTACTATCTGCCGGGTTTTGGCATTGCTATGTGATTCTCATATCTTTTCCCATTGATCGTTTGTATCATTATTATTATAAAATCAACTGCCTTCATGCGTAGGAACATCGAACTCTTGTCTCTTACAATAAGTAACAGTAAATTACCCGTCTTCCTACCCAGGTGACTGACCAATGCTATTGACCACTCTTTTGTTTGCCTTATAGGTTGGAAGGATGGAAAACCCCTTAATAATCTACATTCCCTTTCCTTCTAAACTGGTCTTTCGGAACAGTTTTTTTTTTTCCTACTCTTGCTTAAGAGTATTACAGCTATCATTATTTTATTACTATCCTTATTACCAAATTAATTTTGATGTGAAATGTACTGTCTCAGTAGGTGCATACATACATTCAAAAGGTCACCGGAATGTATAAATAACACAGAAAAAGTTTACCATAAGGCAATTTACACAGTTTTTTTTTCAAAATAGTTCCCTTTCGCAGTGACATACTCTGCCATCACATGTATCGAGATTAGAAGCATTCATGTAAGCATTTTCTAATACCTGTCGTAGTGGCCTTGTGGCATACACAGTAATTTTTTCAGTGTTCGAAAAATTTGACTGAAATGTTTATGCCATTCATTTGCCTGAGTTTTCTTCATCGCTGCTTCACCTAAGTTTCTTTCATTATCTTCAATGTACCTGACTGAGATTTGTTTAACAAAACACAAAACTTTATGTTCGAACGTTGCTCCGTTGCCGACGTTATGAAATGCGATAAACGTACATGCATACACAACATAAACTGGGAGCCACAAAAAGAAAATAAGAATTATTAGCATGAAATTGAAATGAAGTGTCGTCATGGTGTTACCAACACCTAAAAATAAAATATCCTTTATTTTTATATACATTAAATGGAAAATAAACGATTCCGGAGACATTTCGAATCTAGGGTTACGTACATATGTACGTTTGAACAAAATACAATCTCAGAATTGTTATAATCTGGACAAAAATTCAGTGGGCTGCGTTTCTCGAGAAAAAGTTGGTATGCGCGGCTGATTATAGCGAGGAAGTTGGTGCACCGCGGTAGAATCTTAACAATTAGGGACAAAGGGCCGCAAATCTCTTGGGAGGGTAACAGAAACTTTCCGTGACGGCAGGTTTTTGCGAGTTTAAACGCCTCTGATTACTACGGTGGTATCATGTTGAGAGAAGAGCCGGCAGATTGCACTAATTACCAAGCCAGTACTTCTTGCTGCTTCATCACCCAGTTTCTTGCAGGGAAACAAGCACTTTTCAATGTACTGCTAACGGTTTCATACCTCCAGAACTGGAAAATAGATAATAAGAAAGCTTAATCAATTTCTACATTTGACAATAACATGTAGCATAAAAAGTGTATTAATTCACTCATTTTAACGATTGTTGAATGAGGTCATACGAGGGCGATAGGTGGGTGCAGGTGGAGGATGTTAGTAAAAAATCTAATGTGATCTTTTCACATGACTTTCTCTACATCTCTGCAACAAACTATTCTTAAAAAGCTAATGTTTCTATTTACTTCATGCTAATTGAGAAAAAATTAGCAGAAATAGTCTTATTATTTGCTTCCTTCTAAGAAGAAGTGAAATAATGGAGTACCATAGGTTAAACTGATAGTCTAAAGCTGGTTGCTATGTGACTGAAGTTCCTCTGTTTGTATGGATAGGAGTTGACAAATTCCTGAATGAGAAAAATGTGTTTTTGAAGCTGAAATAAAAAACAAGGAATATCTAAAAAATGATCAACTCCACGAAAAAACTGTACATAAAATAAATTGTGTGTTTTAATGCGCTCTACATTTTTGTAATGTATTTTTTTCTATCTCTTACGGTTTGGCAGTTATGCAAAATTGCGTAAAATTCATCCAAAATGAAGTAGTCTTCAGAGGCTATTCCCAGAACATTTACATATTATTTCTCAGGTAAATATCTTTAATATACGGTACTTTAATCAAAGTCGTTAGAGCCACTTTTGAGAAAATCAAAATTTTCGAAAAAAGTTGCATGTAAAAGGTATTTGGGGTGGGGGGATTTTCTTGAAAATCTTCGAGTCGCACCCTTGCGAGATACCAAACTTAAATACCAAGTTGGGTATTCAACGATATTTTCGTTTTTGAGCTATGCTGTTCACACACACACACACACACACACACACACACACACACACGGACCTTTTACCAGAAATGCTTTTATTGGATTCATGGGGGCCCAAAACATGTATTTCCGGTGAAATCGCGGTATCGAAGTTTTGGGTACTTTACAATACCTTCCCTATAGATTATGTTCAAAGTACATGTAGAGAAAGTAAGAATTATTAGTGGGGATATTTTTAGCTTCAAACTATCGAACAACAGGATGTTGGGACTTGATTCTAAACAAATCAAACTGGCCGCGCTTGGGCACATATTTAGTTCAAGTACGTGTGCTAAGAGATAGGTGTAAATATTGTACACATACACACACACACACACACACACACACACACACACATTTTGTATATGAGTATCTATATGTTCAAATACGTGGATGTAGAAATGTGTGTGAGTACGTGAATGTGTGATAAGACTGTTCTTTCTTTTGTTCGCTTGTTATGTTGTAGTAGCGTGCCGAAGTATCAATTGGATGGTACCAACCGGCCAATAAGATACGGAGAGAGAAGTAGCGCTCTTTTCCAGCATAAACATGAGAAAAAGTAACCAGAATCTTCTGGATGGTTCGTTTTTACCCGAATCTCGAACATTTTATAACCATCGTAAACAATTTTAATGGCTATATCTATGCATTTGTAAAATTTGACAAAAAATTGAGTTAATTTATATTTAATACTTTAATTCCTCTTCATATCAAAACAATATAAATTCCAAACTTTAATGAAATATTTCATTTTTAGATTTAGAGCGTTTGAATTTCCAGTTAAGTAAAATGTACCTATAATGCATACTTATTAAAAGACACGCTCAATTTTAATAATAAGTTGTTTACTTTCAAACGCTCTTCAAATTTTGCAAAGTAAAACTCTCCTCACATTGCAATTTTTTGTTTACTAATTTGCTTCAAAGTAAGTTACTGCCATTCCAAACTCATCCAGGATAAAGATGTCTTCGAAACTATTCCCGTAAAATTCAAAATATACATTTTGTTTGTGATGCAAATATCTTTAATATACGGCAGTTTAACCAAAATCGTTAGTGCATTTTTGAGAAAAGCAAAATTTAAAAAAAAAAAAAAAAATTGCATGTAAACGGTAGTTTGTGGTGGGAGATTTTCTTGAAAATCTTCGTGTCACATCCTTGAGAGACACTAAAGATAAATATCAAGTTTGGTCTTTTCGTTTGTGAGCTATGCTATCCATTCGCATACAGACACATACACAGAGAACCGGACGTTTTTATATAAATGCTTTTCTTTGGACTCGTGGGAACTCAAAACATGTGTTTCCGGTGAAATCTCGACATCGAATTTTTGGGTGGAATACAATGCCTTCTCTATTCACTGTGATTGTACACTGTACACAGGGGCTAGAGAGAGTAATACATTATTAAAATCTGAGAAATTTAAGAGTTTGTGAGAGTAAAAAGTAATATTTATAAATACTTAATGATTAATATAAAATTATTATATAATAGGCCAATTTGTAAATTATTTATGGTAAAACTTGAATCTTTAGGTGAATCATTTTAAAAGTGCACCTTACGGAGTATTTTTATTGGAACTATTGATTTAGAGCAAAAATTGTTTTTCAAATATTCATACAATCTAGAATTTTTAAACATGACGAAAATATTACTGTTATTTTGTACTGGTATAAATTTCAGCAAGGTATTTTACATATTGTGGATTTTTCAAGATTCAAGACGCATCATTTTACACTGATGTGTGCGAATCTGATACAAAATCAAGTGTAGTTATATAAATGAGTTTGTTAAAGCAGATTTGACATGCAGGGAGATTAGAGATCTTGTCTTAGATTCCACAGCTAGTGAATCATTCCAAAAAAAAAAAATATGGGGTTGTTTTGCGCGTATTTTACGCGACACCTCGCGAAGTGTGATGGAAAATGAAGTAGATCAAGTAGTGGAGTTACAAAATAAACTGGACAGTCACAGGAAATTGTGATAAATTACATCACAATACTGATTGAAATTGAAGCATAACATTGTTCATGTGCGTCAAAAACTAAATTCTAGTTCCTGTAAATTGAATTCCCACATTTATGGTATTTCCTTAAGCCTGAATCCCACTTAACCATTTAACAGTTTTCAGCTGAATCACTTGTAATTCTGTTTATCTGGATCTGTACGTGCACTGCCCAAACAGCTATCTTCCAAACTTTAGTGGCTCATCTTTGTGCAGTGGAGTTTAAGCTTTATAGCTGCACTCTTTAATGGGTGATTTAGTGCATGTAAAAAAGAGATTGGGTAAACAATAGCTCCAGGGATTTTCGCTTTACCGTAGCACGATAAAATACAAGAACGAATGTCTCTATGCTGTAATTTCGCCTTTCTTTTATTTTATATGTACATTGTGTGCTGCATTTGATGCCTCATATCCCTTGAATGACCGCACCTGAAGCAAGAAAATGACGACTTTGCACTTAAATGTGCGACTTGAAATGTTAGAGCACTTAAACTTTGCGACAGCTGTTATCTTGAAAATAGTAAGTGCTAAGAATATTATTAACATCATTTGTGCATTTTAATGATATATATAATAAGATGTAATCAGTCTATTGAACTTTTATAAATACAAAATACCATTTCAAATAAAAGGGACTTCTCCTCCTAGTTCCAAGAATCAAAATAATATGCACTTTTTTCATGCGAATTGCTTTGAAATTTTAAAGGCAAGAATTATTTTTAGTTTACACGAAAATGTTTAAAAATAAAAATATTAAAAATTTAATGCTAGTAAAAATAAAAGTACAAATATACTGTAAAGTGTAGTATAGAGGCTCGTAATATTTACATTCCCAGACACACTTTCCGTCTCTCGCTAAAGTTTCTCTCCTCGTATAGAAAATTGTTACTCAAACGGAGCAGGAAATCGTTGAAGAAATAGCAGAACAGCTACTAATTTACCTGTAGAAGCTTTGCTCCAAGCCTGGGAGTTTCTACCCTCATTCCGATTGGAATCCTGGACGGTTTGATAAGTTGAGAGCGTCTCCCCATATCTCTCGCCAACCAGCCACACGCCAGCTGCTGTTAAACCACTACCTGCCTATTAGATACTCTCCACAATATAATGACCACATTATTATGACTGTGTGTCACATACATCCAATCTTATATCCTAACACCTCCCCTTGACACAAATATCTTATTTCAGCTAAATATTTAAATAACAAGCTTATGGTTACTGTGTTATATCTCCTTGCATGGCCCTAAGCGAATTTGAATTAAATATTAGTGCTTTGGTTTGCTAGAGATGGCATATGCAGGATGGAAGGAAATCATTATATTCCTTCTAACATGCACTCCAAAGATATATTATAAACCACACTTTATAACAGCGTTTATTCTGTGATTATCCGTTTTCATAAACAAGTTATTTTTCCGAATCAAATAGTTTAGTTCATGTTATAGTTTGTTACTTGTAAAATGGATATATTAACTATTTTTGACCTGGTTAAGGTAGTAACTGTGTGACTCATACAGGGGTTTTAAATAATTAATCATTTTTCGAACACCGTAAAGATTGGAAGAATAGACAATGTTACTAGTTTAAGGTCAGTGTGAAAACGGCTTCCGCACATACCTGAACTGTGAGGTGATCGGCCCTGCGATTGTGTTTCACAAGTCCTATAATCCAAACTGGGTTAGTTTGGAAACCTAAGGAAACCTAAAGAGAAACCTTCATATCCGATTATATACTTCTGGTTTTGAAATTGAGAGTACCACGTTGGTTCCTAGCTAGGGCCCTTTGTCACTGAAATTTTGCTAGGATATGCGTCTTAAGCTCTCCAAAAATCTAAAAATCTCCGCAGAAAATGGTCATAGATACAATTGAAATACGCTAAAAATGCTCCTACATCTTCAACTGATTTAAATGTCTGTGATGACTTCCCTTCCAACAGGTATATGTCCTACTTATATAATATTTTAAATATTATAATAAAAAGTGTAGCATGGTGGTAATAAATGCATATGCGCTTTACAATACAAAACAATTGTTCACAGTATATTCCATAAAATCTCAAAACTCAAAAATACTAAGTCGGGCAAATTCAAATTGCAATAAAGCAGTGCTGTCCAACCTCAAACATAATGAGTGTGGGCGCAAACCACCATCGCAACCCTACTTTTTTCTGCTATTGCTTATGCTTTTGTTATTGATACCACTACTGCAAACATGTATCAGTGTAGTAATATTTCAAAGAATTACAATTAAAGCTACTTAGGTTTACAGCTTACGTAATTAATGTGCTGTTTGGCAGTGCATGTTTTCTGTAAGTGCAGAAAAATCCTGGAAAAAGCTGCTCTTAATGAGTCATCTAGATGTGAGTCAGACAAGATCGGTACTTATTCTTGATGATGCGCATAGATAAAAACCTTGAAAAAATATGTCGACACAAAAAAAAAAATAGAAACAACCCTCCGAGTAATGAGATGTTTATTCCTGTTCACCAGAGTCCAGAAATAATTTGAAAAACATTATTCACAGATATATCTCCTTGAAGCTTTAAAATTTCTAATTCTTCAAGATTAAAATTTCCAAACATCTCGCATGTCCTACCCCAAAGTTGAGTAATATCAACTGAAGCGAATGGATTATTGATAAATAAAATCACTGGCTCGAGTGCTAAACTGGCCAAACAACTTAGTTCTGTGACTAGAGATTCAAGATGCTGGGCAAAAGATAGAACGCCACATTCGCGATATCTACACGGTTTCCATAACTGATTTCCAAGTTGAAAAGTGTGATAGGGATTTCCTTTTTAAATGTACAATCTATAAGTTTAGCTTTCCCCGAAGAACATTTACAACACTTATCATGGCTGAAATGTTGCGATTTTCCCCTTGCAATTCGAGGTTAAGCTCATTTAATTTTGAGGCGACATCTGCCAATACGTCTAATTCCAGGGGTCATAGAATTTCATTAAATTCTTGAAAATATTTCCCGGGTGAAGATTGCAGAAAATCTCTTATCTCAACCAGAAGATTGTAGAACCATTCCAGATTTATGGATTATGTCACCATGCTCAGAATCTGTTATACTCAAATGATTTCTGAACAGCAAATCGGTGACATGTAGAAGATGACCTCATGTGACACGAGATACAATTATTTTCATGAGATGGTTGAACTTCAGAAGTCATAAAACATAGCACATAAAGCTTCCTGTTGGATAGCAAAGTGATAAAGATATTTTGGAAATATATCATCTTTAGCAAAAGAGCAAAAAACCCATTACTTTTTCTAGTCATTGAAAGCCTTCGGTTATACTAACAAGTTTAGAGAGTGGAATGTTACTACTTTTCGCAAATTTCAGGAATGCATTAAATATGTCTTCCCTTCTTGTACGTTCATGAAGTGGCAGTAATTTTAAAAATACCTTTTTAACTGTAAAGTCATGAAATACCATTCTAATAAATAAACAATACCAGAAATATCAGTGCTTTCATTTAACTGAAGCGAAAAATATTCACTCGATTGCAGTTCCTGATATAATTGAGATTCTAAATTCTTAGAAATCTGTTCAACTCGTCTAGCAACAGTTTTGTGAGATAATTGAAGTCCTTTTACAGAAGACATAAGCGCAGATTTATTTTTGTGACCATCTAACAGAGATTTCGCGCCACTGATTGTTGCTTCTTTAACTATTTCCCCATCACTTTTATTTTCTCAAAAACATAACAGGCTTTGTAAAAGTTTTGGGTTTGTAAGAGTTTTGAGTTTGTAAGAGTTTTGAATTTGTAAGAGTTTGACATGTTACTGTTTTTTTTTTTTTTTGGTAGTGTTTAACGCCCGCTTTAACTACTAATGGCACCGCAGGCGGTGGCACTGATGATACATGAATGATGATGGAGCATCGGTGGAATGCGATGGCGGGGGAAACCGGAGTACCCGGAGAAAACCCGCCCCAGCGCCGCTTTGTCCACCACAAATCTCACATGCGGTCGCTTGGGATCGAACCCCGGCCGTCTAGGTGAGAGGCTAGTGGTCTAACCACTCGGCCACGGCGCGGCCAAGTGTTACTGTTTTGCCTACTGGTTCTGTGTGCATACACTTTGCTGCAATGTTAATATACATTTTAAACCTCTTATCTTTGTGTTTTCGTAATTCGGAATTAACAAGAAATTCAAAATTAAAGATTGTAATATTTGTCAAAGAATTAGGTTTTACATTACCTTTCTTGGGATCAGATTCACTACTATTACTTAATAAACATACGGGTTCCCTCTGAAATCCACAAAACAATACTGCTCCTCCCAATTATTGTTAAACTGTAAGTTATTTGTCTTTTAGCCATATTATATTAAGAGCATCCGTCCAACACAAAACACATAATTGAACCTGCATACATTTACAATCTCTCAAGTTCTACTGGATGTTTGTTTAAAACCCTGACTCCTTTGTTCGCTGTCAGTATAACCATAAACAAACCGATCCCTTCGCTCGCTATCGCTACAAACAGAAATGCTTAATGGAGTGAGCTTACTGTTTGCCATAAAGCTTTGCAGGGATTAAAGTGACTCTGTCTCCAATTCCCAACAATTGAGTTCTACTATTTGTTGAGGGAAATAATGAGTACAGCTTTGAGTGTACAAAAGCAAGATTTGTGGTCATGAGTGTATTCTAGGAAGATGTTTGGAGGGAAGTAATTTTGTCCTGAAATTTGATTTAAAATTAGAAATTATCAAAATAAAAATTTGGCTCGTGAAGGACGCAGGAAATTATATTTCGGGTGCCGCGCTGGACTGGGCTGCATTAAAGTATCTTAAAATATCTTATTCACCGATTCGGATGGCCAAGTTTGTTAAATTGCAAACACACCTAAGGGTAGTCCGCAGCGAAACTATATTAATAATTACCAAGATTGGAAAACCGGAAGCGCACAAAAATTATTTTTAAGCTGAAGGGCTCAATGGAAAAGTGGTTCCAAAGTAGTCAATATTATTCTGCCTGATTGTGATTTTTTTTTTTTAATTTTTCTCAGTTCTATAGGCAATTGCTGGGAGATACTTAAAACTTAATTTCTTTCCAGAATATACCCTCCGTAAAAGTTAAATGTACGTCTTTCGTTTACAAAATAACAACATTGAAGTCTTGTAATAAGATTATGACCTCAGACATCTATTTAAGCTCTTGTTTGAAGACACAGGCCACTTTGAAACGGCACGAAAGAATATGACAATCTTACAGCTTATACTGAAATAGTGCAATGCTTCATGTTGCAAACTCTTTTAGGAATGCTTTATGTAACCTTGAAAATGACATCATTTTGAGGTTAGTCAACGTATGAAGCACTAGTGTGTGATGTCCATTTACTCGCACTTCAGAGGATACTCCCTGTCTGTCATCTTCAAATTATTCTGATCTTAAAAAACGGTAGAGATCAGTTACCTACTCAAAAGACTACTTAGGACTCGGACGATTTCGAGGTTGTCGTGAATGCAGTACATAAATATTTTGCGAATGTCTTACTATCTTAATCATTTTGTAATTATTCTAATAATAAACTGTTAACAAATTACGGTAGACATCAGCAACTTGTTGTTAAGCTACATTTGCTGTTTCATTCAGTAATACTAGTTAAAGACAGCAGAATGTTATCTCAGCAATGGAACTTATGTTGCTTAACTTTATGTATAATCCTTGGTAATATTCGGATAGTATTCTTGCCTTTGTTGTCTTTATCAGTTCCTTGCCAACATTCTAAAGATCACTAAATTGCCTCTGAAGTATATTAGCGGCGGATATACCTAGCTTATTATATCAGTTATTTATTCTTATTCCCTTGAAAGAATGAATAAATAGTAAAAGAATAGATACTTAGCGAGGTTTCGTAAAACAAAGAATCCTTTATTGGTAGCTAACTGACAACTTGCAAATCCACTATTGACTATGAGACGTTTTGTTGATATGCTGACACAAGAATAAGGATTGTGACAGGGAATTAGTTGAATGGAATGGGTAGAGACAACTCGAAAACTTGGCTTGAGGGATTATGCTATATATACTTCAGAGGGTGTAATTACTTCAATCTAATGAGCGTTGAGTTTACATTACCGGGACAAAAGAAGCAGGAAGTTGACTTACGTACATTTATAATCTTCCCCCAATAGAGCTTACCTGGGATTGTCACATCGTAATGATGGGTAATTAATTAGTCAGATTAGGTCGATCATGTCAAGTGGCAGGACAGTAAGCAACGAGCGTTCTGATATCAGCACTAACGGCTGGCTCCAAGTCTCTTCAAACGCAAAGTCTCCTGGGCGAGCCTTGGCGCTCGATTGTGTATGGCTTAATGCTCTAAAAGGAAATTATCTACTTCCACCACGTACCCGCTTAAGAATATTCAGAAAGTATAATACTCAACAGTCATGCTATGACAATACCGTTATTTTCGTTGAAAATCATATTTTCGCATTACGTAAAAATATGAGGAACACCATACACTTCTTGGTTGGGCGTCACTTTGAAACACCCTGTATTTGTGCAATTCTTTCCGATTGACTCTTACCTATTCAACTATTCACTAGAATATTCATTTTTTCCGCTTGCAATGTATTTCTGGGACATATTTTATGACATAACAACAATTGCCTGAAAGCATAGACGAGTTCTATTTGCCTAATAACCTTTTTGGCATATTGAAATGTCTTGATGGAAGCATTCTCCATGCTCGACACTCAAAGCATCACAATTTTTTGGAGGAAGTAAAGATATGAGTGGATCTTCAGCAACATATTACAACCTAGCTGTTGGTATTTTGTAAAACTTAACAGCTGCATTACTTTTTAGCTCTCTGACTTCCCAAGAAATCGAAAACAGCATTTTTAACGCTTTCCAAGCTGATTTCTCTTCCCCCTCAAAACCTATTAAAGGTTTCATCCTCAAACAGTTCTGAGATTTGCGGATCGACAAATGTTTATTTTTTCCCTGAGTCTCCCCAAGATGTAAGAGTTTTTAGTTTAAACACTTTAAAGCATTTTCTTCTTGGTTCATCGATCTCACTAAATTCTTCACGACTTTATATGCACATTTAAATCATATGACAAAGTACCTTAATGAGAGTGGGCAGTGTAGTGCATCACATACACTGAACTAGAGTTATATTACTTTTTCTACACGTACTATATACATAGTGTATAGAAAACGTATTTTATTGCACCGAAAAATTGATACCGAGATTTCAACGGAAATATATGTTTAAGAATCCCCTGTATGCAAAAAAAAAAAAAAAAACTCAGAAGAATGTTCGTGTGTGGATCCGTGTGTCTATCAACACGATAACTCAAAAATGAAAAGGGTAAAACACCAAACTTGGTATTTAAGTTCAATATTTTTCAGGGATGCGACACGAAGATTTTAGGACCACCCAACACTATCCTTTACATGGAACTTTTTTTTGAAAATTTTGATTTCCTCAAAAATGATTTTGATTAAAATATGCTGTATTAAAGATATTTACCTAAAAAATAAAGTGTATATCTTGAATTTTCTGGGAATAGCTCTTGAAGACTACTTTATTCTGGATGAATTTTACGGAATTTTGCATAACTGCTAAACCGTAAGAAATGGACAAAAACTTACCACGCAAAAATGTAGAGCACATTAAAACACAAATTTATTTTATATACATTTTTTTGGTGGAGTTGAATCACTTTTGGCATATCTCTTGTTCTTGGTTTCAACTTTAAAAACTTACACTTTTCTCATACAGGGATTTGTCAACTTCTGTCCATACAAACAAAGGAACTTCAGTCCATAGCAACCAGCTTTGCACTATCACTTTATCCTATTGTATTCCCTTATTTCTCTTCTACTTAGCAATAGACTATTTCTGCTGATTTTTTCTCAATTAGCATGAAATAAATAGAACCATAAGCTTTTTAACAATAACTTGTTGCAGAGATGAAGATAAAGTCTTATGAGTGGAACACATCAGATTCTTTTTAAGTGTAATATATTTTTTAAAACTTGAGGATATTGCTCCAAAAATTTAGGTATAAATTTTGTTACGGTCAATAAAATTTCTCAAATCATAAATATAATGTAGCTTAAATACTCTAGTTCAGTGTTATATGATGGAATGTCTGTATATGCTTTTAGTGTTCTGCTACTGCTGGTTTCTCAGAAAAGGGAACATGTCAACTTATTGCCAATCATTTAGCAAACAATTTCTAAAAGTTAAAAACATGTATTGAGACAAACTACAAAATATATGATAGTAAATATTAAAGTGATATACGTGCATATATCCAGATAATACAGTATATTTTTACATTGATCTATACTTTACAGCCAGAGAAATTCACTATTCTTGAGTTAACCCTTAAGAAAATGTGGTTTTGGAATATGCAATTTGCAACCATAAATACTGTATTTGCTACATCCACTTCATATTTACCTCTGAGCATTTAAATTCAAACCCAGAAAGTTACTGAGAAATAAGGAACTCCATAGGATCAAGAAATAAAAGTCTTATGTGTTACATTCACACTACTTTCTCTAATTTATATCATATATTAATGAATATAAAAACTTTTCTTTTGAAACTTTATTTTTCTATCTACTTTGTTTTAATTCAGATAAATATTTAAAGAAATGTTTCTAATCTCCACTGTAAATACGTTTTCTTCAATTGTGTTCAGCTAGGAAGCTAGAAGAGAGAGACAATTGTATAAGTGTGACTAACCTTAATTGTTCTGAAATGTAACTTCAGGAAGATACTTGAGAGTTTCTGATAATCCTTTTTACTATCTCTATTATGTGTAGAAAGTAGGGGAAATATTGTGTTCCACCCGATAATTCGATGTCGATATTTTGCCAGAAATAAACATTTTGAGACTTCTGAATAAAAATCGTGTCTTCCATTCACATAACTTTCTCTTCATTGCTATAACAAATTATTGTTAAAAAGTATGTACTTCTATCCACTTTACGATAATCGAGATAAACATTAACAGAAATTGTCTTGATTGTCTGCTTCCTTGTAACTAGAAGGGAAAAAGAGAATATATTAGATTAAAGTGATAGTCGAATGTTTTAAAATATGGTTGCTATCGGATAGAAATCCATTCTATGTAGTACAAGGAGTTTACAACCGTAAGAGACAGCCACAAACTTATACAAAAATGTAGATCACGTTAAACACACATTTTGTGTCATGTATGTTTCTTTCTTGTGGGATTGACAATTTCTGAGATATTCTTCGGTATTTGTTTCAGATTTAAAATACTCAAATTGTTGCGTTATCTTACATTAATTAGGGAGGAAAGAGCTACTTCGGTCATCTTGTGGCAAATAAATAAGTACTTACTCTAGGTGTACGTCTCCAGAAAGCTTCTTTGCTTCTTTATTTTAAACACATAGGAGTAAGGAAAGAACAGTTAATAATATATAAACATGTATTTGAATTTCACTGCTGCGTTGCGTCTTCGTGGCGATAAAGTAGTGCGTTACCTTAACATTGAATGGGGAGGGGAAAATATAGCAGATTACGACCATTTAGCAACAAATAACAGTGGTACCAATGGCTATTAAGAAAAGTGAGTTCCCTTGCCACTGTTTTTATTCTTATGAGATTTTAAAAACTTTCCCGTACTATTTTTAATCATTTTATTTTCCACAGATCTTGTCGTGACAATAACGAACACAACAAAAAAAAGAATGTTTAATTTGGTGCAGTCGTTCGGAAGTGATGCGCGTAGATACATTTCGGCGATTCATTTATACAAGATCATACGTAATTGTTAATCTTAGAAAATTCAAAATTTACAGTTTATTTGAGGAGAATATGTTTAACATATGGTGTGTTGATTCAAAACCATTATAGGTATTTTTGAAAAATCGAAAATTTCGATAAAAATTTCCCTTTTAAAACTAATTTGGTCGCGGAGATTTTGTTTCAAATGTTCGTGACGCATCTTTGGAAGATAGCTTAAACGTTAAGTTTGAAGTAGGAAAGTAATGTTTACATTACCAAAGTTGAAAAATTTACAAAAATACATAAATAATAGTTCAAAATAGTTCAAAATAATAAAAAACTAAATAAACGTTTTAAATATGTTCGTTTATTTCAGATCAAAATGAATAGGACATTTTAGGATAGGATGTTGAGCGTAAGCATTTCATTTTTATGTATCATTACTTCCACCACCACATGTGGTACTAGTTAGAACGGGTGTTATGCACTACCATTGTATCTGATGCGATACATTCAAATACTTTTCACTGCTCATTCTTCAACAAGCAAATCTTCAATTGTTATTCTTCTATCTACTTTACATTTACAAATTTGCTTTTATTGTGTAATGACTGAAATACCCGGCCTTGTCGGTGTTTTGAGTTTATCCATTCCACATTTAGCATTAGCTTGTTTGTTCAATGACCATACATTTCTTCGGAAGTATTTAAAAATTATTAGTAGAACTCGGTCCGAGGTTACAAATTGCCGGATCGAGGTTTGCTGCACACACAATAAAATTATGACACGGTGGAGTACCCGTGGCCTCTACAACTAGTTTCAAAAGGAGTTGCACTATCTAGCATTGCTCACTGCCTGGCCTCGTTCAGTTCCTTCTAATAGATAAATCAGTGAGCACTGAAAGAGAATGCAGATTGAAAAATATCGAAAATACGAAAGGGAAGTCATTCGACACTGAGCAAACTTGTGCATCATTCAAACATATTTTGAGTGAGAGGAGGAAAACCTTTTATTTCGATTCAGAGAAGATGTATCTTGTAATTCACTGCAATGAATTCTGAGTGAGCTTGGAAAGCTCTGCATATTATCCTGATTTTTTGTATCAAACGTTATACTTTTAGTTGTAAAAGTAGCATAAACAGATTTCTGAGCATTGTCTCTAAGATGGTTAAATCGAAAGGTTGCTTTATTTAATATTCTCTATTTACTAATTATGTTATTAACTAGCTTTTGTTATGTTATTTTGTGAATTAAAACGATTAATTCAATGCCAATATATTAAGTTAAAATGAGCTAATTTTGGAGCAGATTATACCTCAATGTGTGCATGATTACACTACAAACCCCTTCCTACTACCCTCTCTTTATACCACTGAACTGCTCTGTGTATTCGTATTTGTGTGCACTTCGGAACCATAAACCAAGCTCTAATTATTAAACGGAACACTCCAAACAAATCGTTAATTAAAAGTCAAGAACTACAAGGAAAGAAATGTAACTGAGAAAACAATATGTAAAAGCATGGTTGACCAATCACAAATGTCAGTTTGTAATGATAGTTTCTTGTGAATGTAGCTATTACTTGTGGATTGACACTTTTGGGGTGACTAGTCGCTATTTACAGAGAAAATCTCCTCTTAAGTAACGTCGATATATTCTCATTTATTCTCTCTCGATAAACTATAAGAAAAACAGGGAAGAAAAAATCAAAAGAAAAAGTAAAATCAATAAAATGAACGTATGAAAGAGAAAAGGAAGAAATTGTTCTTCGTTTGGTTTGATTCTATTGTTATAATTCACACCACTTTATCTTTTTATATGTCATCTATTTTGTTTAGAAAACACCACAAACTTCCCATTGAGAAAGATACCCACTGATTACAGCTCAGAAACTATACATTATAGTAAGTAAAGTATGTCCCAATATCGGAATATGTTCACAGAATATGTGCCTGTCAATACCGATTTATCTGTTACTCTTTAGTAGTAAAGTTTGAGCGTCATTATATTGCCTTTATCTTTGTTTACGCATAATATCTGTTGTAATTATATGACTACTATTGTTATTAACTGATCAATTTCAAGTATTAGGTTAAAGAATAATATGTAAACTCGCTGTTACTTTGTTATTTCGTCAGAACGCAAAAGCCTCAGTAGGCAATGTTCCAGCTATTACGACAATCACTGAGAAGATACAGATGGTCTTGCGAGCTTTTGAAGGCATCATATGAAATGAAATAATTAATCTTCTGAAATGGGAATTTCGTATTCTAAGCTAGACAGCAATTTTTGCCTTGTGTCAAGATTTTCTGAGCCCAGTTTTGGCCGAAATCGGTGCAACGTGTAGATGTCTATAAAAACTTAAAACACATACAGACATACATTGACTTTTAAGTATTAAGATTTACTTATAGACACACAGAAATCAGACACAAGACTAATGTTATAGTCAAATCTTTTAAAGGCTGGTCGCTATGTGAGAGTTTGAATTTCTGTTTCCTCGCTTCTCCAGAGAAAGGAAAACATACGACGACTTCTAATTTGAGAAAAGTCTATATTAGAAAATGCAAACAAACAAGAATAAATATATTGAAAATGATAAACTCTACAAAAGAAATGTATATGACATGTGCACTTTAACGAGATCTATATTTTATACAGTAGCATTTTGGTATCCCTTACGGTTTACCAGTTAAGCAAAATTCATCCAGAACAAAGAGGACATCAGAGGCCATTCCCAGAAAAGTAATTTCCTCATGAAAATACCTTAAACAGATGACACTTTAATCAAAATTTTTGGAGGCATTTTCAGAAAATGTTTGATGAAAAGGTGAGTATGAGGTGGGGGAATTTCTTGAAAACATTTGTAAGCTGAACTTAAATACCAAGTTTGGCGTTTAACCAAAATTCCGTTTTTAGATACCGTTCACATAGACACATACATTTTTGTAAAATTATTTTTTGGATTAAGGGGACCCTGAAACCATACATTTCCACTGAAATCTCGACATAGCATGTTTGTGTGGAATATAGTACTTTGCCTACTACAGTAGAGAAAGTAGAAAGATTATGGAAGTCTCAATGATCCAAGTTTAATAGTTTGGTTGTTTAGGATCACTATGTAACTACTTGGTGTTGAACAATCCTGAGGATATCTCATTAGGTCAGTCAACATTTGCTGCTAAAAACTAGACCTGAAGAAGAGCAGCGCTTATTTGCTCACATTTAATAACTTCGGATAATAAGATTAAGTTTCCCAGCAAGAAGTTGTACCAAAGTTGGCGTTCTTGTGGCTTGGAAGAAGAAGGTAAGGTTAGCCGAGCTGGTAGAATGAATAACCTCAGCTCAACAAGTGGGTATTACAGCTTGCGTTTGCAGAAGATAGTAACTTGAGGCTTCTTTTAAGACCGCCCTTGTGGTTAGGTGCTAGATAGCAAGTTCTTTGAGGCACCGATGATGGCAAAAGTTATAACTCTGCATTATTTCAATATAGATATCGCCAGTGCTAAGTTGAATTCAATTACTATTTCTTAACAGTTCATCAGTTCACCTATACAAAAATTTAATGTTTCTAGATTTCAAGACAAACCTGTTGCCGATATATAACACTTATTGCAAAATTATTATCTATATCAAGTGTCTTTTAATAATCTCGAGTTCCATGAACTTAATGACCATTCAAAGAGGAAATGCTAGATATAGCAAATTTGATTCGAATTTATCTAGGAAATTCTGTTTGGTTTTTTAAGTTAGCTCCATAAGGGTCCTAATTACAGGGGTGTTGGTCCTATGATCTGTTCTGTATGCTACCTACCAGGTAGAGAATATATTCCTAAAATTCGATATTTAGATTTTCCCTATATCTGTTTTGAGGTCCCATAAACATCATAATAAAAAGTCCAGCCAAAAAAAAATAATAATGAAATTAAATGTAATTAATTTTATTAATTATACAATCCAATTAAAAACTTCTGATGTGCTCCATACACATGACTTTCTCTACATCTCTGTAACAGATATTGTTGACAAGCCTATTCTTCTATTTAACGCAACGTTAGCAAAAACGGTTGTATTACTTAGTATCTTATAAGTAGAAGGGAAATAAGGGAATACACTGGAATATACTGACTTTCTATCTTTTAAAATGCAGTTGCTAAGGGATTGAAAATTCTTTCTTTGTGTGGACAAGCGTTGACAAGTTTCTATATGAGAAAAGTTCAAGCATTTTAAAACTGCAATAAATAACAAAGAATATTTCGGAAACGGCCGAAAAAATGTATACGACATAAATTGTGTGTTTTATCGTGATCTACATTTTTTTCTGTAGTCTGTTTACCAGTTATGCAAAATTATGCAAAATTCAATATAAAATCATCCAGAGTAAAAAGATATTTAGATGCTATTCCCAGAGAATTCAAGATATACATTTTATTTGGCATGTAAATATCTTAAGTATAGTATGTTTTAATCAAAATCCATAGCCATTTTTGAGAAAAATCAAAACTTTCGACATTTTTTTCCATTTAAAGGCTGGTTTGGGGTGGGGGGATTTTCTTGAAAATCTTCGTATCACATCCTTTAAGCTATGCTGACCACAGATACACACACGCACACACGAACCTTTTTCTAAATATTCTTTTTTGATTCAGGGATGTCAAAACATGTATTTCCGGTGAAATCTCGGTTTCGAATTTTTTATACAATACCTTCTCTATATACTATGTACACAGCACGTGTACAAACTTAATATTCATACAATAGCTATTAATAACGCAACAACATAAGACCACGTAAGGCCACTTAAATATAATATTTATAATTATGTTGCTTATCTTCCAATGATACACGAATTTTTGAGAACGTTTGCGCAGCTACCCTTTACATTGATTTTTTTTTTTTTGCAATTCTGTACTTCTCAGAATGGCTCTAACGATTTTGATTAAAGTGGCACATGCTTAATATATATTGATGTAAAATGAAATCTGTGTCTTGAATTTTCTGGGAATAGTCCTGAAGTCCTGTTCATTCCGGATGACTTTTGCACAGAGTGTCCTGTAAAGACCCGTTGCCCACGAGTGTTTTTCTCTGCTTAGTTTTAGCAGTTTTCGTGACCTGCGTGTGTCCAATCTCCCTACAGACGAGTTTCAGTATTTCTCGTATTCGCTGAGCAACCAGTTCTGAATAACAGCTTAATCTGTTCTGATGAGAGCCCCTGCTTTGGTTCGGGTCAAATAAAAGATGCTCCTCTCTCCTCTTAGCAACTTCACCTGCCCTTTCATTGCCAAGAATTCCCATGTGGACCGGTACCCATTTCAGTTAAATCGAATTGTGGACGCTCTAGCCGTGAGGGATTATCGGAATTCTAAGATAACTTGGACTTAACCAAGTGGTTACCGCGGGCTCTCAGACCTGTCTGACTATTTGAGAGTATCAGTCTTTTGAGGCGTTCCAAAGGGCCAAGCTAAGTTACGTGTATAAGTTATTGTGCAGCCACGTGACATACTCATGTTCACTTCCAAGTGTTCCAGAGGATTCTGACCGAAGCTAAGTATTTAAATTAACTATTGTTTTGAATATGTCTTTTATAAAATCTTTAGGTAAGAATATTAATATCTTACGGTTATATATCTTGTAGCGAATATTAAAATATAGTTAACGTTCCTGTTTACCGTGTCATTCAACATACTTCATGATGGATTTAATCTGTTTTTAATTTTCATATATATTAGCCTTTTCTTGTTCTTATGTAGTAACTGAGTTTATCTATTCTAAAATTTGACAAGTGGCTTTAATAAATGTCACTGTTTAACTAGATAGAGTCAGAGTAAAAAATTTAATGCCATGGATCTCTAACCACTTAGTACCATATTAATGTGCCGACACGACATTAAATTCTCCAATTGACTCGCATATTCCCGATAAACTGCATGGGGATTTATGTTGTAAGTAATTTCAGTCCCGGCTTCATAGTTTAACTAGAAAGTCAGTCAACATTAATTGGTTGTCACACTGACCGTGTGTATCTCTCGGTCTCCGTCCGGTTGACATGACGTTAAATTTTCCAATTGATCGGCATGTTCCCGTAAATTAAGGTCAATATTATTCAAGTTTATTTAGACTAATATACCTAAAAGTATTAAAAAACTGGTTTGTTTTAAATCGATAGAAAATCATTAACTTTAGTCCTTAAATAAAGTACTACCAAGGTTATTTATTGCCTGTGCACCTATTCCTTCCGCTACCATTTCCTCGTTGTAATGAATCGAACTAGCGCAAGAAGCAAGTGCATACATAATTTGAGAGAGAGAGAGAGAGAGCGCACGCTTACCTGTAGATCAAGCTGTGGCGAGTGGAATGTTGCCAAACGCATAACACATTGCCAACTTTTGGATATGAATTACAGTTTTTACCAAAGTGCAACGATATTTTTCCAATTAAGCCTTTTAATCTGTTTCTCGTTCTCTTCAATGCTACAACGAAATAAGAACACTAAAAGCAGAAGCATTATTTAACATTAACATATTCTAATGTGTAGGTCACATGGCTATTACTATCCATTTTTCCACAAATTAATGGTACTATTCTTCTTGTTTCATGTTAAGGGGAGTCGAAATGGGATTTTCATAGGTCTTTTCATGTTTCATGTTTTTATTGCACATCGATATTTCAAATCCCCCTCTCATTTTGGTATAAATGTCATAAAGGTACACTAATTGTAAATAGTTTAAAAATATTATTGAAAATAATCCTAGGTAGTAGTTTTTTAGAACATTTTGGTACAATCACTTGATAAAACATCAATAACTTTATAAATATTAGTGTTAGAGAAGAAACCTCATTTTTATTTTGAACAGAAAGTTTTAATCTGGCTATTGGCAGCATTGGCATACCGCTCACATTTCCTTCATGAGAGAGTTTCGAAGTACTGTGAAACTGTGTTTGGAAAGGTAAGTTACATTCTTCTTTTTTAATTTTATCTTGGAAAGCAATTTCTGAAGAAGTAAAATTCTCTATATAAATGACCCATTATCTCAAATTAATTGACACTAAAGGGTGAATTTTTAACACATATTTGCAGCAAAGTATGCTTTATTTTAAGAAAAAAATATTTATATATATGCATTAGTTATTTTTTTAATTTAAAATCACCATTCTTCAATAAAATTTTAAAAGTTTTATTAACAAAAACAACAAGAAGACATATTTCCATCTAAAGTACAGAAGTATTCCATTTTCATCAATCAACAGTAAAGGTATTACTGAATATCCCTTCAAAAAGCTCATTATCTTAAATATTTGCTGAGATAAAGGGTCAACCTTTAACACTGGCAAGATAGGGCTTTTCTGCTCCCGTTAAACGAGATTAACATATGTAAAAATCTGATGCGTTCCCTTTACATTACTTTCTCTATATCACTGCAACAAATGATATTATTTACTTCATGCTAATCGGGAAAAAATTAGCAGAAATAGTCTTATTACTTGCTTCCTTGTTAGTAGAAGCGAAATAAGGGGGTTTCATAGGTTAAAGTGATAGTCAAAAGCTGGTTGCTCTGCGACTGAAGTTCCTTTGTTTGTATGGACACGAGTTCACAAAGTCCTGTAGGAGAAAAGTATAAGTTTTTATAGCTGAAACCAAAAACAAGGAATATCACAAAAACAATCAACTCCACAAAAAAAAAAAAAAAAACGTATATAACATAGTTTGTGTGTTTAAGGTGCTCTACATTTGTTGTGTGGTAAGTTTTTGTCCACCTCTTACGGTTTAGCAGTTATGCAAAATTCCGTAAAATTTACCCAGAATAAAGTAGTCTTCAGAGGCTATTCCCAGAAAATTCAAAATATACTTTTTATTTATCAGGTAAATAACGTTAATATACGATATTTTAATAAAAATCGTTAGAGCCATTTTTTAGAAAATCAAAATTTTCGAAAAAAGTTCCATGTAAAGGGTAGTTGGGGGCTGGGGTATTTTTCTCAAAATCTTGGTGTCGCATCCCTGGAAGGAAGATACTAAACTTAAATACCAAGTTTGTTATTTTACCGACTTTTCGTTTTTGAGTTATCGTGTTTACAGACCCACGGACACACACACGGACCTTTTTCTGAAAATACTTTTTTTTGGATACAGGGGACCCTAAAACATATATTTCCGGTGAAATGTCGGTATCGAACTTTTTGGTGGAGTGCAATACCTTTTCTATACACTATGTACATAGCACGTATAGAGAAAGTAAAAATGGAGACGTAGAGTCAGACTGAAAAATTCAGTGTCATAGTCCGGATGTCCTGGTTTCCGTCCATATTTCTCTGACCACTGAGCTACCGTGGCAAACTGCCGGCACGGTATTAAATTCTCCAACTGACCTACTTTACCACAAGGAGATCCCAAATAATTTTGAGATGTCATTTCCCAAAGGCAACTAATAAGCTCCGTAAATATTAAGCTCCGGACGGAAACCAGGAGATCTGTGGATCAAATCCGGCTATGGCATTGAATTTTTCAGTCTGTCTCTAGTTCTCCAACTTCTGTCCTACACATGGCTGGTGTGAAAAAAAAACCACCCTTATGTAAAAATGGTTTTATTCAACGTTTGTTTGTAGGAATGAAGAGATTAAAGTAATACAGTAGGCTGTAATATTTAACCAGGCTGTTCCAACTCTGCACGACGAATCACATGTACGCAACAACAGTCTTCGAAGCTCATCTGGAGAAGGGAGAGAGAAGAGAAGAGAGCGCGATGTTGCACAAGTGCTTGCGTTTCCTGTCACGTCACCTAATGACAGCTTTCCCTCAATACTGGATAGTGCGTGACACCTGCAGACCCTTGCGAGCTGTGAGTACTCCGCTGCTTTTTGGCGCGCATCCAACCTGGCTTAAACAATACTTAAAAATGTTACATTAGGTACCTATGTAATGGCTTGAGATTCTGTGCTAGTCAAGTGTGCCTTGAGAAAAGTATACGTATCTGCATGAAAATACAAGCAATAATGAAATGATGACGTCAAAAGTATTTTTTAAAATTTAATACGTGGGCATTTTTTTTTTTGTAATAAGATTTCGTCAATCTCTTAAGGTTTAAACATACGTACTTTATTATATTCTTTTAAATTGTATTTACTTAAGATCCCTTTAACTGCTTGCCATATCCCGACGGTTGTGTTCGTGATACACGTTTGATCTGCCGTCATGGTCTCTTTCCCTTGCTCAAATCATTTTTAATTCACACCAAGCAAACGGAAAAGGTGTCATTTAGTCTGGCTACTACTTTTTCACCATCTATACTGTGGTGTACTACGAGGACCTTTTTTTTTAACCTCCGATAGGTTAAAATAAAAGAAAACTTCGTAGACAACAATTATTTTATTCCTAAAAGTTTCATACACTTAAAGTTTTCAACATAATCACCGAAAAGATTGAGACATTTATCGTACCTGTGCACAAGCTTTGCAATACCTGCTTCAAAAATGCTGCCGCCAATAATTTCAAATGAGCATTGACGGCCCAAACTACTCCTTATCAGGATTTTCTTTAATAAACTATGGTTTATTTAAAAATGGTTGCAAAAATGTTGAATAAAATAGCATATAATCAAGATAATTATTATAACAAATAATATATATATTTATATATTGAATTTTCAGTAAATAGTCTCCGAAATCCTTCTCATTCTGGTCGAAAGAAGACTGGTAAACCGTAACTTGTTCGTTTAAACTTCAAAATACTTATATATTTCTCAAATGGGAATCGTTTTTCTTTCTCCTAGTCAAAAAGAAAACGGATTGTCAAAGGTATTACAGAGCTTTCTGCTTTTAAAATATTTTACTTTAGATTAAAACCAGATTATCTTGTTCCCCTTGTACTTATAAGGAACTATGTAATAAATGCATTGTTACTTGATTTATCTAGATTAACATGTATGTGGAAGAATAAGCTTTTTAAGAAGAATTTATTGAAAAATGTTATGTATTCCATTCACATGACGTTCTCTAGCTATTCTACAAAGGGTTGATGTTCTTTCTACTCCTTGTAATCGAGATAAGGGAATACACTCTGCTAAAGCGATAATCGAATGTTTTAACAGCTGTCGCTATGCGATTATCATTTGCAGGGCTCGCAATTAAAAGAAACACGGACGGCTTCCTGTTCGGGAAAAGTATAAGTATTTTAAAATTGAAATCACAACAAGAAATATCTCGGAAACGGTTAGCTCTACAACAAAAATATAACGGACATAAGTTGTGTGTTTTGATTTTACCTACATTCTTTGTTCAGTAAATTTTGTCTATCTCTCGGGTTACAAATTACGGAAAGTCATTCAGAATGAAGAGAAATTCAGAGACTATTCCTAAGAATCTAGATATACATTTTTTCATGTAAATAGCTTATAATACTGTATTTTGATGAAAATCGTCAGAGCCATTCTTGAGAAAACCAACATTTTAAAAACTTGTTCCATGTCTTGAAAATCTTCGTGTCGTATCCTTAGGAGATATTAGCTTAAATACCAAACTTTGTATTTAACGGAGTTTTTATTTTTGAGTTAAGCTACCCAAAAATAAACATACACTCATACACAGATAGACAAGAACATTGACCTTTTTTTGGGGATTTACGAGATCTGAAAATACATATTTCCGGTGAAATCTCGGTATCCAATTTGTGGATGGAATACAACACTCTGTATCTACTATGTATGCTCTAACAGAAGGAAATAAAAATGGTTGAGGTCATGAAAATGTAGCATGTGTTTTTCATGTTTGATTCATCACTCCAAGTATCCTGTATATTAAAATGTGGTTGCTTGGCTAGAACCCATTTTTAGGCTAGAAATAAATTGTACCAAACTCTCAGTGTGGGCTAAAGCCCTTTGTGTATAAACTGGTAGCGCTTAGAGACGATAATATAGATTAGATGGTCCTAAACATTTTGAATATGTGTGGTGTATAATTATTGGATCGGTTGCAGAGTTATCGCTATCCCAAGCGGAGGAAAGGAATAATGAATATTTGTCAGGTTTCAATAACAAACAAGATACTGATTGATATCAGAATGTATAAAAGTATTTAAATACATCAAAACAAAATCATCAGTAAAATTAAGCTTCATTACACTTGGTTTAATGAAACAAATATTTGGGCCCTTTGAAATGATGGAAAAGCTAGATTGGTACACTCACGTCAGCCAGCATACCTTAATTAATATTAATAATTGCAAATTGTTTGTAAATTCCATTCATAGTCAATACGGTTGGGAACTGATGGAAAGCCACACGCGTTCGCAGCTGGATGAAGCGGAATATCATACTGCAAGATTCACACGTGAACCAACCCATTTTGAGCAAATACTGCTAGCCAACTCAAATTGACCCTTGTTACGCGCACATGTTCGTGAGTGACTTGGATCTCAGGCCCATTAGGGCCACCACGATGCTGGTCAACAGCGTGTTGCAGCAAAATTATGAATACGTGATCCATATTGAACCCACAGATGTCAGTAATATCGCTACAGTGGAGCGTTAAAGCTAGGGAAGTGTGTTGGAGATCGGATACCTGAATGTGTACTGTAGAACCCAAAGACACGTGCTGATACTTGAGCTGTTTGTTAAGTTGGTAATAAATTAGTAAACGAGCTCCTCCCACATTCATGTCTTCACCTGCTAGACTGAGCCATGATAATTGACGGAATTTTATAAACTTTTGCTAGGATTATATTAGTGTCACCAGTAGCCTGTACTTCGTCCCACAAGAACAGGCTGTTTACTGTCGCTATATGTACTATGTACATAGTGTATAGAGAAGGTATTGTATTGCACCCAAAATTTCGATACCGAAATACATACTTTGAGATCCCCTCAATAAGCAAAGTGTTTTTAGAAAAATGTCCGTGAGTGTCTGTCTGTGTGTGTGTGTGTCTGTGGGCAGCATAGCTAAAAACGATAAGTCCGTTAAATATCAAACTTGGTATTTAAGCTCAGTATCTACCAAGGATGCAACACGAATAGTTTCAAGAAAATATCCCCACCCCAACTACTCTTTATATGAACAAATTTTCGAAAAGTTTGATTTGCTCAAAAATGGCTGCTCAAAAATGGCTCTAACGATTTTGATTAAAATATCACATATTAAAAATATTTACCTAACAAATAAAATGTAAATCTTGAATTTTCTGGGAACAGCCTATGAAGGCTATTATGGATGGATTTTATGGAATTTTGCATAACTGGTAAACTGTAAGATATAATAACAGCTAACTTAGCAGAAAATGTACAGCTTGTTGAAACTCAAAATTTATGTTATATGACTTTTTTTCTCGTGGAGTTTACGTCTTTAAGATATCCCCTTTTATTGGTTTTAGCTTTAAAATACTTATACTTTCCACATACAAGAATTTGTCAACTCCTGTCCGTACAAACAAATGAATTTCAGTCTCATAGCAACCAGCTTTTGACTATCACTTTAACTTAAGGTACTCTCCTATATTCCTTCTACTTACAAAGAAGCAAGTAATAAGGCTATTTTTGCTAATTTTTTCTCAATTAGCATGACGTAAATAGAAGCATAAGCTTCTTCTCTATTGTCAGCCTTCTTAGATCTCAGATGTCTTACCTTAAGTATTCATTTACCTAGCCTGTCCGCGTTTTCCGTGCCTGCAAGTAGCGTCCAACATGCCTTCTAGCTCTACATTCGCGCTGGTAAAGAATTGCGGTAAATATTTTCCCCTCTATGGGTCCACGACACTTCCTCGTCGCAAATGAGGCAGATTCTCATACCATTCTCTCCAGTAATTTTTATGCTCCGCCATACTCCTAGTATAATCCACGGGAGCCCCTCTTTAATTGAGTTTAGTACCTGTTTTGTTGTATTGCTCCATACACCACTCCGATTTTAGCCCAGGCTGTACTTCCAATGAAACCTTCTCCTCGCATTGCGCAATTATATGCCGTCTGATCAATGTCACAGAGGCGGTTCTTAATTTTTCTCCAAATACTCCGTCTGTTTGCCCGCCCCGCCATCCAAATGTATTCCATTCCAATGGTTTCCAACCCTTTCTGTAATTTGTTTCCCTCGTCAAATTACTGTTCATGGTAGCAGACTATCCTAACTAGAGTTTGAAAATAATTTAAAGAAGGTTGCCAACCCGTGTCAAGTAAACTTTTGTCATTTTCTACTCAAATATCAATCCCATTGTCGTTCAAGAAATTTTATACATAGGCACATTCTACTAATAAACCCAATGGTGTTCCCAACCAAAGGTAAATATACCAAATAAGACTACAGACTGAAATTTTTACAGTATGTATCCCCGACCATAAAATGTGGTCAATAAAAATGGATTTGTTTATCTGGGCACTGACCAAATCTCTACAAACGTGACCACTTCTCTTTCCCGAGCATAATTCTAACCACTGCGTTGGCCTAAGGTATTTCAACTCTCTAAAATTTGGCGGAATTGCCAAATGGTAATATTAAGCTTATTCTTTGTATTTTCATGCTATACTATCGTTCTCTAATATCGGTTTGGCTATTCTCGTTCTATAACGGCAATAACTTTGTCTTCATGTTCACGATCCAAGCTCTCATAAACAGAGTGATAAGGGTAGGTACACATATTTTAATAAGTGGTGCATTAGTATCTATGCACCTCAGTGTGTTAATTGTTTTACTTTCTCTAGTACGTATGCACACCCAATGTACATAACAGCTTCAGAAGGTATTGTATTCAATCCAAAAATTCGATGTCGAGATTTCACCAGAAGTATGTTTTGAGGTCCTCTGAACCCAAAAAGATCGTTTTTAGAAAAAGGTCCGCGTATGAGAGTGACACTGTGTATGTCTGTGGACAGCAGAGCTCAAAAAACAAAGGTATTTATATTTAGAGTCTTTCAAGAATACGACACGAAGATTTAAAAAAAAAATACCTCCCCCTCGCAAACTAATCTTAAATGGAACATTTTTTGAAATTTTTGTTTTTCACAAAAATGGCTAACGATTTTGATTAAAATGCCGTATATAAAATTTATTTACATCACAAATAAAATGTATATTTTAATTTTTTGGGAACAACGTCTGAAGGTCTCTGGATGAATTTTTCAGAATTTTGCATAATGGTTTAACTGTAAGAAATAGATAAATACTAATGCACTCAAATGTATATGTCTTTAAAACAAACAATTTATATCATATTCATTTTGTGTAGAGTTGACCATTTTTGAAATGTTCCTTGTTTATTGGTGTCAGTTTTAAACTACCTGATTTCTCTCAAACGGGACCATGAAAAGCGAACTGAAGCTCTATTATTTCACATAGCAACCAGCTTTTAAAATATTTGACAATCACTTTAGCATAATGTATTCCCTTCTACTTACAAGTAATGAAACCAATCCTTCTAATGTTTATCTCGATTAGCATTATTTAGATAAATAATCTTTTGTAACAATAGTTTGTATTGGGGACCACTAGAGAAAGTTATGTGAATGGAACACATCAGATTTTTTCTCTTAATCTAATGTTATGTTCACGGTCTAATTCCCTTTTCCTCTTTTTTCATTTTCCTAGCATTTACTTTGTTTCTGTTGATTACCGTTTGCTTTTTGCTTCTAATTACACAAATATACACATTTTACAGCCCAAGGCGGGACTCGAACTCACGATCACCTGGGCCACGAACCAAAGAGAAGCACTTTAGCGAGCGCGGCGATGGGGACCGACATTGTTGCCCTATACAGTTGTATTTATCCTTGCAGAAAGCTTTCGAACTAATTTACACATTAAAATAAGCAACGAGTGTGTTGTAAATGCAAGGGCAAGCATTAAACATATTTAAACTTCCGTTCTCATTTCTTTCTTTGTGCAAATGTAAGTTTTGGATAATACAAATAACCAACATTTGGATATGTAAGAACCGTGAATGATGTCTCTATTTGTTATTAATTCGTACAAATGCTATTACTTATCGCGAGTTCTGACCACTCTACGTTACGCTTTCCACTTCGCGCTCTCTGGGAAAACAGACGCATATGTTTTTTTTCAATTGCCAATATATCAGCGCCGCTTGTTTGTCAGAATTTCCGGCGTCGGGCTCTTTTGCAGGCCGTTAAATCTAATGTCATGGGGACGTTGTTTTTAAATACACTTGAAATCGTTGATTCCAACTGGATTTGATTTCATCACATTGGGATTAGAAAGCCACCGGCACACTAACAGCCACCTAAACCGATTGTGTGTGTGCGTGTGTACACTTGCTTGCACGATAATCTCAAAATATTCAACCAATTTTGAAAATTCACAACTAAAAGGTACTATGTGCTATAAAATACTGTCTAATTTTAATTCGTAAATTACTAAAAGACTAAAACACGAGTTACAAAAGAGCCTTGGGAAGAAAGCCCACTTTTCAGTGTTGTCATGTTGTTGCAAATCTTTACAGAAAATGCAGGTAAAATATGACAAATACTAATGTTTCATTCCAAACAATATTTAGATGCTTACTATTTATCAGCTAAAACAACACAATTCGCGGCGAAATTAAACATAAACGAATTTATTTATATTGATGTATTACGCATGCAATACAAATGTCAGAATATTTTAGTAAAGCTTATGTTAGAAACATTGAACGCCTGTTATGTACAAGTTTGCTGAACCGATATTTTACAATTAACAACGGAGAAATTTATTTTCTTAGATGGTCACAGATGTGTTTTTCTCAGGTGGCTTAGGAGTACGGAATTTTCATATTCACCAACTTCCCCTCTTTCCGCTGCATATATTTGGCGCATTATGTGAAAAACTAATTTAACGCTTTTGTTATAAAATAACTGAGATCAAAGAAGAGAACCAAAAGTTTACTCTAGAATCTATCTAAAATAAATTATTCATTCTAATGCTCCTTCCTTAAAGTGATCGTATACAATATGAAACATTTCCAAAATAACGAAGTCTGCGGATGTTTCACTTGATTTTGCGCGAACGTAAAGTTTTTCATCTGGTATGACGAATACTCGGGTCGGTATAAAGGTGCAATAATAATTACGGCGTACATTAAATTAATTAAATCATTGTTCATTACAGTTTTTTACTTTCTCTACACGTATTATGTACGTAATGTATAGAGAAGATATTGCATTCCACCCAAAATTTGATGCCGAAATTTCACCAGAAATATACGTTTTAGGGTATATCCAAAAATAGAATTTTTAGAAAAAAGTCCGTGTTTGTGTGTCCATGTATCATATGTCCGTCTGTGTGTAAATACGATAACTCAAAAACGATAAGTCGGTAAAATACAACATTTGATATTTAAGTTTAGTATCTTTCAGGAATGCGACACGAAGATTTTGAGAAAAATCCCCCCATCCCTAACTACCTTTTAAATGGAATAAATTTAGAAAAGTTTGATTTTCTCAAATTACTATGATGATTATGTTTAAATAACTATATATTAAATGTATTTATATGGCAAATAAAATGTATATCTTGAGTTTTCTGAAAATAGCCTATAAAGACCTCTTTATTCTGGATAAATTTTGCATAGCTGGTAAACCGTAATAGATAAACAAAAACTTCTACATAAATAATGTAAATCTCGTTATAACAAACAATTTATGTCATATACGCTTTTTTCGTGGAATTGATCATTTATGAAATATTTCTGGTTATTTGTTTCAGATTCAAAATACTTACAAACTTTTTTGTCACTTTTCTCCTGACCATGCATAAAAACGGATTTCAACCGTATGACTACCGACTTTTAAACGATTTGGCTATCACTTTAGTCTATTCCCTTATTTTCCTTTTACTTACAAGGAAGTAAGTAATTAAAACAATTTCTGCTTAATGTCAATTTGTATTATCATATAGTATGTTGAAGAATATACTTTTTAACAAAAATGTGTTACAGTGATGTAGAGAAAATTATTAAATGGAACACATCAGTTTTTTTAAAGATTGCCGACTGCCTATTTCAGTGCTAATCTGCACATTCCTTGATGAAACCGCTCTATGCTGAATACAGCACCTCTGAGAACAGCAGCGCATAAGTACGGACATACGCGAGGTGACAACGTTGGATCTAAATGCCTTAAACAGTAGACAACAGACAGTCATATGGCAACATTCGAAACATTAGCACAGCGTTGGGGAATTGTTACACAACGGTCATTGTCTTGTGATGTGTTCGAAGTCGAGTGTTTGCAATCCGTCATAGTCGCTGGATGTCCATTATGGAAACTGCTGCTGACACTGAACTACAGATGCTCCATTTAGAGCTGTTAATGACATGCAGTTTTACCCCCTTGTTTAATGAGTCACGCTCGTTTCTTCGAGTCCAACTGGTTCGAAAAGCACAAGGAATATTCCAGGTGACCCAACTTCCCCAAATTTGAGGTGTGCAAAAATCCCTTCATGGATGAGGTATACCTTTATTGTATATGACGTTTTTTCTTATACAGGGTTACTACAAAAGAAATAGACAACTTCAACTGCCTGTAAAACAAAAACTATTAGAGATAGCAGCCTAATTATTTTGGAGGTATGTTGAGAAACTCTCAAAGTTTTGTTTGCTACTATTGGTAACGCTGTAGTGTTTTGTTTGTTGTTGCAGAAGCTGAAATGGCGGAAAATCCTATGGAAAAGGCATATTGCGTGTTGGAATTTGCTAGAACGCAATCAGCAACTGTTATCCAACGACATTTTAGAACACGTTACCACAAAAATTAAATGATGGGCTCACAAAAACCAGCATCGTCTTCATCATGTCGCAACATGTCGATGCAAAAGTCACGCCGTATGACCTTATCTTCTTCACTCAGAAACTGCAACATCTTTAACCTGTAAGGCATCATGTGCAGTCGCTTCCGCAAGATTTTCCATACAGTTTGCTGTGGAATTTGTAATTGCATGCTTGCCCTAGATGTCAATTTCTGTGGGCTTCTTATGTAGACAGAACGAACACGTTCAACGTTTTCTTCCGAAACTCTTGGTCTTCCCGAGCTCTTCCCTTTGCACAAACATCCCGCTGTCTCGAATTTTCTATACCAGTCGTAGATTGATTGTCTAGTCGGTGGCGTTTTGTGGTAACGTGTTCTAAAATGTCGTTGGACAACAGTTGCTGATTGCGTTCTAGTAAATTCCAACACGCAATATGCATTTTCCATAGGATTTTCCGCCATTTCAGCTTCTGCAACAACAAACAAAACACTACAGCGTTACCAATAGTAGCAAAGAAAACTTTGAGAGTTTCTCAACATACCTCCAAAATAATTAGGTTGTTATCTCTAATAGTTTTTGTTTTACAGGCAGTTGAAGTTGTCTATTTCTTTTGTAGTAACCCTGTATATTATTTTCTATATATGTAGTATGCACATTGGTATTGTATAGCACCCAAAAGTTCGATACCGAGATTGCATCAGACATATATGTTTTGGGTCCCTCTGAATAAAAAAAATCTGATGTGTTCCGTACACATGACTTTGTCTACATCTCTGCAACAAATTGTTGTTAAAAAGCCTATGCTTCTATATACTTCATGCTAATCGAGAAAAAATTAGCAGAAATAGTCTTATTACTTGCTTTCTTGTAAATAGAAGGAAAAAAGGGAGTAGTATAGGTTAAAGTGGTAGTCAAAAGCTGGTTGCTAAGTGACTGAAGTTCTTTTGTTTGTTTGGACAGGAGTTGACAAATTCCTGTGTAAGAAAAGTATAAGTTTTTCCAAGCTGAAACCAAAAACAGGAATATCTAAAAACTGATCCACTCCACGAAAAAAAATGTATACAACATAAATTGTGTGTTTTATCGAGCTGTGTGGTAAGTTTTTGTCCATCTCTTATGGTTTAGTAGTTATGCAAAATTCCGTAAAATTGATCCAGAATAAAGTAGCCTTCAGAGGGTATTCCCCGAAAATTCAAGAATACATTTTATTTCTAATGTACGATATTTTAATCAAAATCGTTAGTCATTTTTAAGAAAATCAAAATTTTCGAAAAATGTTCCATGTAAAGGGTAGTTGGGGGTGGGGGAATTTTCTTGAAAATCTTCGTGTCGCATCCTAGGAAGATACCAATCTTAAACACCAAATTTGGTATTTAACGGTCTTTTCGTTTTTGAGCCACGCTCTCCACAGACACACACGGACCTTTTTTTGAAAATGTTTTTTTTTTATTCAAGGGGACCCAAAACATGCATTTCCGGTGAAATCTCGGTATCGAATTTTTGGGTGCAATACAATACCTTCTCTATACACTATGCACTTAGTACGTGTAGAGAAAGTAAAAAACATTTTTAGAATAAGGTCCGTGTGCCTAAGGACAGCATAGCTCAAAAACTAAAAGACCGTTAAATACCAAACTTGGTATTTAGGTTTGGCATCTTTCAAGGATGCGATATGCAGATTTTCAAGAAAATCCTCCCACCCCAAACTACCCTTTACATGGGAAAAAATTCTAAAATGTTGATTTTCTGTAAAATGGTTCTATCGATTTTGATTAAAATATCTTATATTTAAGATATTAACATGCCTTATATAATGTATATCTTGCATTTTCTGGCTATTCTGGAAATAACATTTGAAAACACGTTTTTCTGTATGAATTTTGCGGAATTTTGCATAACTGGTAAACGTAAGAGATAGGCCAAAAACTTACTTCACAAAAGAGTTAGATCACGTTAAAACGTACAATTTATGTCATCTACGATTTTTTGTGTAATTGACCATTTTTTTTAGATATTCCTTGTTATTTGTTTAGATTCAAAATACTCCTAACACGAAAATTTGTAAACTCCTGTCCCTGCATAGAAACGGATTTCAACCACATGGCAACCACCTTTTAAATGATTTGACTATCATTTTAGCCTAACATATATCCTTATTTACCTTCTCCTTATAAGTAAGCAAGTCATTAAAGCAAGTCAATTTCTGTTAAGGTTTATCTCGATTATCATAAAGTAGATACAAGAATATACTTTTTAACAATAATGTGTTACAGCGTGTAGAGAAAACGTAAATGGAACATATCAGCTTTTTATTTCTCTACACGTACTATATACATAGTGTATAGGGAAGATATCGTAAGTATTTTTGGAAAAGGTCCTGTGTGTGTGCGGCTGTGTGAATCTGTGTGTTGGTCTGTCTGTGGATAGCATAGCTTAAAGACGAATTGGAATTTAAGTTTGGTATTCTTTAAGGAAGCGCCAAAAAGATTTTCAAGAAAATCCCTTCACACCAAACTACCCTTTACATGGAAAAAAATTCGAAAATTTTGATTTTCTCAAAAATGGCTGAAAGGATTTTGATTAATATCCCTCATATTTAAGATATTTACATGCTAAATAAAATGTATATCTTGAATTTTCTGGGAATAGACTCTGAAGACATGTTTATTCGGGATGAATTTTGCGGAATTTTGCATGACTGTTAAACCGTAAGAGATGAACTGTGGATTATGTTAAAACACACAATTTATGTCATATATGTTTTTATGGTGAAATTGACCATTTTTTAGATATTTTTTGTTATTTATTTCAGACTCAAAATACTTCATTTTTCCTCACACAGAAAGTTGTAAACTCCTGTCCCTGAATAGACACGGATTTCAACTACGTGGCAACCAGCTTTTAAACGATTTGACTATCGTTTTGGCCTAGTGTATTCCCTTATTTGTCTTCTAATTATAAGGATTTCTGATTATCAGATTTTTTTAAACTTTTTATCTTGCTCCTGCTATTGATATTGTCTCTCTAACAAGATCTTATAATTATTGCCGTTGCAATTGGACCAAAACTTTTTCATAAAATAAATACCTGATTGAATAATATAATACTACGGTTTAACTGTGATTATTTTCTAATGATAATCTGTGATGACGATGTAAAACTATGATTGAGCTCTTCGACACTTCATTAAATGGTGTTTCTATATTTTTATTTGTATCTATTTACTGAATCTAATAATCCTTTAAGTGGCAATAGAGATATTAATAACATTCATTTTCAACCTTACTTAACTTTTAAACATATTTTAGGATGTATTATTTTTTATTTTATTTATTCATGAATAAGCAATTAAATTATTTATATTAGCTTCTGTAAACAATTAAACTATTATAGTACATAATTAAAATACATAATTAGTATAACAATTTCTATTAAATATTCAAATATCCATAAAAATCCGTTTGCTCCTAACTTAAGCAAAACTGTTAAAAGCGTTACAGATCTCACCGTCTGTTACGCTCTGACCGGTTTAAAATTTAAACAGTCCCGTTAAGATCTCCGACTCTTTAACGCACATACAGGATGATAATGAACTATACCGAAATATTTACACGAATATGGAGATTACTTAAATAAGTAATTTGAGATCGGAGCCTAATGACCTGTTTATTGAAATTTCGAAGTAATGGCTATAAGTTTCTGAAATGCCAGTAAGCCACGTATCGCGGCACTTCGTCTGGAATAAAAATAATGATATTAATAAAAAAACTTTTACTCTATGACAGGAATCAAACCCGTGACCTTTGGGATAGCTGCTTCCCGCGTTACGCATTAAGCCACCAGAGCAGATGGAAAAAACGCCTCCAGAGTAGTGTACATAACTCAAGAACGTAGTTAATGAATGCTCAGTGTCGCACTGTCAAGTGATTAGTTCGAGATTTTACAGATTTTTGCAACATTAAATCTTGAGAACGCTAGTAACGAGCTGCTAAAAATCGACATTTCTATACTTGGGCTGCAGTTTTAAAGGCATTTTAAGCCATTTTTTCAAACTGCTTTAACACCGACGTATCAGCACCCGATACCCTCACGTTTAACACTATGTAGCCGAGTTATGTTTATCTGGGGACCATACATCGCCGATTTCAAATTACTTATATCAGTCTCGTGCACATTCTCGCAAATTATTTCAGTGTAGTTCGTTCATTAACGCGCTGTATGTGTATTTCCATATGCCAAATACAGCCGGTCCCCATGTCCGTGCTCGCTGAAGTGTCTTGCTTTGGTGCTTCGTGGCGTAGGGGATCGTGGGTTCGAGTCCCGCCTAGGGCATGGGTGTTCATATTTTTATGAAATATGTATACGTGTGTGTGTGTGCAATCAAAGCAGCAACAGTAAATGTTAGGGGAAAAATGTGGTCAGTAGAATTCCTTCAGTATGTAATGGCAGATGAAAGGCAATATCATATGCACCTTCTAATTTAGTTTTTCTACTGTTGCGATAAAGGTTTCTGCTCCACATTACAGTAATTAGTTCCTTTTTTCCAGATGCTGTTTCTCATTACACCTAAGCAAAACATAATAAAATGATCTAAATAAAATTCATACAAGTTTTATGTGCAACTTCATTCAGAACTTTTCTGAGAGGAGAACAAACTTTGAGTATGTGTATAAACATTTAGTTAAAATATTTCTTAACAAATTATGTCATACAATAAAGTAAACAATTCTTTTCTTTATATTTAAAATATTGCACAGCTATCACTAAAGTAAATAATGATACTACTAAACTTTAAATAAAAGAAGTAAATTAACATAAAACTTTTTGCTTAATCCAATACTATATAAAGTGATTGTAATTAACGAGATAACAATTTACACAACTGAAAATTAAACTCCATAATCCCAAAAATCTACAACGGAAAATTATATTTGAGAGTAGCTTAATATTTCCAAATACATAGTATGAAATCTCAAATAGGATAAAAATCAAACCATGGGCAATTTCAAACTTTGTGAGACGGCCATATTTTGTCTTTTACGCAAATTAATTTGGTGGAACTGACTTTGGACACAAAAACTTTGGACTCTTCACTATTAATGGTGTTTTTTACTTTCTCTACATGTATTGTGAACATAGTGTATAGAGGAAACACTGTATTCCACCCAAGAATTCGATACCGGATATCATCGGAAATACATGTTTAGGAACCCCTGGATCCAAGAAAAAAAGGCATTTTCAAAAAAGGTCCATGTGTGTATCTATCTGTCTGTGTGTGTATCTGTGGACAGCACAACTCAAAAACGAAAAGATCGTGAAATACCAAACTTGGTATTTAAGTTTAGTATCTTCCAAGAATGCGACACTAAGTTGTTTAAGAAAATCCCCCACCCCAGACTACTCTTTACATAGAAACATTTTCAAAACTTTTGTTTTTCTGAAAAATGGCTTTAACGATTTTGATTAAAATGCATATTATTAAAGCCATTTACACCCAAAATAAAATGTATATCATGAATTTACTGTGAATAGCTTCTGAAGATCTGTTTATCCTGGATTAATTTTGCTGAATTTTGCTTAACTAGTAAACCGTAAGAAATAGACAAAAACTTACTACACACAAATGTAGATCTCGATAAAAAACATAATTTCTGATATGTGCATTTTTTTCGTGACGTTGACTATTTCCAGATACTCCTGTTATTAGTTTTAGTTTTGGGAACTTTTCAACTTCTGCCCACGCAAACAAACGGATTTAAATTCCATTGCAATCACATTTTAAAATATTTCACTGTCGGTTTAGCCTAATGTATTCCTTTATTTCCTTTCTGTTTATAAGGAACTAAGTAGTACGACCGTTGTTTGCTAGTTTATATCGATTGATATGAATTAGATAGAAGAATAAGCTTATAGAGCTGTAGAGAAAAGCATGAGAAAGGAACACATCAGATTATTTTAACCTTAATATGGATAGTTTCTCCGGTTTTCCCTGTCATCGCATTCCAAGGGTGCTCCATTTTCATTCCTTTATCACCAGTGTCATCGCCTACGCTGCCTATATTGTAAAAGCGGCGTTAAACACTATAACAATTTACTTTTAAGAAAACGTCTGCATACTGGCATATCACAGGAACTCAACAACAGCGCCAGTGTAGGAAAAAAACAAAGCCTCCCCCTTAGATCTAGTATTAGTTCGGTATTCCAAAAATATACACTGAGAACGAGATACTTTTCCAACTCCGGGATTCCAAGTTCACGTAAATCCAAAAGTCATTCATTACAGTATAATTCCAGATTTTCCGTGCTTCAAGAACTAACTATGGGCAAGGAAAAAGAACAAGATGGTAAACGAGCATGTAACTCACATGGGGCAGCAAAGAAACGTTTTACATGACTACATTCGGAATGAATAGCTACTGAGTAACACATTTTGAGTTATGACCCTTTTAACCTCATGGTCTTAGAAAATATAGTCGCGTTAAACCCTATATACTAAACGAAATTGTTTAAATGATGCCATGAAGGGATGTTCGAAAAATAATTTAAACTTCTTCTAAACTTAAAATTTAATTTTTTCATTCGCAGGAATAGTTTTAAGGGGTTAAATTCATAATAAAACATCAAGAAATAAATGCATTGATATGTAGGTACACATAATTTCTATAAATACCGTGACTGTTAAATACCAAGCTTGGTATTTATGTTTGGTTCTTCCAAGGATGCGACACGAAGATTTTCAAAAAAAGCCGCCCACCACAAACTACTCTTTACATGCTAAAGGTTTCGATAATTTTGATTTTCTCAAAAATGGCTCCAATGATTTTCTTTAAAATGTCTTATATTTAAGATATTTACATGCCAAATAAAATGTATATCTTGAATTTTATGGGAAGCTGGTAAAAGCTAAGATATAGACAAAAACTTACCACAAAAATGTAGATCACGATAAAACACACAATTTATGTCATATACATTTTTTCGTGGAGTTGGCCGTTTTCAAGATATTCCTTGTTATTGATTTCAGTTTTAAAATACTTTTAACCTTTCTCATACGAGAACTTGTTAACGCTTGGCTTCGCAAAGAAACGGATTTCAATCCCATAGCAACCACATTTTAAAACATTTGACTGTCGGTTTTGTGTAGTGTATTCCATTATTTCCCTTCTAATTATAAAGTAACTAATAAGACCGTTTTATCATTAAATAGATAGAAGAATAAAATGATTAACAGTAATTTGTTACAGAAATTTAGAGAAAGTCATGTGAATGGAGTACATCAGATTTTTTTATTCAAAACACCCGTCATAAACCGATCCAATACATCCCTCATAAACCTTAATGTAAGTTTTATTGTTGCTTTGCATTGTTTACTTTAGATTAGCTTAAGTAGAATCGAAATGATTGAAGATGTTAAAGTTTGACCGATTATCTCAACAACTATTTAAGATAATGGGCTAAATTTTTCAAAGTATATTCAGCAATACCTTTACTGTTGATTGATGAAAAATTCAATACCACTGTTCATTAGAAGGAAAGGTATAACTTTTTAAGATAAAGCTCTTAAACCATTATTGTAAAATAATGATTTTTAAACTAATTCGTATACGCAAAATAAATCCTATTTAGGTGTATATTTGTGATACAAATGTCAGCCCTTAGTGTGAATTAGTTTCTCAGATGATGGGGCATGTATATTCAAAGTTTTACTACTTCAGAAATTGCTATCAAACATAAAATAAAAAAAAAAAGAAACTAACTTTCCAAACACGGCTTCACAGTACTCTCACATGAAGGCAATATGAGCGGGATGACAATGCTTCGAATAGGTAAAGTAAAAATTTCCGAGCAAAATAAAAAAAAAATCTCTTCTCTAACACAAATATTTACAAGGTTACTGATGTTTTACCAAGTGGGTGAACCAAAATGTTCTAAAAGACTACAACACAAGATTATTTTCTACAATATTTTAAAATTATTTTTATTTAGCGTACCTCTATGAAAATTATGCCAAAATGAGGGGAGAATCGAAATATTCTTATGCAATAAAAACATGAAAATGGAAAAAAATTATGAAAATACCATTTTGACTCCCCTTAAGGTAGAGAGAAGAATACACTTTTGTAAGAAGAGTTTGATGAAGAATGGGCACGGAGGAAATCAGGTTTTGAAGATCATTTTCTTTCATTTAAGGGCCGAGCTTTATTAAATGTGTAATTTACTGATCGTCATTACCAATGATACACACACACAGAACCATGAAGAGGTCTGCCGCAACTATTGCAATTGCGCAAACAGTCACACAATTCATATTGACGTTGTTAATTAAACAGGATGTGTGACAAAAACTACGCAATTGCTCGGATCTGCCATTCAGTGCAATTCCTTCCTAAGCTTGAGAGCAACGTCAGCTGTCGACATCAGTGGTAATGATTTCCACTAATTAATAACAAAAATGTTCTATAATCCGTTTACAAAGCCGGGCTATTCGTGTATGCTGACGTGGCTAATGAGCATGTGATATTATTGTACAACACAATTAAAAATGATAATTTGGGAGATAAAAGCAAAATACAGCCAGAGCACCTAGAATCGGATTTCCATTAGCCACAAAGCTCGTTCTTTCTGATTAGTCATATCATGCCAATTAATCAATTAAGTGACCTTTTCCCACGGTCCCATCCATCAAAATGCTTGTTATTAATTTTCATTGGAGAAACGATCAAACGAGATGGCCGATAATGATTTGGCCCGGAAATTTCACTAACTGTGGAAACGGAGCTAGCGTGCACGTACGGGCACGACAACAGGTAGAACTGCAGGCTGCATAACAATCAGATTCACTTTCCGTTAACACGAATCTGCTACCAATCTGTTATTATTATTATTACTACTAGTGCCGGAGTTTGGGTCTTGTGTACTAATGATGGGCGAGCCCAAACCTGCCTCGGGCAGCCCACATTATTTCTCGCGCCTTGTATTCCCGTACTTTTATGCTTTTCGTAAAATGTAAATGACGCGTTATTTTTGGTCGCTCTTTAACTACTGTCCCATTCTAAATTGGGCGTGAAAGACCGCTTAATTTTGCTCAAAGGCCTCTCAATCAGGCTTGAGGTTCTTTTACGTGCAGTAAATCTGCGACATGGGGCCAACGGCTTTACTTCCCTTCCGAAGGAAGCCATGCTAAGGATTTTTACATCCGAAAAAATTCCATCGTCCTCCACCGGGTTTGAACCTGTGACCTTGAGTATATGAAGTTAACATGGTATGCTCTCAAAAGAGATGAAAAGAAAAGTGAGGAAAGTTACTTAGGTAATTTAAAACTGAAACCAATAACAAGGAATATCTCGTAATTGGTGAACTCCACAACAAAATGTATATGATATAAGTTGACTACTTTAACATCTACATTTTGTGTAATGAGTCTTTGCCTATTATTTCTTCAGTTATGCAAATTACAGAACAACTTATCCAGAGTGATGTCTTCAGAAGGTATTCCCAAAAAATTATAGATATGCATTTTATTTGCCAAATAAATATCTTTAATATACGGCATTTGAATTAAAATCATTTTTGAAAATTCGCCCATGTTAACGGTAGTTTGGGATGGGAGAATTTCTCGAAAATGTTCGTGTCGCATCTTTGGAATATACTTGACTTCAATACCAAGTTTGGTATTTTATAGCATTTTCGTTTTTGAGTTATCATGTTCACAGTCATGAGGACACACGCGCAAGCGCGCGGACCTTTTTTTTTTTTAACAATTGTTTTGGATACATTGTATCCTAAAACGTGCATATCCGGTGAAATCTCAGTATAGAAGTTTTGGGTGGTATACAATACCTTTTGTATTTACTATGTAGGTGCGTTATACATACATTCTAGAGAAAATAAAAATAAAAATAATTTTGGTATAAACGTAGATCTTTACTAACTGTTTTTTTTTTCAATAAGAAGTTTAAAATCCTTCGTGGAGTTTATTAATAATTAACAGAGCTAGGAAGTTTGTACCGTTCCGCATATACTAGTAGGTTACGACCGACCATCTCGCCACACCAAAACCAGTCATTGATAAGAATACAGGGGGGGGAGAGGTAAACAAATCTATTGTCAAGTAAACAGTACTGTTTCCGGATAACAAAAATTACTTATGAGGCATTCGTAAATGCAGATGATTATGTACAGCATTAAAATTGTTACATATATAAAGCAGACTCTGACTAACTTCCTTATTTACATTTGCACATTATGAAAACACCCAAACAATTATAACGCGAATTATAATACGAGTATTTATTGATAGAATGTAAAATAAGATTCAAATAATAAAATTAATATCTTAAATATCTTCAGACTCTTACCAAGTAAACACGAAGGAACGAATTAAACTAAATCTTTACTCATCGCAGCCGTATTATGAAAACCATATGTACTTCTGAAGCATTTCAAATGAAAACCCCAGTCTATGTTCCGACAAACAAGATTTGTAATGCAAAAAATTTCCTTCCACTTCGCAAGATGTATCAGTATCACCAAGCAAATAGCATTTGTTGGGATCTAAAAGTACAGCTTCTATGCGATACATCACACTGAACCCTGCATTCTTTTCATTTTCATCTTTACTTCAGGTAAGATGCTCCTGGATTAGTAGATACCTCTCGATAGTTTTTTTACATTCCGTACAGATTCAGTTTAACTGCATACCTCTGAACAATAATAGTGTGGTAGTTGTGGGTAACTTTCTAAACTAAGATAGTAGATCACGCATTTCCAACTGAATGCTCAATGATATGACTCAGAGCTACTCTCTGCTATTAAGCAGGCTGGCAGAGAATACGGAGGAAATACAGCCGCTTGACTTTGTCGGAGCAGTGGCGCTAGCACCATAAATAAATTATAATCAAGAAACACAAAACTTAATTTTCACCATCCTGTAAAGTATTTGGTAACCATGGTACCATAAGGAGTTGAGAATGGGATAAATGCTACTGTAATTATATATCAACCTGTGTGTAAACTTGCACACAATAACAAACAAACAAAGCAATAAAGAACGAAAAAACATTGCTAAATATATCCTGTACTGTAAATCTAATAAGCATTTTCTATGTACAAAGGTATATTATATATATATATATAATTGACAGGATTGTAGAGGGGTCCCAGATAAACAATTCTATAATCGTTGCAAGTGAGATTCTATTTCTGCATTATGTAATAATGTTTTAGTTTCATGTTTATGTTAGGCACGTTCTTCTCCTTGGTATTTATCGTATTCAACAGCATGGCACGAGTAATGTCCCTGTAAATTAAATCTCTTCACTTACCGCACTTCTTTGGAAAACACAAAACATTTTGGCCCCGTTCCTGTCCATAGCTAAGAATAACTCTTCCCAAAGAGGAAGAAAATTTGTTGGAGCTGATGGTCTTGTAGCTTTACCACTCGTTAAAGCCATGGCAATGCACTGCGATACACTTATATATAATCTGTGTCAAGTTAGTTCAGTCCTGATGTCAACAACAAGGCGGAGCTAGCTCAACTCGCCGCGTGTTAACGGTACATGTGCGCACATAAGTTTTGCAACACTAGTCATATATATCAGCAACCTGTGGAAAGTACTTTGAGAAATGTGGCAATTCTGTGTCAGAATGTTATGCATGCAAAATTTTATTTAGAGACGATGGTTCATTTCTAAAAAAACAATCATAAACTTTACCGCGAATAGCACTTTTCGCAAAATCATCGTATTTCTCCAAACGTTTTTTATATTTACGCGATTTTCCCGGTGTTCTTAGGCTTCCGGATGCTTGCTGTTCCATTCTAACACTATGCACACTAAATGCACAAACGCCAAGGAGATCACCCGTTTCTTTTTCGATATTCTTTATGGCCGATTTGGCGTTTCTTTCTTTAAGCACCGCGAAACAATGCGCGACCATTCGCCTCTCGATATTTTTTAAAGTCTTGCCTCGGTTGTGTTTTATTACGGCTGAAGCACCTGTCTGCTCCATGATTAAAAGCTTACTGCTTTTAAACTGCATATAGCAAGTCCCCTGGGCTTGTGAGACATGCGAGATGTACAGGAGATACAATCTTAAATAACACATAATCAGAAGCGACCCTGCACTGTAAACGATAACATGTTAATCAGCATTCACATCGAGAATTACCGGTTGTTTAAGAGATCTGTCTGGTACAGGCTTATACCTTATTGTGTATATAATACCAATGTTCCATTAGTAATGTAAGTTAGCTGCATTTTATTTAACAGTAATAAGTTAATAAAGTCAATATATAATTTCGCCGGTCTTCTGTCTAATCTATATGTTTTTTTATAGAATGTGTACGGCTGTTGTAAATATTCCTTTCAGAATTCACGAACCCAGAGCCATCTGCTTGGTATGTGTCGGATATGGATAAAATGTCGGACTATTACCTTTTATAAGAATCGAAGCATTGCATACTTTCTCTCCGAAACTAACTCGCGCAGACCAGTGATCTGAAAACTATTACAGTACTGTACTTTTAGGAGGCTGTTACAATATGCATCCACGTAAAAGTTATCACCCATTACCTTCCCTGAACCAATCAACAGCCTAACGCTCATTTGCTTCAGCATCTCTGTCTCGCTCTCTCTTCCCTCCCATGTGTTGACATCAGGACTGAACTAACTTGACACAGATAATAACATAGACATACAGCGCCGCTGGTTTGACCTTGACTCTTATGCGCGCTGTGTAAAGCTTCTCTGCAGGCGAAACCAAACTCTGACGTCATGCAATTTGCAGTTGGCAAAAACTTACAATAGATAGTGATGATTTTAACTTAGCAACGGAAAACTTTCACTGCGGTGATTTCAAAGGTGTAATGGAAAGGAACTCTGTAACAACCCCTCTCAAAGGCTGTACCTTGTAGGTATTTCCTAGCTACCTTTTCATTAATTTGGATGCTTTTTGGTGTTTACAGTTTTCTTTAATTTTCATGCCTTATGTGTTTTAAAACTGAAGTATGTCTGTCTTATTTTACTTGTGTAAATATCTCCTCGGAGAGATCTTTATTTGCCTTCTGTCAGCTTCAGCGTCAGCAAGTGGATTATATGAACGTTTTATTTGCGTCTGTTTCCTCTTTCTGGGAAACCGTCGCGGTTGTGCAGTCACAAATGAACAGGAAAGGATTACTGAATATAGAGGAAAATAAAATGTCAGCAAGAGGCGGGCATTATGTGGAGAAAATCGCATTAAGAAGCCGTACGCAAATCCGTCTGGACCGCTGGCTTCAGTTCCGGAGAACGCGTGTTTCCCAGAAATTCTCTTAGGACTTCTGGTTGGGGCTTATTCTCTGCTATTTGTATACCATTCTGTCTGTGAGGAAGAAAACAGTAACTCATGTTGATTTTCCAATTGCCAGTAAAAGCGACGACCTAAAAATAAAGAAAAAAATCTGAAGTTATATTCCCATCTTCTCTATCTGTCTGCAACAAACTATTCTTTCTACAACATGCTAGTGGAGATAAATATTTAGAAAATTGGTATTATTAGTTAGTTCCTTATAGGGGAAGTAGGGAATATACTATACTAAAACAATATTCAAGTGTTTCAAAAGCTGTTGCTATGTGAAATCAGCTTCTTTGCATGGCCAGGAGTAAAGAAAACTTCCTGTTTGAGAAAAGTATGAGTATTTTAAAATTGGAACCAATAACAAGACGTAAACGATTAGCTTTACGAATAAAGTAAAACAATAAATTATGTGCTTTGACGAGATCTTAATTTTTTGTGTATCTGTTACGGTTTACCAGCCACATAAAAACAGAACTTCAGGAAATTCAAGATATACATTTTGTAATATAAATATAATTATTATACAATATTTTAATCAAAATTGTCAGAGCTATTTTTGAGAAAATAAACATTTTCGAAACTCTTTCTATGTAAAGTGTAGTTCAGGGTGGGAGGATTTTCGTGAAGATCGCGAAACTAGATACTGATAGATACTAAACTTAAATAACAGGTTTGGTATTTTACGGAATTTTCGTGGTTGAGTTATGCTATCCACCCCCCCCCAAACACACACACACACACTGACTTCTTTATAAAACTGTTTTGGGGGGGGGATTCAGAAGATCTTAAAACATTTCAACGTTGTTCATATGCACTAGAGAGAATAAAAAGGAATGCATTCAGTGGCCGAAGATATCAGTGAAAAAAGTTAAACTTGTTGCGTATTCTGAAGACATATCTAAGGAGTTTCTATCTGTTAAAATCAACATCGGTGAATTTTCTTAATCCAGACTCTAAGATCAATTTTCTTATACTTTGAGATATTCTAAAAATCTCCCATATTAAACTATTTTGTACACATAAAATTTCGGCCCCGCCGTGGTTGAGTGGTTAGACCACTCGGCTCTCACTTACATGGCCTGGGTTCAATCCCAGCGACCGCATTTGAGATTTGTGGTGGACAAAACGGTGCAGGGGTGGTTTTTCTCCGGTTTCCCCCGCCATCGCATTCCGCCGGTGCTCCGTCTTCATTTCATGTATCACCAGTGTCAACGCCTGCGGTACCACAAGTAGTAAAAGTGAGCGCTGAGCACTACCAAAAAAGAAAAAGAACACTCTTACAATTATTATTTGCATTTTCAAATGGTTTTAACAGTTCTACTTTAAAAACTACTCGTATATGTTTAAGCTATTTGCATGCAAACCTATAAGCCAAATCTTGTTCATAACCAGTAGCATACCTTTCTGGTGTTTCATTTTATACCTTCTTTTGTTATTTTCATTTGCGAATCTAATGTTTATTGTTGGTGATATTTATTGCAAACAATGAATGAGCTTTATTCCTTAATATGAATTATACTAATTTATAGTTAGTCCAGGGTTGCCAGCTTGGTTACAAAAATAAATCAAGCTCTATTGTTAACCACTGCAATAACTTTTTGTTCTTTAATTTTTATTCCTTATTTTGTTATTTTCATATGCGAATGTAATGTTTATTGCTGGTGATTTATTTTTGCAAATAATGAATGAGTTATATTACTTAATATGAATTATAGTGATTTATAGTTCATGTTACAGTGACAAGATCTTCAACGGCATTTAACAATGACACCACTAATATGTCGTGTGCAAATCATTTCGATATTCTGCTAATATGAAGCGACTGGTGCAAGCGAGATGCGAGCCTGGTTATTCCTGAGCAGCAGTCAAAGCGAACGTTATAATAATACTGGTAATTATTGATGGCCTGCAAATTAACGTCGTTATGTCACATGTCGCAAGATCAACGCTACAATTTAATGGTGTTGCGTTCTGCAGTGGCTTGCACAGCACCATTAAGTAGATATTGCCATTTCTTTTGAAATATCAATATAAGAAAGTAATATATCACCATTAATATAACTTGTGTATATAAGCACTGGGTACACAAGACTTTTAAATGAGTCTAGTGAAACCAAATTACTAAGGCATTTTTGTAAATTCACAATCTAATGCAATACATTTTCATTTGTTTTATAATATCTAGTTTCTATTACACAAAGTAACAGCATTGCAATTTCACTCCTAAAAAGCCAATTCTTCTTGACTTCTAAATATCTAATAATTCGAGACATTGCTTTTAGAAGTATTTCAGGAAAAAGCCTAAGTGAAATTGATTAAACTTTTTAAAAACTTAAAAAGTTATTGTGTTTCATAATAATGTGAAATGTTTTATAAACTTTAAGAAGATATAACGTTTTTCTCACTTGTTGCAGTTAAACTACCAGTAAACTGAAGATACAAATGGGTAGGCGCTTGCTTATTTATAGGTACTACATTCTAAATATACATCATCGCAATTTTGACTAATTTGTGTCAAAAATATTATACTGCCTCTAAAAATAACATTAGAAAAAATGATCATATTGCTTTTTTAAAATAATTATAAATACATTATTACTTTTTAAACAACTAAGGGTTTTGGAGAGTAAAAAATGTAATAACTTTTCTGTACTAATAAGGGCTAATAGAAAAAATGTGATGTGTTCCATTCACAAGACATCTCTGCAACAAATTATTGTTAAAAAGATTATTCTTCTATTTACCTCATGCTAATTGAGAAAAAAGTTAGCAGAAACCACCTTGTAAGTAGAAACGGGATAAGGGAGTACTATACTACAGTCAATGTGCTCTGTGACTGAAGTTTCTTTGTATGGACAAGAGTTGACAAATTCCTGTATGAGAAAAGTATGTTTTTCAAAGCTGAAACCAAAAACAAGGAATATCTCAAAAACGATCCACTCCACGAAAAGATGCATTTAACATAAATTGGGTGTTTTAAAGTGCTGGAAATTTTATGTTGAGATTTCTTTTTAAAATCCATCGCGTGGCTCCTTTTTATTAGAGCAATGAATTTAGACATTAAATATTGTTATTTAAATAACCATTCAAGCTAAGATTTTAATACATAACAAAAAAATCACTTACGTACAATAATTGGTACAAATTACAGAAGGACATCTTTGATACTTTTTTTCAAATGTTATAGGTGTATCACTTTAGTAGTAGGAGTATTATTATTATTCCTCTTCTTATTGTTATTATTATTTTATTAAGTTAGCAATAATACAATATTTGCGTCACACAGTCGCATGGATCGGGTGACCGTACATACTGTCGAAATATACTTGAGTTTAAAATATTACCTACATATATATTTGATATATCTTAATAACATTGGAAACAACACACACACACACACACACACACACACTTGCACTCACAACTACGCAACGTATTCATACTAGGTCAAACACCAAATAAGGCTATACAATATTTACTCAAATATTTTATCTCTTAATGGAAGTGTACGTACACTTCCATTAAATATGTACCCAGGCTTGACCAGTTTTCGCTGTTTAGAATCAAATCTCAGAATGCTGTCCTTCGTCTGTTTGAAATTAAAAATACTTCTGGCAATAATTTTTTCCTAGTATATCCTCCATCTGCACGCAATCTGCCAAAATATGTGTCCATCTTCCTGCTCCCCGCATGATGGGTAAATCCGCCTACCAACTTTAACTACCTTACGGGTTTTCCACCCTCCCAACATGAGTTACGTTATTCTCGTTTGTTCATACCCAATTTTAAAATATATGTATCTTTACCCCACCCAAATTTTATTTCGTTTTGTACTCACTTTATGTATCACTTTAAAACAAGGCCTTGATAACACTAATGATACAATTTGTAGTCATAGATATCCATTATAGTTGAAATGTAATATTTCTTTTGTACAAGTTGTTGAGCATAGTAAGACATCGTAAAATTAATATTCTTCATAAACACTTAAAGATACCGTCTTAGAAATCCAAGGCTGTTTAAAGCATTATGTCAGGAATTGCAAGCACGTGTACTATGAACTTCACCTAGTAGCTTCCGGGTATTGTAACTGCGTACGAGCGAGTACTCTGAATCAGCCGAGCAGTGTTGGGACAGCCTGATAAACAGAGCGTCATAAGGCTATGGAGATTAGAAACTTTCTTTTTTCTCTGCGGCATATAATATAATTTTAAATAACTTAAAATTAAGAGTAATGGAAGAAGTTTGAATTTGACATGCGCCGATATTTTTGTTTTATTTTGTAATGCACTTAATGCACGAAAAAATAGCTGTATACGCCAAATACGGGGCAGTTGGGCCAACTGTTAGGTAACTTAAGACAGCAACTGCAAAGGACACCCTCCTCCCCTTCCCTCTACAACAGCCGGTTTCGTTGAGATTGTTCCATTTATTTACTGCATAAAACTGTAGAGAACTTGGAAAACTGAGATAATATAGATAAATAGATAGATAGTAGCTACTTTATTTCACAGCTTAGCACATGACCTGGTGACAGTGATGTCAATATAATGAGATTAAAATAAATAAACTAATAATAGTAATAATAATACTATATTAAGTCTTATATTAGTAGTTATAACGTAATACTTATGTTTACTATCCTGACTATAAATCAATTTTCTTTAGTCTCTTTTTAAATCTATTTACATTATGAGACAACGTTTCCAGTAACTCTACAGGTATTTTGTTCCAGTCTTTAATTGCTCTATTTGCAAAGGAAAATGTACCTGTGTCAGTTTTCTGTAAGTTATTTCTTATTTCGTTCGTGTGATTATTTCTCCCGCAATATAATGACTATAATAATCGTTTGGTTATATATTTACATACAGATTTCCCCTTATAGGCTGTAAAAATTGTACATAGCCTTGTTCTTTTTCTCCGTTTTTCTAGTGTTTCCCAGGAAGTAGCGGCACCAGTATGATTTTAGAATCAGTTTCTTCTGTCTACATATGTAGTTTTTCTCTTTTGAACTCTCTCGAGTGTTGATTTTTGCCCAATCCGATACATGATATTGTGCTATTGGCATGATATTCTAATATTGGTCAAACTAAAGATGTATATGCTAAATTTCGCGACTTTCTATTGCTGCGTTTTAATATTTTCACTACAAAGCTTTCCACACCTTCCCAGTGACCGAGTTTACGTGTTCCCCTCACTCCAATCTTTCACTTACTATTATTACCCCTAGATATCCGGTACCATTTATCCTTGGTGTTGTCTAATTTATATATTACAGCTTTTACTATTCTCGGCCTTGAAAACATACTTGTTTTAAATTTATTTGTACTTAACTCCATTTGATTATATTGCACCCATATTTGAATTTCGTTTAAATCTTCTTTTAAATATATGTTACATTCATTATTAATATTTCTACAGATTATACAATCGTCCGCAAATACTGAGATGTTATCCCTTCCTGAAAATCAGTTATATTGCTAAAAAAAGCAACGACCCGACCACGCCTCCCTGGGGAACACCAGAGGTTATATTGGTAGTGAAATATAATTTATTCCCCACCCGCACTCTTTGGGTTCGTCCGCTTAAGAATTCCTGAATACAAATTATCACTCTCTTGTCTATTTGCATATTAGAAAGTTTTTCTTTAAGTCGTCCATAAGGTACAAAGGTCAACTAGAAAATAATATTAGCAAGTCATCCAAGGATTAATATTTACAACTTTATTAGATGTTTACTTTAAATGCAGAAAAAAATAATTATGAATTGGATAAAATAAGTATTAGTTGCCCGCCTGAGTAGTGTGGTGGAAGCGCGTCTGCCTCATATTCATACCCGGATAAGGTATTTTTTGGGGTTTTCCCTTATCCTGAGAAGACAAATGTTGAGCAACTTTGAGCTCCATGGACCCGAGATCATTTGAGCATCATTTCACCAATTTCATTCATCGTCCGATATGACCAACCAGATTAAGGACGTTAAGCTAAAAAATAAATATATATATATATATATATATATATATATATATATATATATATTATTAATTAATATGTAGGAAATTGATATTAATGGAGCAATTTGTAATTATGTTGATTTTAATAATAGTTATAATTTATTAAAGTATCTTATAAAAGCAACAACTATTGCATGTACTGTACCAACGGCTTTAAGTGTATCACTTACATCCTGATAAAGACATCCTTTTGTAAGTAAGAATCACAAATTTTAACCATAATCACAATTAGCATCACTTGTAGCGGAATTTGGCTGAGAAAATTTCAGCATATTTGGCAAACCATTAAGGCTAAAGGTGCTCAAAAAGGTACCAAACTCGTTAGAGAGAGGCTCGCGTGGATTAGACTAGGAGCATGGGGGATAGTAAAAATTGCTGACGAGAATGGTATGAGAATTTGTCCCATTTGCGAGGAGGAAGGGTCGTGGACCCATTACTTGGCAAGACGTAGGAGTACGGATGAATGGAGAGAAAAGTATTTACCGTCATCCTTTACCACCGCGAATGTAGAACTAGAAGCATGTTGGACGCTACTGGCAGGCACGCAAGACGCGGACTGTCTAGGTAAATTTTTACTTGAGGCAAGACAGCTTAGATCTGAGTAGGTTGATCATGACGAAGAGGGGGTGGGGGGGGGGTAAGAGCTAAAGAAAAGGGATTATAATTTTTATATACATGTACTTTATCATACTTTTCGGTCATTGTTGTGTTGTGGTGTTAGTGTTATGTGTATATATTTCTCTTAAGTGTATTTGTCTACTATAATAGGGTACATTAATGCATCTGAAATAAGGTGTACTTTGTGTTGTAAATTTAAATACGAGGTATTTGAATATTTTTTTGCTTTTATTTTCGTGATTACTCTTTTAATTCTTTGTTTTTTAACATTGTTTACTATTTTGTGTGCTGCAAAAGCACGTACGGTCTATAGACCCGTGCAATTTATGAATCTCAATGTATGATAGTGTTCTTTCAATAAATACACTTATTCATTCATCAAATGTACACATGATATTTTCCTTGTCATCTTAACCGATAACGTCTCCACAAAAAATAATATTATGAGTAAACAGAAATGCCTATTATGATATCCCTGAAAGTCCCTGAAAAAAAAAATCTGAGTGTGGGGGAAAGAGTTAATAAATAGAGAAAATCATATTATAATGTTCCCTTTTTAGTCATTTCAGTCAACTTCCGATGATGATTTCCTTCGCTCTTAGGATGTAAAACATCCGGAGATGCATAGCACATATATAGTGCAAAGCAATACATTAGTAGTGCGTGCAATACATCCACGTTTGAGGTTCATGTCACTTTAATGGAGAGATGCGTTTTTGTCACTTGCCCCATAGAGAAGTATTGCATTCCACCCAAAAATTCGATGTCGAAATTTCACCGGAAATACACGTTTTAGGACCCCCTGAATACAAAAAAAGCATTTCCAGAAAGAGGTCCATGTGTGTGTGTGTGTGTGTGTGTGTCCGTCCGTGTGTCTGTGAACACGATAACTCAAAAACGAAAAGTATCTAAAATACCAAACTTGGTATTTAAGTTCAGTATCTTCCAGGGATGCGACAAGAAGAGTGTGAGAAAAATCCCCCACCCCAAACTACCCTTTACATGGAACTTTTATCGAAAATTTTGATTTTCTTAAAAATGGCTCTAACGATTTTGATTAAAATGTCGTATATACCTGACAAATAAAATGTATATCTTGAATTTTCTGGGAATAGCTTCTAAAGACCTGTTTATTCTGGATGAATTTAGCTTAATTTGACATAACTAATAAACCGTAAAAGATAGACAAAAACTTACTACACAAAAAATGTAGGCCCTGTTAAAATACTCGATTTACGTTATATACATTTTTTTCGTGGAGCTTACCGTTTTCGAGGTATTCATTGATATTAGTTTCAGTTGTGAAGTACTTATACTTTTCTCAGACGGGAGTATCCGTTTTTCTTTTGTTCTACTCCTGGCCAAGAAAAGAAGTGATATATAATGACAATCACATAAAGACAGCTTTTAAAACATTTGACTATCGATTTAGCCTAGTGTATTCCCTTATTTTCTTCCTACTTACAAGGAACTAAGTAATCAGAACATTGTGCTGAATACCTCGATTAACAAGGTGCAGAAAGAAGAATAAGCTTATGAAAGAAGTTTGTAGAACGGCTAGAGAAAGTCATGTGAGTGTAACACATCAGAATTTTTCTCCTTGTGAATGAGGCAGACGTATCTTTGTGTAAACTTTCCAAGAGCATTCTACTTGAATCTTTCAAGGAAACCCTCACATCAGATGTAAATAGGTATGCTGTACTAAATTACTTAATTTAGTAAGTTATTTAGCATTTACTGCTAATTATTATGTCCTGTAAAATCTTAATAGAAAATTGTGTCTAAAAATGAAGGAAAACTTTGATTATTTCACTGGAAAAATGAATAAAAATAAAGCACATATTAAAAAAAAAAACCTGTTCCATTCACATACCTACGAATTTTTATTACAAAATATTTTTATTTTATCTAGCTCATAGTAATCTAGGTAGACATTACCAGAATTGGTAAGTAAGTGAATACATTAGACTAAAGTGATAGCCAAATCTTTTAAAAGCTGGTCGCTATGCGAAATAATTAAAGGCCGGTTCGATTTGCATTGTCCCGTTTGAACTAAGTTTGGTAGCTTAAAATTGAAACCAATAGAAATGAATATCTTGAAAAGGTTCAACTCTACAAGAAAAATACATATCACATAAGTTATGTGTTTTAATGAAATCTACGTTTTATGTAATACGTTTTTGTCTATCTCTTGTTTTATTTAAAAGTCTGTAAAACTGAACCAGAATTAAGAGCTATTCATTGGTATTCCCCGAAAATTCAAAATAATTTTATTTTATGATGTGAATATTTTCAATATACAGTATTTTAAACAAAATCGTTAGAGCCATTATTGAGAATAAAATTGTTCAAAAAATGTTCCATGTATAGGGTAGTTTGGGGTGGGGGATTTTCTGAAAATCTTTGTGTCGAATCCTTGGAAGATACTGCACTTAAATACCAAACTTTGTATCACACCGATTTTTCGTTTTTTGAGTTATGCTGTCCCTAGTCACTCACACACACACACACACACACACACACACACACACACACACAAACAGACACACCTTTTTCTGAAAATGCTTTTTCCGTACTAAGGAGTCCTCAAAACATATATTTTCGGTGATACTTCGGTATCGAATTTTTGGGTGGGTTACAATATTTTCTCTATCAACTATGTACATTGTACATACGGGCTAGAGAAAGTAAAAAATCTTATATGTTCGATTCACATGGCTTTCTCTGCATCACTACAACTAAATATTGTTAAAAAACTTATATTTATATTTACTTCATGCAAATCCAGAAAAAAATTAGCATAAATAGTTTTATTACTTGATATCTTATAAGTACAGGTGAAGTAAGGGAGTGCCATAGCTTAAAGTGATAGTCAAACGCTGGTTACTATTTGACTCAAGTTCCTTTGTTTGTATGGACAGGAGTTGACAGATTCCGTATGAGAAAAGTGTTTTATAAAGATGAAACAAAAACAAGGAATATCTCGAAAACGATCAACTCCACGAAAAAAAAAATATAAATTGTGTGTTTTAATGTGCTCTAAATTTTTGTATGGTAAGCTTTTGTCTATCACATAGTTTAGCAGTTCTGTAAAATTCATCCAGAATAAAGTAGTCTTCAGAGGTTATTCCCAGAAAATTCAAGATGTATATATTATTTTTCAGGTAAATATCTTTAATATACGATATTTGAAACAAAATCGTCAGAGCCATTTTTGAGAAAAAAAAATCGAAAAAAGTTCCATGTAAAGGGTAGTTGGGGGTGGGATGATTTTCTTGAAAATCTTCATGTTGTATCCTTGCTAGATGCCAAATTTAAATGCCAAGTTTGGTATTTAACGGTCTTTTCGTTTTTGAGTTAAGTTGTCCACAGACACACACACACGCTCCCACATAGACCTTTTTCCAGAAATGCTTTTTACTTTCTCTATAAGCACTATGTACATAGTATATAGAGAAGGTATTGTATTGCACCCAAAAATTCGATACCGAGATTTCGCCGGAAATATAAGTTTTGAGACCCCCTGAATCCATTCCACAAACTACCCTTCACATGGAAAAAAAATCGAAAATGTTGATATTCTTAAAAATGGTTCTAACGATTTTGATTAAAATTTCGTATATTAAAGATATTTACCTGACAAATAAAATGTATATCTGGGTATAGCCTCTGAAGGCTACTTAATTCTGGATGAATTTTACGGAATTTTGCATAACTGCTAAACCGTAAGAGATGGACAAAAACTTGTAACACACGAAATGTAAAGCACGTTAAAACACACAATTGTTGTTATATATTTTTTTTGCGGAGTTGATCGTTTTTTAGATATTCGTTGTTTTTGGCTTCAGCTTTGAAAAACATACTTTTCTCATATAGGAATTTGTCAACTCCTGTTCCATACAAACAAAGGAACTTCAGTCACACATATCAACCAGCTTTTGACTGTCACTTTAGCCTATAGTACTCCCTTATTTCGCTTCTACTAACAAGAAAGCAAGTAATAAGACTATTTCTGCTAATTTTTTCTCAATTAGATGAAGTAAATAGAATAATTTGTTGTTGAGATGTAGAGAAAGTCATGTGAATGGAACACATCAAATGTTTTTGTATTCAGGGGGATCCAAAACAAGTATTTCTGGTAACATCTCGATATGTACCTAGTTCGTGTAGAGAAAGTTAAAAGAAAATCATGTGTTAAACTTGCATGACTTCCCTACTGATTCTTCTACACACTATTTTCACTAACCCTTTAAGGCAAAATTATTTAAATTGGAACAAACCCAGTATTTACTTTTTTCCTTGTTACTTATGGAATGGTTCCAAATGAAACCATTTTAAATGACTCAGTAATGTATTACCATCTGTACCGCATGTCTAAACGTTTTGAATATGCATTAGGAGGCGCACATTTTACCTTATGTTGGGTCGTTTAGAGGTAGTGTCTTTGCATGCTGTGCTGCGTATACTTTTTATAATTTCCTTGAAAGGATAGAAATAGATTTGTAATTTACAGCACAACAACCGGTTTATTACACGTGGACCGAAAATTCCTGTTTGTAATGCTAAAATTAGTTTATAAAATATAATAATATGTTTAGAATATTTACAAAACAGTATCGCACTAGGTGCTTCTACCCATTGCGTCATCATCTAGACATGTTGTGCCACATATATTTTACCTGAGCCCACCCCATCCTAAACCACAGGCAAGATTGAGCACTCATTGGCTCTAGCCACTCTTCATCGACAGGATATCTCTGGCCTTGAACTAAAGACTGCTGACCAGCAGAGAGTAGTTTGATTCGAACAAATACTGCTTTGTTAAAATAAATTATTTTTATTTCAGTCTATTTTAATTTAATACAGTTTTCAGGTTTATATAATAATATTACAGAAAACAGTCAATAATGTTCTATATCTGAATTCATATTTATACATTTCCTTGTACGAGATGAGAAATTCTGGTAGGAGAAAAGTTAAGTATTTTAAAACTGAAACCAATAAAATAAATGCCTTGAAAATGGTAAATTCCATGAAGAAAATGTATGTGACATAAGAAATCTGCATTTTTGGGTGGTAAGCTTTTGTCCATCTGTTACTGTCTACCAATTATGTAGTATATACATTTTATTTTCCATGCGAATACCCTAATATACAGTATCTTAATCAAAATCGCTAGAGCCAGTTTTGAGAAAATCAAAATATGTTCCATTTAAACATAATAGTTTTGGGGGGGGGGTATTTTCCTCGAAATATTTGTGTCGCATCCTTGGAGGATTCTAAACTTAAATATCAAATTTAGTATTTTATCTACTTTTCATTTAGGGGTTATTATGTTCACAGACACACGTGGACCTTTTTATAAATATGCTTATATTGGATACACGGAACCTTAAAACGTGTATTTCTGCTGAAATCTCGGTATCAAATTGTTGGTGGAGTGCTATACGTTGTCTACTTATATTCCATGTACAGACAATTTGGCATCTAAATAACGAAAGTTATCAACACAAAATTTTGGTTACAAAGTTACAGTACCTTACACTATTTTTCAACGTAATCGTCATTGATATCAATCAGATATTGTGCTCTTTCACCGAGTCAAGATGTCACTGTCACTTTGAAGTCGTCATGACTGGAAAATCATTCCATTCAAAAAGTCATGCACGGTGTCCAAAGTGAAACACCCAATTTTCTGAATTCTTTTGTCAACATTTTCTTTGAACTCTTCCATAACGATTGATGAACTTCCACTCCAGTCTTTTTTGTTCCCACTTCATCCTTAATAACTCGTAAATTATGCGTCATTTCCTCCCTTAAGACTTGTGCATTACTTTATCACTTTTTGTGCATTAAAAAAACGAAAAAATTCCTTTACGGTAGAAAAGTATAACGTCGGCATTGAAAAACTGGCACCACATAAGAATAAATATCTTTACAGTATGAAGATTGCGTTGACAAATAGAGTAAAGTACTTTAAGTTTGTAAATAAAGTTTTATGTTGATATCTTTCGCTATTATTCAGTGCCAAATCGTATGTCACTTTCTGGATGGCCTAAAAGAAAGTAAAGATAATTGTGTTGCTGAGTACTGTTAACTTATCTATATTTATCTATAGTGACATTAATATTGACGTTAACGATATGTATTATTTATAAACTTGTCTTAACGTTGTGAAGTCTGTTAATATTTAGTGCATTAATACGAAGCAAAAAGTGATTTGTTAAGGGTATTAAAAAGTTACACAGAAACTTAATTAGGTTGCAATAGTAAAATTCCATATATTGGATCATGCTGGTCTCGTATATCCCAATGACAAATTTGGTGATGATGAATCCCCCGTGTTATTGAAATGATTTTAGTCCAAATAATTTGTAAATTTCCAGCTTCAATTGGGCTGTATTCATTGACATGTTGTTTTTAACAATAATGACAGTGATTTGTGTTTTGACATATTTGTATTAGCTTAAGCAGTGTTTTAATGTGTTTTCCTTTCAGAACTATAAAAATGGCCAGTAATACTAATGTGTAAAGTGGCATGCGAATGTCATGAAAATATCAAAACGATTCTCTTTCTTAGTTTCATAATTACATGCGGTGCTTTGAAATCAGTCCTGTTGAAGCAAGATATGTAATTATTTCCATAACTAAGCATGCTACACAAGTATAATGACATTTATATAAATAATTCCAAGAAAAAATCTGATGTCATTCACATGACTTTCTCTACATATCTGAAATTATTGTTAAAGAACTTATTTTTTTTATCCTCTTCATGCTAATCGAAATAAACAATAACAAAATGCCTTTTTGTAGGCAGAAGGGAAATAGGGGATACACTAGACTAATGTGATACTCAAATCTTTTGAAAGCCGGTTGCTATGCGGCTGAAATCCGTTTCGATGCATGGCCAGCAATTGAAAAATTTCCGTGTGAGAAAAGTTTTAAGCATTTTAAAACTGAAACCAATAACGAAGAATACCGCAATAATGTTCATCTCCAAGAAAACAATACATATCGCATAAAGTGTGTTTTAACGAAATATCCATCTTTTCTGAAGTACGGTTTACCGGTAACGTAACATTTAGCAAAATTCAACCATAGTAAACAGGTCTTTAGAGACTATTCCGAAAAAAATCAAGATATTCATTTTATTTAACAGGTAAATATTTCTTATATACGCTAATTTAATCAAAATCGTTAGAGCCACATTTTAGAAAATGCAAATTTTCGAACATTTTTTCATGTAAAAGTAGTTTGGTGGTGGGAAGATTTTTCTTATCATCTTCGTGTTGCATTCTTGAAAGACATTAAACTTAAATACCAAGTTTAGTATTTTACCTACTTTTCGTTTTTGAGTTATCGTGTTCACGGACACAGGGACACACGGTCACACTGAAACATACAGAGATAGTTTTATAAAAACATTATTTTCGGCTACAGGGGACCATGAAACATGTATTTCCCGTGCAATCTCGGGATCGAATTTTTGGGTGAAGTGCAATTCCTTCTCTCCCAACGTGCAAATACTATGTAGTAAAAGTAAAAATGTAAAACTGTAGTAGTAAAAGTATCGTTAACAAATAAAGAAATATATTTAAAACTGTAAAGCTAAGGCTGCACATTCAAATGGTTTTAATTCATATTTTACTAATCTACTCAAGCAACTTGAAAATAGTATTGGTAATTCTGTCCCTCTTTCTATAATAGTTTAATGAATTTCAATTTGTCAGGCAACAAGTTTCAGTGGACATTTATTACGAATTTTTATATTCTAAAAGTTGTGGAAAGCTTGAATAATAAAATACTAAATGAAAGATTGCTTGTGATGTTAAGTGCTAGATTAGTAAAATATGTGATTGTACTATTATAACACCCGTGACATTTTGCATATATTACTGTTTGCTGAATGTTGATATCCAGAAGCTCTTGATTTTTCATGAGCTGTCTCGATTTTAAAAATGTGTGAGATATTTTTCCCGTTAACTGTACACCTATTTGTGCAGTACCTATGTTTACTAAAAATGTAGAATGCATCATGCACAATTAGTACATCCATTAATTTGAAGATAGTAAGTTCATTTAAAATAATCAATATGAATTCAGAAGAGATCTGTCTATTGTGGATGCCCTTGAGAGTTTACATGTCTAATTTTGATGTTTCTAAATAATCTTCTAAGTTTGTGATTTAAGCAAAGTCTATTAATTTTTAATTTATTTTTTATTTTGTAATTTATTTACTTGTTTAATTATTAGGTACATTAGTACAATAGACATGGTCAATATAATATATACAAGTAAGACATAAAGTCAGTCATTTAACAATTTTAGTTTTAAAAATTCATCCAAATTGTAAAATACATTATCGAACACCCATTTGTTTAATTTAGCCTTAAACTATATTACATTCAGATCTCTTAAGTGGTCAGGAATCTTATTATAGATTATAATGCTGGATATCAAATAACTATCTCTAACTTTCTTCAGTCTGGTGAATGGAACATGTAATTTATCAATATTTCTTGTATATAATGTGTGAACATGTCTGTTCAGTTTAAATCTACTTACATTGTTGTCGACATATAATAATAGCAATAACAATAATAATTGTAATATATAGCAATTGTACACGTTAGTGTGTTAGTGTTAGTGTGAATGGAACATGTAATTTATCAATATTTCTTGTATATAATGTGTGAACATGTCTGTTCAGTTTAAATCTACTTACATTGTTGTCGACATATAATAATAGCAATAACAATGATAATTGTAATATATAGCAATTGTACACGTTAATGTGTTCTGTTGCTTGAAAGGTGGTATACATGGAGCATGGTAAGAAGTATGACATACAATTCCCATACAACAGTTCCCATATGCCAGCAGTCCATGGCTAAAGACACTTTCAAGTAAAGCAAGATATATTTGCTTTAAATAGCTGCGCAGGGTGCTTTGTTATGAATGGTTCTTAATAAATAAACAACTTTAGATAACTTTTTTACAGACAATTTCAACATGTGAATTCTAGATTAATTCTGTGTCTAAAACCATTCCTAAAATCTTTGCATTAGAGTATTCTCCATCACTTGAGCTTTGTCTAAGGCTAAAAATAATTTGTTGCATTTTGTCATCGTTAAAACCATTGCTAGAGAACCATTTAGTAACGAATTATGTCATAACACACATGATTTAAAACAGCAAATTCATTATGTGTCACTACATTTTTACTAATAAGCTAAGATATTATTGAATTCAAGGTCTTGAAGTGGAGATTTTAGTATTTATTTTAATCACACAATCACATAGCATTTTAATAATGATAAAGTCGGATTGTAATAATCCAAGGATCATCTGTTTTAGGCTCATGCTATTTCTAATAATGGTCAATGATGTAGCATTAAATCTTTATGTCAATCTCAGTTGTTTGCTGATGATTCAACAGGTTATTCTACGCAAAGTAATTATTCATATGAAATTAATAAATTATCTGAAAACATATATGTAACTACGGTTCGTTTTTGGTTTTAGGCCAATGGGTTTTTGCTTAAGTTCAGAAAAATTAACGTTTTATTTTTATTTCTCTTTTTAATTATTTTATGACCCAAAATCACTGATGATGACCTTTTATCTGTTAAATTTCAATTTTTATTTCCTACAGGTTGATAATGAAAGCTCGTTTAAATGACGTTTGTTTAATACTCTCAAGGGTAATCCATCTATTGAGATATTCACATGTGCACTACCAAGGGAATTTCTTAAAAAGCCGTTATTATGCATTTTAATGGTATCTCAATTATAGTAATCATCTGCTGGGCAACCGTGCGAACATCTATTTAAAGAAAAAAAAAAGGCAATAGGTATTTTAAAATGAAGCTGATCATGCTGCCCAGTGTAAATTTGTATATATTTCAGTGTCTGATGAAAATGAAATGTTAGTATAACAGTTTTACCAATAACAATGACATAAATCATTACTCAACAAAGCACAATTACCTCCTAGTTGTACCCAGGTTATGATAATCAAATAACAGCCATGATATTAATGTTTAGCCATTCATTATTTTAACAAACTACCACAAGATGCCCAGTTTTAAACATTAATATTTTTTTAAGCTAGGATTAAACACTGCATAATCAATAACTCCTTTGTATGACTCCGTGAATTTTACATCTCCTGTAAATTAAGTACTATAATTTTTCCCTAAGACAGTGCCCATAATTATGCCATATTTTTCAGCATGATTGTAATAATTCGATACATTGATATAAAAGAGAAAACCAGTGAATTAACAGTACGCTTCTACCTTCACGATTACCATGTATAATGTATACAAAAGGTAGAAAAGGTACATATTATACCTGTTTTATTGCACCCAAAATTCGATACCGATATTACACTGGAAATATATGTTTTAAGACCCTCTGAATAACAAAAATAGTAAAATATCTATGTGTATGTGTGTTTCTGTGGACACCATAGCTCTATAACGAAAATATCAAACTTGGATTTAAGTTTAGTATCTCCCAAGCAGGCAACACAAATATTTTCATGATAGATAAATTGATAGATAGAGTGATAGACAGACAGATGAAGAGACAGACAGATAAATAGACTCGTCCTAAATGCACATTAATTAAATAATTCACTTAAATTGTAAAAAACTTTGCCATGTAAAAATGAACGTAGTGACCTTTTAAATTTACTCATGTCATCTATTTTAATGATGTCATATGGGAGAGTATAAACAATTTTACTTAAGAGGTACTTTGGTGATTTTAATTGTTTTTTTATTGTCCTACATGGATGTCATTCATACTCTAGTAAAATGATAATGTGAATAAGTATGAATTGTTTTTATAAAATAGTGCAGCATTATATATTAATAAATGTTAGTAAAAATATAAATTTATTTAAAAACATGTCTTAATGAGTCTCTTGGCTTCATATTAAACATTATTTTTTGCACTCACTTCTGAATTAAAAATAACCTAATTACTTCAATTGCAGATCCCCATATTAAAATATGGTATGATAAAATTGATTGTACAGTGGCATAATATACAATAAGGAAGCAGTTAATGTCAAATGTTTCCCGTGATACCCGGTATCGAAATTTTGGGTGGAATACAATATCTTCTCTATCCACTATGTGCATTGAACCTACGGTCTAGAGAAAGTAAAAATTTGCTCATATTTGATGTGCAGCTCGTTGCTTCGGATTGTCTCGCTCTATTCCCAAGAGGACAATAAAAGCCTGAAAGCTTCTAAGAGAATGAAACAATTAGAGAAAGTTAGTGAACAAAGTGCGGGAAGTGTCAGTTGTGAGCTATAACTTAATGATACTTGGGATAGATATCTTCTAATCTACTGCGCAGTCCATTGATGACGTAGCTGATTTAATCTTGCGGATGTCGCAACAGTTGATGTATCGTCTCGCAAGTGGCATCTTCGATAGTAATCAAACAGTAACACGAACAATCCAGACAACCGCGGACATCCAGCAAGAAACTTGTGCAGAGCTAGGCCGTGCCCAGAATGCAATACTTCGCTCTTAAGAAACTTTTCTCCTTCGTTTTTCTTCTCTTTTTTGCCGCCGGATTCTCGCCGCAACACGGGCTCTTTTCTTCCGTTCCTCTTGTGCCTCGCATTCACTCACATTTTCTGCTCCTTTTCATCGACATCCAATCACTCCTTTCTGCTTGCTAGTACGTGAAGGAGGTAGCTTGATTAGAGCAGAATTGCCTGTAGAGCCGACCACACGTAGCGCCCTCCCAATACGGTGTGTGTTACTGGAATCTTCGCACTCCATATCGACGGGCCAACTTCCTTTCTGGAATGCTCAACATCTCCCCTTCATATTAATAATCATCCTCAACATAACCTGATTATTCAGTACTCACTCCTCGGCATTCTGAACGTTGAGTCCAAACATTCGACTTTAGCACCCATCTATTGTTCTAGAAGCTGTAGGCACCGACGTCAAAGAAAAAGAAAGTATTAATAAAGTTCATCCAATTCCTGAAAAAGCTATACTTAGTTGAATTAATTAAAACGGATCATTCCATTTAAAGTAATTCATAGTGCATAGAAAGAATTCTTTGTCAAATTAAATAATTTGACTAATTAAAATGGATCAATCAATCTGCAGGAACATAGATTGCACGGAATGATTTTTTTATTTTCTCTACACGTACATAGTGTACAGAGAAGGTATTACATCCCACCCAAAAATTCTATAGCGAGATTTCACCGGAGATAGCCGTTTCAGGGTCCCCTGTATCCATAAAAAAATTATTTTTCAGTGTGTGTGAACCCGTGTGGGTAAAATACAATACTTGGTATTTAAGTTTAGTATCTTCCAGGGATGCGACCGAATAATCTAAGGAAAATCTTCCACCCCAAACTACCTTTTACACGGAAAATATTTCGAAAATGTTCCTCTTTATTCTAAGTGAATTTTACTGAATTTTGCGTAACTGGTAAACCGCAAGAGATGGACAAAACCTTACTACACAAAACATATAGATCACGTTAAAACTCAGAATATATGCCATATACGTTTTTTACGTGGAGAGGACAGTTTTTTATATATTCACTGTTATTAGTTTCAGCTTTAAAATACTTAAGAGAATTTGTCAACTCCTGTCCATACAAATAAAGGTACTTCAATCACATAGCAACCAGGCTTTAAAATGTTTGACTATCACATTAACCTATGGTACACCCTTACTTCTCTTCTACTTACTAGAAAGCAAATACTAAGACCACTTCTGCTTATTTTTTCTCCATTAGTATTAAGTTAATAGAAGAATTACATTTTAATTTATTGCAGGGATGTAGAGAAAGTCATAGATTTTTTTGTACAATGAGTACAAATAATTTTACTTTAGCACTCTCCTTTGTAATTGAAGTTACAGGTGACAGCGTTAAAGACACAAAACCAAATTAATGTATTCTTGAAATGTTAAGATCGGTTAAATTAATTAAAACGAGCCATTTCATTTTTAGTAGCATTCAATACTTTTTGTTTAATATTTTTACTTTCTCTACACGTATTCTGTACATACTGTATACAGAAGGTATTGCACTCCACCCAAAAATTCCATACCGAGATTTTACCGAAAATATATGTTTTGGGCTTCCTGTATCCAAAAAAAAAGCATTTTCACAAAAAGGTGCGTGTTTGTGTGTGTCCGTGAACACGATAACTCAAAACGAATTTCCTTGAAAATATTAGTGTCGCTTTTTTGTAAGATATTAAACGTAGTTAGGTATTTAACCTATTTTTCGTTTTTGAACTATGCTGCTCACAGACAACAGATAGACAGACACACACACATACGGAGATGTTTCTAAAATACTTTTTCGGGATTCAAGGTGCCTCTAAACATGTATTTCCGGTGAAATCTTGGTATCGAATTCTCTATCCACGCACTAGAGAGAATTAAAATACTGCGCACAAAAAGTAATTCTCATTAAAACATAAAGTTTATAAAATTAAATCGCATTAAAACATACAAATCATATAAATTAATTTTTGTGACAGTTACTGTTTTCTTTGATAGTATTTTTTCTATTTGATAGAACTATACATTTATTGTTTTAAAGTGGTAAATACTACTCCTTTAGTTTTTCTTTAAATACTACGTACAAAGTAAAGAAGATATTGCATTCCTCCCAAATTTCGAGTTATAGATTTTACCAGAAGTACATTTTGAGATCCTCTAATTAAAAAATAAAGTTATTGTGTGTGAGTGTCTGTGAACGAAATTACAAATAAATATAAACTGATATCCGCATCAATAATCAACATCACTGCAACAATTTTGACTGAAATACTGTATTATTAATGTTTTATGACCGAGGAAATGTATATTTGAATTTGATGTGAAAAATCTCTTAAGAAACTACGAAACAGAAAAAACTAAACAATTTATATTTTACCACATAGATAATTTACTGTCAACAATCCAATCACATCCAAGAACTGTACATTATGACAAATTTAAAGTTCCCATCTGATTCTTCTACCATTGGTATAAAATTATTGTTATACGAAATCTCAGTTCATTTAAAATGAACTCCCAGTTCATTTGAAAGGAAATCCCAATTATTGGCTACAGCATATAAACATTATAAGAGAGTATATATAGAGCTGCACACGGAAACAACTTTAATTTGTTTAAGAACAGTTATTATTAAACTAAGAATGTATTCTCTATACTGCAAATCCTTAAAAACGTGTATGACCTATTTTTTTGTTTTGTTTTCAGGTAAGTAAATTTGCTATTTGCAGCCCGATTGTGATGCATGATGTTGGTAAGTGAATTTAATTATATTCACAGATAATTTAGATCCAGTGTTGCTGTACTTCAGTGCAACAGTGAGATATCTTAGAAAAAAGAAACACGCCATCTTGTTATTTCAGTAGAATATTTTAACCGTCAGTATATGTGTAATGCCTCAAAAATAGGTATTTCTGAAATTTGAGAATTACTATACACAGTACGGTCCATGATAGATCTTAATACCAATCGTGTTAGTAAATAATACGTAGAAGAGATTCAATACATATGTTTTAATTAGTTCCAAATATGTATATATATATATATATATATATATATATACATATATTACTTACTAATGTGAATAACACACAATATGGCTATTTAAAATGTATATTCCAATTCTATAAACAGTGAAAATATGTGTATATGTGAGCGTGTCTCTGATTTCCTGAAGTAGTGAAAATTCAAAAACGACCGAATTTTATAATTCCTTCAACATTGAAAATAACTATGTTTCCATTAATTAGGAAATCTGCGGGGGCTGGAGTATTTGTACCACAAAAGTTAAAAACCGCTTCGTTTATTGTGGGTATCAAAGTCTACTTTTGACAATTTATTCCAATTATACCAAATTTCAATATGTATAGACCAAAAGAGTAAATGAGTACGCTTAAAATATTCTAAGTGAAACTGTTTGGGGAGTTTAGGGGTTGGTATATCATTTACATTACATAATTTCACTCATAGATCATTGAAAAGTTATCAACTTATTTTTGGTACGATTTTGATAAACCAGCACACGATTGGATTGTAAAAGCTTACAAAAGTGACAAACTACCCCTATATTCAATTCCTATTTTCAACCCTTTACACAAAAGTCAACATTATTAGGGTTATATAAAAGATGTTTTTACGCTTGCAATATAGATCGAGCCCAACAAAAAGTACAAGTTATCTTACAAACATAACCAACTACCCCCTTCCGTACCCTTTATGCAGAAATTTTTACTATTTAAATCTTTTTGTCAAATGTTACACAATTTTAGAACAGGATGTGGCAAATATCTTTAGTTAAAATTTTCAAAAGCCACCAATATCTTATTTTGATCGATTGATTGATTGACTGGTGGATTTATTCTGGACATAGTTAAGGCCTTATTTTCTTTCTAAAGGATCTAAGTAATAAAACTATTTCTACTAATTTTTATGTTGATTGATAGAAAAATAACATTTTGTAAGAATAATTTGTAGAATAGGTAGAGAAAGTCATGTGATTGAAATACTTCACATTCTATTATATTAAGAGTATTTCTAAATGAGTATTTACACAGTAATCTGTACATAAAATATTTGAGTGGAATAGAATACTATTTTTTAATTTATTATTGCCACTTTAATATTAATCTCATATCGCAACTACAATAGATTTTAAAAATTACAATACTTGAACCCATTTACAGTCATACAATTGTTCAGTTGCTTTTTAACAATTATATACCTTTATTTGTTTTACAAACTTTACTATATTATGTCAGGTTTTTGTACCACTCTAGGCAGGAGACATCAGCAGGAATGAAGACGTTGCACATCACAGGAAGGACACTCTGTAACTATATGCTGAACTGTGAGAAAGCTATGACATGGCTTGTATTTAGGCTGCGATTCGTTGGCAAGAAGGTATAAATGAGTAATTGGAATATGTCCAATATATAGCCTGCTGAGAAGAACCTGGTCACGATGCATTAGATGTTTAATCGCATAACAGAAGCTATTGTTGGGGTTTAGTTTGCTATTGGATGTGGGATTCCAAAAAATATTCCATTGTTTACATATTTCATACTTTTTGTGCAGCTTAACGTCCTTTAAGCTGATTGGTCATATCAAACGATGAATGAAATTAGTGAAATTATGCTCAAATGATCTCGGGGTACAAGTGCTAAAAGTTACTCGAAATTCGTCTTCTAAGTATATAGGAAAAACTCCGAAAAAATCTTAACCGGGTACCTTAACCTAGGAGAGATTCGAACTTGTGACCTGTTGATTGTGAAGCAGATATGCTATGACACCACTCAGGCCAGCATTTCATACTTTAGAACATTTTGGAAGTCGTAATGTCGAACTTTGAGATCGGTCAGGCTTGGTGAATGATTTGTTGCTTCTTTAGCGCTTCGTCAGCTTGATCATTGCTGGATATTCCAATATGAAACGGCATCTATGCCAGTATCACATCTTTATATTAGTTTATTTTGCAACAGTAAAATGTTTTGCATTAAGGAGTTTCTGGTGACATCTGTTTAAATGCCAGAATTGCACTCGTAGAGTCGGTGAAGATTATAAAGCAGCACTGTTTAGTTTTCATTGTGTATTTCGGGTCAAAACTTTTGGCGAAATAAATCCAATGAGATAATTCGGAAGGCGGTAAGAGATGTATGCTCAAGATATGACACAGTACAACCACTTCTTCCATTCGTTTTGGAACCATCAGTAAATATAGGTATGCAGTTTTGATGACTGCCACAGATTTCGTAAAACGTTCGCCAGTAATGAGAAATATCTGTGTTCCGTTTCTTGTATTTTGCTAGCATGGTGATGATAGGGTTTTGGGCTTCTGAGAGGTATTGTTGAAACTTTTTAGGAGAACATAAATTTACCTCATACATATATTTTAAAATGCTATGGCTAAATAAAGTGCTTTGGAACTGTGCAGTTGAAATATTGTTGTTAAGAAGGGAAGATATATGGGGAAACAACACAGTCTGGTAAGGTAGCAATCTTTGAAGCAAACAAGAAACTCAGAACTGTCCTCTTATATGTGGAGGCTGCCAATCCAATCCGGAACAGAATATTTGATCTATTTTGTACGTAATTAGTAGATAGAAAATGTAATACTATGTATTTAGTGATGCTGGTAAATTGTTGAATTAGGAAACTATTCCGGAGATGGCCGAATACGCGATGTCACTACGTTGATTGCTTAGCAAACCTAGGTGTGGCGACAGAGCGGACTTTGACGGCAACATATATATTAGCCATTCAACACGGACAATAATGGTTAATGACAATGCTATTAGAACAGAGCGTGTCTGTTACCAGGATGGGATTTATTGCCCACCTTGGTTGGTGCCAGAGGAAGATGAGAGGGTTGTCCTCACACCACACCGGACTTCCACCGCGTGGACCCGTTATTGATTCAGGGCTTTGAGTGAGCCTAGAGTACGTACGGAAGTGATCGTATACTGGAACAAATCCTCACACAGTCCCTTTGAATTTGAAGAAGGGACGCATTATATCCTCACCAATCGATTGCAGGGGACTTCTTTGTTGAATTCCCAAGTTTAAAGCGAGTTACGCAAGTCAATATCCCGCCCCAAAAGGGTTCATCTCTGCTGAAAATAACTATATTGTTGTGACTTTTTCAGTGTTCATTTCCTGTTCCTTTCTGCGCTGAAACTTGATTACAATATCTGAGCAATGGTCAAAAATAGCTCCAAAGGCTTGGGTTCTCCGTTTAAGAGTACCAGCCTGTGAAAATTGACGAAAATTCTTAAAATGCTGATTTTTGGATTTTAACGCATTAATATACTGTGATCAATGTAGATTAATGTGCCGAAGTTATTTTCAGTCGTTTTCAATTTAAAAACCTTTGGTGTGACCTTTTAAATAGAAGTTTTAATGAATAACGAATGACACTTCAAATATTATAAGGCATGTTTCTCTAAATGCATTTTCTAACGTATGAAAATGTTCAAAATGATCCTTGCAGTGCACTTTTCAGCCAAAATCTTAGTACCATAATAAATAAACGTTATCTAATTATTTATCTAAGTAAGTAAAATTAATTATGTATTTGTTTTAACAAAGTTAAGTAATTCACAAAATGATGAAAAAGGCATGAGCGAATAATTTATCTTGCATTTTCCTGCAGTAATATTTATTTGTGAAACGCCTCCGTTAATTTTTAAATACATATTTCTGGGATGTAAACGTAAAGTTATGTTAACATTTTTTTAAAACTGAAGTGCAAGGAAATTTCTTGGTAGAGTAGTTTAAAAAGCAAGACTATTTTTATAAAGAAAGTACTTGAAACATTTTTGTCCAAATTTCATAATTAGTTATACATAGTAATAGAGGTACGTGGTAAAAAAATGAGCGTCGTTGCTTAAGAAACATTGAATTTGAAATTTACTTATTTATTCTAAAACTGTAAACAATTAAACTCATTTTGTTTCATAATAATATGATATGTATTCTAAACTTTAAGAAAATATGTAACCTTTCTCACTTGCGGACTTAAACTACCAATTAACTGAACTATAAATGGGTAAGCACAGGCTTATTAATAGGTACGCTCAATTTAAACATTATTTTCATACAAACTGTTTCCCAAGTCTTTTTCAAATTCAAAATATTCAAAACAATGATGTGTTTCGCTAATTGGTTTCACTATTTTGTGCTCCTTTTTAAAAGTACGTTAAAGAAAATGCTCATATTACTTTTTCAATATACTGCTCAATTTTGAAGAAAAAAAATTGTAGGTTTAGAAAAATCAAAGAATTTTTGAGAGAGATAAAGTTCTACACCAAAGTAATATGAACAAATTTATAACAACAGATAATCTACGAACTCATTTTCTGTTAAACTGGATTTTTTTTCTGAATATTTTTAAAATTCCATCACGTGGCCGAGTTTTATTTAAAGATGAATTTAAACAGTAAAATTGGCATTTAAATAACCATACAAAGTACAATTTTGATAAGAGGTAAAACATCACTATAGTACGTGGTATAAATTACAATAGGATATCCTGAATTCTATGGAATTTGTAAATTTCTCAGATGCACAACCTTCTGGAATAAATGTAAGAAATTTAGAAAATACGCAGAATATATAATACTTTGCTGAAATGTATACCACTTGTTACACGCAATGTTTAAACATTCTAACTTGCATGGTTATTTAAACAAAAGTGTTTCTTCTCTGATTTCATAGTTCTATTAAAATACTTCACGCGAAGCATTTTCACAAATATTTACTTCAAAAATTAAATTTCAGAGAAAATAAGCATACAAATATATATCTTATATCCCACTTTTATTTTCTCTACACGTACTCTGTGCATAGTGTCCAGAGAAGCTATTGTATTCCACCCAAAAATTCGATACCGAGATTTAACCGGAAATACATGTTTTGGACCCCCCGAATTCAAAAAAAGCATTTTTGAAAAAAGGTCCGTGCGTGTGTGTGTGTAGACAGCATTGCTCAAAAACGAAACGATCGTTAAATACCATACTATGTACACAAGCCAATCTTCGGTTATTTCCAATATTCCGGAACAGTAACTATATAGTATAGGTAAGTGAGGGGTGAATTGGATTGATTAGTGAGGGGTAAATTGAGTAAAATTAAACAAAGGCCCTTCCTCCCAAAAAAAAGAATTTTACCAAAATTAAAAATTTTAAGAACAATTGAAAACATTGGTCCCATTATCCCATTAACAATACTCACTTGAGTTCAAGCACTTGCCCGTATGACTTTCTCCAGTGGTTTCTTCATAAGCGCATTGAAATAGCAAGGATTCCTCAAACATACTGTGGATGGAGTGGAAGACATGTTTAACACAATGTCACATTTTGGCATAGGAAAACCCCAGATTTATTAAGTTACAGATTACCAACACCGGTATGCACTGAACATTTGAGCTGTATTTTTGAGTGAAGCACTCATAAGGTTCTATGAATGACAGAAATCAAAATATAGCCCTTATCTTTTTTGGGAATACAAACCTCTGCGAGAAATAAATTAGTGGATATATTTCTTTATGTACACTAATGCATAAAAAGCATTACCCTAAGTCGCATGTGTTTTTCATTCCTCAAGGTTTCCACTTTCAATTAACCGGTCTTTCATTCCACCTAGCCAGTGTAAGTTTTGTATGTGGTTAGCCTGAAAAACAATCCAGGGATCCAAAAATGAAGCAATGAACAATGTTAGAATTGATGAAATAGGAAGATATGTTTGGGATAACGATACAATTATAGTATAAGTAAAGTATAAAGAATTGTTTCCAATTCGTAAAACTGCACAGATACATTTATATTGAGGACGTTCATCAGTGACATAGAGACGAAAGTTAACTATATTTCCATCATCGAACGGCAATAAGAAAATGGTAATATAGCAAGAAAGTACAATTTTTAAGTACCTATATTAAATGAAAAAAAAAAATTCTGAACTTCCCACTTTTATTTCTACGCTTTTATTATATTGAATTTTATTTTGCTAAAAAATTCAATGAGAAATTGCCTTTGCGGTACTCTGCTGGCAAAAATATGAACAACTAGGTGTAATGTTAATTTACCGGGGTTTTTTATCAGGCAAACTGTGTGTAGGACAGGAGCTGGGTAGTTAGAGCTAGATTGAAAAGTTCAATACCATAGCTGATATTTGAAATGCGGATCTTCTTGCCTCAAAGGTTAAAGCAACCACTGAACTACCACAATGATATCTTAAATCATTTTGAGATGATTCTCTCCAATGGTGAGTTACAATGACGTAAGCACCTAAGGTTGGAGAAACCGGATGGAGATCCGTGTTTCAAGACCCGGCTATAGGACTGAATGTTTCAGTCTGACTGTCTAGCTATTTGTAATGTTAGCCATTGGTGGTATACCCATATTTTGGGGAAAGTAAAGTAATTTGCTAAATTAGAGGCTTGAATTATGCTCGCGTTTTATTGTGGACCACTTTTTATGCAAATCAAAATACAGGGTGTATATAAATGAATATCGGGGTTTTAACTCTTTATAATATTTATTACATTCAACTTACAGTTATAAATGATATGTCAAATGAAAAAGCAACTCAAACAGTTTTGTTTGTTGGCACAAGTGCGCATGTGCGTGCAATGTTTCTGCCGCAATCCGCTAGACTAGTAAACAGAAAGCGTTTTGTGTTTTGCAGTTTGCAAAGACCGAATCTGTAGTTACTGTGCAACTACGTAGTGCGTTCCGTAGTAAGTTCGGTTGTGATCCTCCTAGTGATAAAAACATTCGTAGATAGTATAATCAGTTTGAAGAAAACGGCTGCCTTTGTAAAGGGAAGAGCACGGGATGACCAGGAGTAAGTGAAGAGAGTGTTGAGCGAGTGAGAGAGTCGTTCAATCGTAGCCCAAAGAAATCAGTCCGGAAGGCTAGTCGTGAATTACAAGTTCCTGTGTCGACTGTTTGGAAAGTTGTAAGAAAACGCTTACAGATATGTCCTTACCGTTTACATCTATTACAGGCTCTAAAGCCGACAGACCACGGATCACATGGCAAATTCCTAAACGACATGTTTCATGACGATTTTGTGTATCGTGTTATCTTCAGTGATGAATCGATCTTTCACCTTAGTGGACATGTTAACACTCATAATGTGCGCATCTGGGGCTCAGAAAATCCTCACGAGATGGTACAAATGCAACGAGATTCCCCTAAAGTGAATGTTTTTTGTGCCATATCCGGCGAAAAGTTTATGGGCCTTTCGTTTTTGGTGAACCTACTGTAACTGGCACTTCTTACCTTGATACACTAGATCATTGCTTGAACGTCACTGTACCCGAGCGCTGGATAGGCCGCAAGGGCCCCAATGACAGGGCTTGATATGCATGCCTTCCACGTTCTCCTAACCTAACGCCATGCCATTTTTACCTTTGGGGCTTCATCAAGGATCGTGTGTAAGTGCCTTCGCTACCAGCTGACCTCCCTGAATTAAGAAACCGGATTGAAGCAGCTGTTGCTACAATTACTGAATACACACTTATCAACGTTTGGGAAGAACTCGGCTATACACTTGATGTGTGCCATGTGACAAAGAGTAGTCACATTGAACATTTATAAGCTTCTTAGTAAAACTGTTTTCAGTTGCTTTTTCATTTGACATATCATTCATAACTGTAAGTTGAATGTAATAAATATTATAAAGAGTTAAAACTCCGATATTCATTTATATACACCCTGTACTTGAGGAAATATCGGTTGCATCCCTTTTCTGGAATGACGTTTCTGAGCCTCAGTGTAATAGCTTAAATTCAAAATGGAATTTATAAGCATAAACCAAACTCTGCATTCAGATTTCTATCTCTGTTAAAATATGGCTGTAGGAAGGGAATCAAAACCATTGGAAGGATTACAATAGGCAGATTTGAAAGCTAATAGAGAGTCCATTTGATTTTAGGAACATCCATTCAGCTCATTCTGGAAGTAAGATAAATCTCACAGATAAAGGGAATGCTGACAGAAAGTCTAGAGGGACTGTCAGGCGCAACGCCATCCGCTGGTGTAGCTACGTGAAATGGATCGATAGAGAATAAAATAAGGGATTCCCACTTGAGGACAAAGTCTGACAGCTCGTGATTGCTCCTATGAGAGACCCTTACCGTCTGTCAGCCCGGCACTGACACCAGCTTTTCCCTCTCAATCACTCTCAACAGCTAAATAACTCGCTCTCTTGTGTACCCACAAACGCCCCATTATTGACTTTATTGGTCAGTTCTGTGCATTTCAGAACTCCTTTGCCAGACATTGGAAGATAGGCTGAGCATGCGGAATACACAGAGTCTTTCAAAAATCACTTCAAGCTTTAAACCATTATAAATATTATTTGCGATAAGAAAGATTCTGATGTTTTCCATTCACGTGACTTTCTCTACATCTGCGCAACAATAGTTGATAAAAAGGCTTATTCTTCTATTTACTTCATGCTAATCGAGAAAAAAATAGCAGAAATAGTGTTTTACTTGCTACCATGTAAGTCGAGGGGAAAAAGGGAAGTATCAAAGCGATAGTCAAAGCTTTTAAAAGCTGGTTGCTACGTCATTGAAGTTCCTTCTTTTGCATGGACATGAGTTGACAAATTCCCGAATGACGAAAGTATAAGTAGTTTAAAACTGAAATTGATAACAACGAATATCTCAAAAACGGCCAACTCCTCAAAAAACATATATAACATAAATTGTGTGTTTTATCGAGATATACATATTTGTGTGGTACGTTATGCAAAATTCGTCCAGATTAAAGATGTTTTCAAAGATAATTCCCGGAAAATTCAAGATATACATTTTATTTGCTATGTAAATATCTTTAATATACAATATTTTGATCAAAATATTTAGAACCAATTTTGAGAAAATAAAAAAATGTTGCATGTAAAGGTATTTGGGGGAGGGGGAATTTTCTCGGAAATCTACGTGTCGCATCCTTGGAAGATACTAAACTTAAATATAGAGTTAGATATTTAACGGAATTTTGTTTTTGAGCTCTGCTGTCCTCCCCCCCCCCCACACTTACGCACACATTGACATTTTTCTGAAATTCTTTTTATTTGGATTCGGTGTGTCTCAAAACATGTATTTCCGGTGGAATCTCGGTATTGAAATTTTGGGTGCAATACAATTCTTTCTCTATACACTATGTACATGAAACCTATAGAGAAAGTAAAAACAATAGAAGTCGTATATTATGCAAGAGTTCTTCGTTCCCTTTTTTGACGTACACTCCATGAACAATATTTTGCAGATGGTGTCTTGGAATATTAGTAATTTCTTGCACGATAGCATCCTTGGGTAAACTCGCTCTTCCTGGCAACCTCACAACCAACGGTCGTTTTGCTTGAGGTCTGGAGGTCGCGGTTTGATACCCATATTTCACCGGAAATATATGTTTGTATTTGAGTTTAGTATCTTCCAGGGATGTGACACGAAGATTTTTAAAGAAAAATTCACCACCCTAAACATGGAACTTTTTTCGACAATTTTTATTTTCTAAAAAATGGCTCTAACGATTTTATATAAAATATCGTATATTAAAGATATTTACCTGACAAATAAAATGTATATTTTGAATTTTCTGGGAATAGCCTCTGAAGACTACTTTATTCTGGGTGAGTTTTATGGTATCTTGCATAGCTGCTAAACCGTAAGAGATGGACAAAAACTTACCACACAACAAATGTTGAGCACTTTAAAACCCACAATTTATGTTATAATACATTTTTTTGGTGGAGTTGATTGTTTTTGAGATATTGCTTGTTTTTGGTTTCAGCTATAAAGAACTTATACATTTCTCATACAGGACTTTGTGAACTCGTGTCCATACAAACAAAGGAACTTCAGTCACATAGCAACCAGCTTTTGACTATCACTTTAACCTTGGTACCCCCTTAGTTCGCTTCTACTAACAAGGAAGCAAGTAATAAGACTATTTCTGCTAATTTTTTTTCGATTAGATGAAGTAAATAGAATACTTTGTTGCAGTGATATAGAGAAAGTCATGTGAATAGAAAACATCAGACTTTTTTGTAATTGGAACATGGGTTTGCTCTTAAATCGTGAACAGTTCTAAATTTTCTCAGAGCTTGAGAAAAACTGCTCTTGCTTTCGAAATAGCATTGAATCACATGAACTCTATCATTTAGTATTATAGCCAGGATTAATAATTTAAAAAGTCATATAGCTGTGTGAATAAAATTATTATTTAAACAAATTTTACGTATGGTAACGGTAAACTGAAAAAAAAGAAAAAAATCAAATCTCATAGCTTGCCCAGTAGGTGGCTTCTTTTAGTTTTTACCCTCTGTCAAATATTATAATATTCATAGGGATTTAAATCTTAAAGTCACTTTTCAAACTTCCTATATTATTACAGTATGTTCAATTGAAGTATAAGGGAATATTTTGTGACACCATCGAATTTATATTTGCAAGCTGCAGAAGATGTTTTAAACAAACACTTATTGTTATCTTTATCTTTTGGAGTAGTTTGGCTATCAACATGATCCTGAATCCTATAACATTTTTATTTTGCTAAAATGCTTATGTCCATAATGCATAGCTGTATTGCCTTGGATCTTAAGGGTCACTGGGTGTAAATTTCTAAATGTTATATTCTTAATAGAATTTATGAAAATTTTATTGTGGTTGAATTGCTGTTATCTTAATACGAATAACAAATTTCATTTAAGATTTTACTTTCTCTATATGTACTATGACATAGTGTATAGAAAAGGTATTGCCCTCCACTCAAAAATTGGATACCGATATTTCACCGGAAATATATATTTTAGGGTTCCCTGTATCAAAAAAAACAAAAAAAAAACAGAAAAAGTCCATGTGTGTGTCCGGGTTTCCGTGTGTCTGTGAACACGATAGCTCAGAAACAAAAAGTCGGTAAAATACCAAAGTTGGTATTTAAGCTTAGTATCTTCCAGGGATGGGACACGAAGATTTTGAGAAAAATCCCCCACCCCAAACTACCCTTTACATGGAACTTTTTCAAACATTTTGATTTTCTCAAAAATGCCTATAGCGATTTTGATTAAAATTTTGTATATTAAGATATTTATTTACCTGGCAAATAAAATATATATCTTGAATTTTCTGGGAATAGCCTCTGAAGAATACTTTATTCTGGATGAATTTTACAGAATTTTGCATAAGTACTAAACCGTAAGAGATGGACAAAAACTTCTACACAAAAAATGTAGACCATGTTAAAACACACAATCTATGTTATTTAGCATGAAGTAAATAGAAGACTAAGCATTTTAGCAATAAATTATTGCAGAGATGTAGAGAAAGTCGTGTGAATGGAACACATAATATTTTTTCATTCATTTTGTTAAGTAATGTTGCACTGAGAAAATTGATTGGCATTTTCTGACATGGTGTTCTAAACCACAAACAAAGAATTTTAAATGCAGATAATTCAGTAAATCTGATTACTGAATTATTGTATTTTTAAAAAAAAATGTATTAATTTTAGTTACTGGAGCTGTAAATTCCTTTATGAAATCATATTTTTAAAAAAAATCTTCTGGTGTTGAGATAGTGTTTCAATAGTTTTTTCTGCAGATTTTGGGAACTTTTAACGGAATATTTTTGCAAGTGTCAAAATGTAGTTTTGAGAAGAATGTTGTTCTATGAAATAGAATGCTAAGAAACAGGTTTATTGTAGGCTCTTTAAATGGCTGAAGCAAAGGGGGCGGGAGAACAAATGTTGATTTTCCATAAGTGCTTAAAAGGTCCTACAACTGTTTACAATAAAAATCAAATTTCAATTTTTTTACTGTATTCAATTCCCAGAAAATTCAAGATATACATTTTATTTGTCAAGTAAACATCTTAAATATACGAGCTTTTAATCAAAATCGTTAGAGCTATTTATAAGAAAATCAAAATTTTCGAATTTTTTCCAAGTAACTTTTACTCCCAATGCCCCATAAAATATTTATCCAGGGATCACCGTGTCACCATTACATTTGCCTCCACCAGTATTTTCGTTCTTAAGTTTGCCTAAGGGCTTAGTGAGAACCCTAAAGGTGGTAGTGGATGACTCCAATAATTTTATATCTGACAGCAGTACGTTTTCTTAACGTCTGTTTTTCATGATGGAAACCTTAGCAAGCTAAAGTTTCTGCAAGTTCACACGCCTAATGGAAAATTACATGGCTTCCTAAGCACAAAAAGAGATGCCCCTTAGCTTTAGAAACCTGAAAGTTGCATTTAGTTTACTAATGAGGGTTATTTACATTTTCACAAATTGATAAACTCGTCTTTAAGAGCTTAAGCCACATTTAGGTATAAGGATCTTAATATTACTTAAATTATATACATGTCGTATTGGGGTATCGTTTTCAAGGTGTGTTAGGATGTAAATAAAATATCAATTCATGTAAATAAAATATCAGTTGATCAGAATAAATTGATTGATTGATTGGATAATATTACATTGCTTGTGAGTTTGAAATTGTAAGTGGTATAAAGAATATAAGTGCAATTGATATTACTGTATTTACCTTGGTATTTACCTACATCTTAAATTTTAACACTATTGTTACTGTTTTAAATATTGTAAAAATATCTTTATTGCCCCAAAACTAATCAAAATAATCTGTATTAGAAATCTGTGGTATATTTCGCTTGTTTGCAAAGGTTGTCGCACTATACTGCAACTGTACGCTCAGAACTCAGTTAAAACTGAAATATTTTCATAATTGTCGATGACATGGCAATACATTTCCAGGGGTATAGATCATTATGGCACACGTCCACTACAACCAGGTATGACATTTCAAGTCTGCGGTCGTTCTTCATCTGTTAAATTCACAAACACGAGCGACGATAATAGTAGGAGTATGAAAAGAAGCCGACCATGTACGTGCAACAATATATGCGCCTCCAAATGGTTTTTCGAACACAAGTCCATAACATCACCTCTCTTTCTTTGGAGAGAATTAAAGTCGGTTAAATAACAAAGTTGATGTAAATCTTTCATCCAAAACTACACTTTACTTGAAATATTTTCTGAAACATGGCTTTAGCGATTTTGATTAACATAAAATAGCCTAAGATATTTTTATGCCAAATGAAGTTTATATTGATTTTTCTGTGAATACCCTCAGATTTGTTAATTCTGGATGGGTTTTGCATAACTGGTAAACCGCAAAAGGTAGACAAAATCGTTACACAAACATATGGATATTAAAGCATATAATTCATGTCAAACACTTCTTTTTTTAGTTAACCATCTCTGAGATATACCTTGTAATTGTTTTAAATTCTCCAACTCTCGTTATTCTCAAATGGGAACTCTTTATCTTTTTTCTTCTTATCTGCGAAGAGTACAACATTTTAATATCATCACTTAACGAACAATTTTTAAAAAAATTGATTATCGCTTTAGCCGTATGCCTGTATTTATCTTATACCTACAAGTAAATAACGAATAATGACTATTTCTGTCAATGCTTATCTATATTAGCAAGTAGTAGATAGAAAATTAAACTTTTGTAAGAATAATTTATTGCAGAATTAATAGAGGCAGTACCAATTTGTACCTCTGTTTGAATTTCTTTGGTGATAACTTAGTATAACTATTTAATCAAGCCTCTTTGAGTTGTGCACCATTAGGCACGTTATCTATAACTGTTTCAATGATAAACAAGAAGTAAATTTTAAACCAAGATGCTCACGTTATAACCCTCGCAAATTTAAAATATAACGTCACAGATAACAATAATTATAAACATTCTGTCCCCATACCAACACTTATAGGCGAATCGTCCACTAAAATATGAATCTTCAATCATACAGTGTTACTGAAAATGATCTTTCCGATTAAAAACTTGAGTAACTATCGTTACAGGACATTTAAAAAATGACATTATTAGCAATCGAATGAGAAATTCAATTTTTTGTTATGTTGGTTAACCTGATGCATTTATCAATTTCTTTGTTAGGAGACGCAATAACAGAAAAATCTGGTGTGTACCATTCACATGACTTTCTCTATATCCCTGCAACAAACTATTCTTAAAAAGCTTATACTTCTATTTACTTTATGCCAATTAGAAAAAATTAGCAGAAATTTTTTTATTACTTGCTTCCTTGTAAATAGAAGCGAAATAAGGCACTATCATAGATTAAAGTGATAGTCAAAACCTTGTTGCTGTGCCAATGAAGTTCCTATCCTTATATGGATAGGAGTTGACAAGTTCCTGTATGAGGAAAGTATAAGTTTTTCATAGCGGAAATCAAAAATAAGGAATGTATCAAAAACGACGAACTCCACGAAAAAAATTCATATAACATGAATTGTGTGTTTTAACGTGCTCTACATGTTTTGTGTAGTAAGTTTTTGTCCATCTCTTACGATTTAGCAGTTATTCAAAATTCAGTAAAAGTCATCCAGAGGCTATTCCCACAAAATTCAAGATATACATTTTATTTGTCAGGTAAATATATTTAGTGTACGAAATTTTAATCAAAATCGTTACAGCCATTTTTGAGAAAATCAAAATTTTCGAAAAAAGTTGCATGAAAGGGTAGTTGGAGGTTGGGGGATTTTTCTCAAAATCTTCGTGTCGCATCCCTGCAAGATACTAAACTTAAATACCAAATTTGGTATTTTACCGAATTTTCGTTTTTGAGTTATCGTATTCACAGACACACGGACACACACACATACGGACCTTTTTGTGAAAATGCTTTTTTTTTTATATTGGGGATCCTAAAACATATATTTCCGCTGAAATCTTGGTATCGAATTTTTTGGTGGAGTGCAATACCTTCTCTATACATTATGTACATAGACCGTATAGAGAAAGTAAAAATGACTACAAACGAAGACAGAAAGGCATTGTGTGTGCTAGATTTTCATATATCCCAGCCTGTTGTCATTGTAAAACGTAGTTTTAGAAGAAAATTTGGTGTTAATCCACCTATGGGCCCGGTATCCGTAAGTGCTGCGCTTACTTCAAAACAAGGGACTGTATCTGTAGGCGGAAATCACCGGGTCGTTCATCAGTAAGTGAGGCAAATGTGAAACGTGTGTGAGAGAGTTTCATACAAAGTCCACAGAAATTCACCCCAATAAACTGTTTTTCGTAAGATTTTACGGAAACGTTTGAAATTCCATCCATACTTTCTGTAATTTTTTTTTTCCAAAGCCCACATCCTGACATGTTTTTTTCCTAACGTTCTTTAACCTGGTTGGTCATATGATCTCGGGGTCCATGGAGCTTAACGTTACTTGACATTTGTCTTCTAAGCAGAAGGGAAAACCCTAAGCGAGATTCGAAATCACGACCTGTTGAATATGAGGCAGACACGCTACCTCCACACTACTGTTTTTGTGCACTTATCCTAACAGAAGATAAGTGCCTTCGTCACTAAACACCAATGATTCGATGAAACCTATCAGTTTCCATTTTGAGTTGCATCTTCTCACAAAGACTCGCTTGGTTTTGTCGTCTAGTTTCAGAGCCTGCAACAAGATGGAAAATCCTAGCAAAACAGGAAAGAATCAAATTTCCTTAAAACGATGTTATAATATAGTTTAATAGTCCACGCTTAAGATTGTTTTTTGTTTATTTCCTGACTAATAACGCAAGTTATTATCAAGCTCGTTTATATGGCATGGTAATTAATTGCATAAAGAGAGAAAATCGTATCTAGGGAATATTAGACATCAGTGAAGCGATATTTTATAATGAATACCTGTGCGATCTTTTGACCCACTTTACACAGTTAATGTAATATTAAGTGGTACATAATACTATTTCGCTAGTACTGATTAAGAGACTAGGACAATAGATGAGAATGGTACTTAGTGCATAGTACATGACTAGGGAAGGTATCTATTGCGTTCCACCCAAAAATTCGATACTGACATTTTACTGAAAACGCAACTTTAAGAGTGATCAATTTTATAAAAAGGTCCTTGTGTATGTGTGTGTCTGTCCGTGTGTCTGTGAACACAATAAACCCAAAATAAAAAATCAAATAAATACCAAACTTGTTATTTAATTTAGCATCTTCCAAGGATGAGACAAGAAGATTTTCAGAAAAAATCCCCCTACCTAAACCTACCCTTCACATAGAAAACATTTAAAAAAAAGTGAATGTTCTCAAAAATGGCTTTACCGATATGGATTATAATACCGTATATTAAAGATGTTTATATGACAAACACAATATATCTGGGGCAACTTTGAGACCTCTTTATTCTAGACGATGTTTACATAACTGACAAATCGTAAGAGATAGATAAATCTTACTCCACAAATAATGTTGGTCTCATTAAAACACAATTTATGTCATATACTTTTTTCGTACCGCTAACCGTTTCCAAGATATTCCTTGTTTTTTGCTTTTAATTTTAAACGACTTAAGTTTTTCTCAAACGGGAAATCTTACGCTTCATATTTATTTCGTTTTACTCCTGGTCATTTCAATTTCAACTGTTTCACACTACGACCAGCTTTTAAAAGATTTCGACGCTACCTTTACCGCTTATTTCCCTCCTACTTATACGGAACTAAGTAGTAAGGCAGTTTCTATAAATTTTTATTTTTATTAACATGAAATGAATATATCATAAGTTTTTGTAAGAATAGTTTGTTACACACTAGGTAGAGAAAGTCATATTAATGGAAAGTATTTTTTTTAATTATAACACACAAATATTTATAGACATCTACGAGTCATTTTCGTCAAACATTTTTCACCATTCCCCGCGTTAAAAGATTAGCAATTTTCTTAAATCATCCAGGTGCATCTATTTAAACGTTCTTATCTTTTTTATATAGGTTTTTCTCAGTTTTACATTTTTACACACGAAATACACTCCTTTCGTTTTACTTATGCATTGATTTATACATTGGCTGATAAAGCTAATTATGTCGGAAAAAATCATTGATATGCTGCTTTTATACTTTTTCTGCAAATAAAATATTCTTACAAAATATTTTTCTTCTGTCTACTTCATGCTAATCCAGATAAAAATTATTACTCAGTTCTTTATAATTAGAAGGGAAATAAAGGAATTCAATAGATTAAAGCAACAGCCATATCTTTTAAAAGCTGATCGCTATGTGTTTTAAATTCGGTTCTCTTTCCATGGCATGGAGTAAAACGAAATAAAGACGAAGAAAATACTACTAAAATTGAGGCCGAAAACAAAGAATATCTTGAAGATCGTTAGCTATATCAAATATGTGTGAAATACAGTATTGCTTTAGCGACCTTTTTTATTTATTTTTTTTTTTTTTTTGTAGAAAGATTTAGTCTATCTCTTACGGTTTAATAATTATGCAAAAGTCATTCAGATTGAAGAGAACAATTCCCAGAAAATTCATGATTTAAGTCTTATTTGTAATGTAAATAAATACCTTTAACATACAGCAGTTTAATAAAATCATTAGAGTCATTTTTGAGAAAATAAAAAGAATAAACATCTTCAATATTTTACACGGAGATTTCTGAAAATATTTCTTTATTGCACTATTATTTCTCTAATGTATATACCAAATTTCATACAACCTGGACAAATAATTTATTTGATACTTTTTAAATTGGAGTTTTGAACCATAAAAATTGTTTAAAATACATTTTAAATAACTATGAGTGATTGTGAAAATATACACACAATTATTAGAAAATTTAATTCTTTGAATCAATATTTCCATAAAAATTACTTTTTAAGCTGTTATTGGTATTAATTTGTGTTTTGTTTTATAGAATGTTACAGAATGTACACATAATGAGACATTTCATTCGAACTCAAACAAAACTTGAAACGCATAGACCATTTTGAATGTTTAAAAAAAGTAGTTTTGAGTAAAAATGCTTTATTGAATAGTATACTGGAAAACAAATAAAAAAAAAAAAAACTCGGGGTCCCTTAAGGACAGCACAGAGTTGCGACCGGTACACACATACTACTTTGGCAACAGCGCTCTGTGCCAGCATTTCCCAGCACTTGTATGTTTGTAGCTTTTGCACTTCGTATAGTACAAATATAGGTTAATTTTTACTTTCTCTACTTGTACTACGTACATAGTATATAGAGAAGGTATTGTATTGTACCCAAAAATTCGATACCGAGATTTCACCAGAAATACATGTTTTGGGTCCCCCTGAATCCAAAAAAAGCATTTTTGGAGAAAGGTCCGTGTGTGCGTGTGTGTATAGCATAGCTCAAAAACGAAAAGACTGTTAAATACCAAATTTGGTATTTAAGTTTGGTATCTTCCAAGGATGCGACACGAAGATTTTCATCAAAATCCCCCACCCCCAACTACCCTTTACATGGAACTTTTTTCGAAACTTTTGATTTTCTCAAAAATGGCCCTAACGATTATTGATTAAAATCTCGTATACTAAAGATATTTACCTGACAAATAACATGTGTATCTTGAATTTTCTGGGAATAGCCTCTGAAGACTACTTTATTCTGGGTGCATTTTGCACCGTAAGAGATGGACAAAAACTTACCGCACAAAAAATGTAGAGCACATTAAAACACACAATTTATGTTATACAACTTTTTTTCGAGGAGTTGATCGTTTTTGAGATATTGCTTGTTTTTGGTTTCAGCTTTGACAAACTTGTACTTTTCTCATACAGGAATTTGTCAATTCGTGTCCATGCAAACAAAGGAACTTCAGTCACCTAGTAACCAGCTTTTGACTTCACTTTAACCTATGATACTCCCATATTTTGCTTCTACTTACAAGGAAGGAAGTATTAAGACTATTTCTGTTATTTGTTCTCGATTAGCACGAAATCAATAGAAGAATAAGCTTATTAACAATAATTTGTTACACAGAAGTAGAAAAAGTCATGTGAATGGAACACATAAGATTTTCCCCCCAATTTGTTACAATTGAGGAGTTAGCTCCAATAGGAGTCACTTATCAGCCCATTCATACATCTATTTTACTTTCTCTAACAGTATGCACAATGTACATCGTAGATAGAGAAGATGATAATTTGTAACCAAACAGTCGATATTGTGATTTCACTGGAAAAACATGTTTTGAGACTCCCTGAATCCAAAAATGTAAAAATATGTCCGTGTGCGCCTGTGGGTAGCATAGCTCAAAACTGAAAAGTTGACTAAATAAAAAACTTAATATTTAAGTTGAGTATCTTCTAAACTTGAAGAGAAAATCCAGCCCCATTTTATATTTATATTTATTTATTTTCTTATTTATATATATATATATATATATATATATATATTTGCAGAGTTAACCGTTTTCAGAGTATTTGTTTCAATTTAACTTTTCTCATAGTAAACAAAGAGAACTGAGGCTGCGCCGTGGCCTAGTGGTTAAACTACTCGACCCTTACCTAGGTGGCCCGGGTTCGATCCTAAGCGACCGCATTGGAGATTTGTGGTTGTCCAAGCGGACAGAGACGGGTTTTCTCCGGGTTCTCCGGTTCCCACATCGCATTCCACCGCTGTTCCATCTTTATTCCCTAGATCATCAGTGTAACCGCCTGCGGTGCCATGTGTAGTGAAAGCGGGCGTTAAGCACTATACAAAATCGAATGTGTTCCATTGACATGAATTTCTCTACACCTCTGCAACAAATTGTAGTTAAAAAGCTTATCCAGCTGTTTACTTCATGCTAATTAGCAGAAATAGTCTTATTACTTGCTTCCTTGTAAGTAGAAGCGAACTGAGGGAGTTCCATAGGTAAAACTGATAGCCAAAAGCTGGTTGCTATGTAACTGAAGTTCCTTTGTTTGTATGGACAGGAGTTAAGAAATTCCTATATGAGAAAAGTATAAGTTTTTCAAACCTAAAACGAAAAACCAGGAATATCCAAAAAATGATCAACTGCACGAAAAAATGCATTTGACATAAATTGTGTGTTTTATCGTGAGCAGCTTTTTCTGTGTAGTAAGTTTTCCTCCATCCCTTACGGTTTAGCAGCTATGCACAATTCCGTAAAATTCATCCAGAATAAAGTTGTCTTCAGGGGCTATTCCCAGAAAATTCAAAATATAAATTTTATTTGTCAGGTAAGTATCTTTAATATACGATATTTTAATCAAAATCGTTAGAGCCATTTTTAAGAAAATCAAACTTTTAGAAAGTTTTTGCATGTAAAGGGTAGTTTGGGGCGGGGGGATTTTCTTGAAAATCTTCGTGTCGTATCCTTGGAAGATACCAAACTTAAATACATTTTATTTGTCATGTAAGTGTCTTTAATATACGATATTTTAATCAAAATTTTAGAGCCACTTGTAAGAAAATCAAAACTTTCGAAACTTTTTGCATGTAAAGGGTAGTTTGGGGTGGGGGGATTTTCTTGAAAATCTTCGTGTTGTATCCTTGGAAGATACCAAACTTAAATACCAAGTTTGGGCTTCAACGGTCTTTTCGTTTTTGAGCTATGCTGCCCACAGATACCCACACATATATACACACAGACAGACAGACATAGTTTTCTATGTTGTTTTTATGTTTAGGGAGTGAAATCTCGGTATCGAATTTTTGGGTGCAATGCAATACCTTCTCTATACACTATGTACATAGTTCGTATACAGAAAGTAATTAATACGTAAACGAATTTCAATAGTTTCCTATAGTGATCGATTTTAAAGACTTTGACTGTCGCTTTAGCCTGTGCATTCCCTTATTACCTTTCAACTTACAAAGAAGCAAGTAATAAGACCCTTTCTGGTAATATGAATCTTGGTTGGCATGATATAGAAAAAGAATAAGTTTTTGTAAGAACTATTGTTTGTGAAACAGTTAGAGAAAGTCACGTGAAAGGAACTCATAGATGTTTTAACTAAATTTTCAATATTGTAGTTGTTAAATTTTCAAAGCTATTTCCCAACACTTGCCATTTTCTGTATATGCCCTTATTTGCGCTAACTTCTCAATTAACCAATCAATTAAACACTTACGAATATTTAGGCACTTATTTTTTCTTGAAGAGCAGCTTGCTCTTTTAATACAAAAAAACTTCGTGTCTATTTGGCCGCGCTGTTAGATATCACTTCTCAATTAATGCCCTCTAGAAATTTTAAAAGTTGACGTTCTCCGATGAAAGACTAAGCAAAAAAAAAAAACGAGAGGGAATGAAGAGGAAATATTTGCTATGTCATAAACTACGGAGGTTAATAAATCAGCAGCTGCCAACTTATGTCAACATTGCTCCCCAGTTTGTTATTCCAGTGCCTGAGAGTGCGCAGGAAGTATTTCTTGGGTCATGAACTGTGGAGCCAATATATCAGCAGTGATACCAACTGCTGCGGTTTCTGGCGGGCCCTGCTACTTTGACACTACGAACGCACATTTATTCAGCATTCTGATAACGTCTCGAGTTCAGTAACATTGTGTGGTACAGATATAAATCACTGAAGAGGGAGAGAAAGAGGAAAGGAGAAAAACACACCTCCTCCCTTCCTCACATTGTCATTCAGCTCCAAGCAGTCTCTCTGTGTTTTAGTTATTTCCTATTCCAGAAAAAAGGAAAAAGATAGGCTTATCACATTTCTTTCTCTTCCCTTTTAGCACGACCGTATATCGTTTGATTCTTTGTTTTCCAAGCAGTAGCGAAGCATGGTGGTTTGCACGAACAGGAGCTTTTTTCACTCGCGAGAGACTGGAGAGAAACGACAATGCATTGTGCGATAATCCAGTGTGGGATAGCATTATCACAAACTTTATTTGCTTTACTAACAGCAAGCTATCTGAGCGGAGCGTATTAGGTAGAGGGATATGTCAAATATGTACAAAACATATCCATCCATTTTCAGGGAGTATCTGTTTTCAGAGCAGTGCAACAAGTGGTTTGTATTGAATATTTCATAGATGAACTTACAGGCTGTATCACGTTAAACTAAATCAAAATATACCACGTAAATATTAGTCCATAAAGTATTACAATGAATATAAAAAAATCATATTTGTTCCCTTCACAGGAATTCTTCTACCTGTTCCACAGAAAAAGAAAATAGTTTCACAAGACATTTCTTTATCTAAATCATGGTAATCGAGGTAAACGTTGACAAAATTGGTCTTATTACTGGCTTCCTTGTACGTATTAAAAGAGACATACAGAATATACTGGGTTAAAGCGACAATAAAATATTTTAAAAGCTAATCGCTGTGCGAAATAATTGATATTCTGTTCTTTTTGCATGCCTAAGAGTAAAATAAGAGAGGTATGAAACGAAATATGACTTCCCGTATGAGAAAAGTTTTAAGTAGATTAAAATTGAACCAATAACAAAGAATTTATCAAAAACTGTTAAATACAGGTAAAAATGCATATGACATATATTGTGTGTTAACGAGATCTAATTTTTGTGTATAAAGGTGTTCCATGTAAAAGGTAAGTTTGGGGTGGAGAGATTTTCTTGAAGACTTCGTGTTGCGACCTTGGAAGATACTGAATTTAAACATCGTGTTATTTAGCCGACTTTTTGCTTTTGAGTTGTATCCACACTGACACACACACTCACAAACACGCGCCCGCGCGGACCTTTTACTAATGATGCTCTTTTTTGAACTCGAGAGAGCTAAAAACATATATTTCCAGTGAAATTTCGACACCGAACTTTTGCATGGACTGCAATACCTCCTCTAACAGCTATGTACATGGTCCACGCAGGGAAAATGAAAACACATGTGTTCCAATCACAAGACCTCTCTACCTTTTGCAACAAATGATTCTTGCTTAAACAGAAATGGTCTTATTTTTCACCCAACTAAAACGATAGCCAAATCCTTTACGGGCCGCTCCCTTCGTGATTATATTGACATCGGATCTCTATGTTCGAACAGGAGTAGGCAAATTAAAACTAGACAAAAACAAATAAATAAGCATCCTATTTCCACAAAACTGACATTTACAAATAAATATGTTAATATTTGTTTTGTTGTTTATGAGCAACTCTTCCCCCTGCCAGAAAATATTTATTTCTCAATATGGAAGTGAAAAATATAGTTTTTATTAAATTCTAAACTATTCCACGATTAAGATTTTCTCGGAATATTAACACTCAGTCACAAGTTTGTCTTTTTTTTGGTCCATTTATACCTCACCTTTAACTGCTTGTCTTGTCGGTGACAGAAGGTGGGAGAGACTGCTGTGACAATGTTGTTAACCCGTGTGTTTGCTGTTGTTGGCTTCTGTTTACTTTTCTTCATATTCATACTTCGATACTTCGCTTTGACTTGCGAAACAACTCGTATTACCGCAGTTTTTCGAAAATTAGATTAATCATTTTTATATCATTACTCACACACACATTCACTCTCGCAATCATACTTCCAGACTCTGTGGGGGATAGGGAATAATCCTGGTTAAAGAAAATTTCTCCGCAACAGTCGGGAATTGAACCCAGGGCCTCCAGTTAGAAGTCAGCTCGCTGACTATTCGACCACATAGGCAGTCGTTTGATTTTTATTATATACGAAATATATCGTATATAATTTTATTTAATGTAATTCATTCCAGTAGTACACTACAGGTTTCCTGAAATCTCAACAATCCAAGGTTTATTCTTGTGCTAATATAATTTACTCAAATATAAATATACAGACAGCTTGACCGAGTCCATAACAATATGGCGAGCTCTTTGCTGATTCTGGAACGAAACTAAATATTTGCGGCAAGCAGCATTGTTAAGAGGGAAGAATTATTTCCGGCAAATTTAGTAAACTGCTGAGAAAGAAATGTACTAATCTAAACCTTATCTGACATGTAAACCCATCTAAATGTATCCATCCACCTTTTGCTCTCGCTGATTGGCTGAGATGGTTCCCTTCGTAAATATGGCTTAAATATCACGTAGAAGTAATGGATGACATAACAAATGAAAATATAGAAAACGCATGCATGACTTCTACAAATAAAGTGTTGAAACATGCAAAAAATTTGTAAATAATATTTAACTCATACTTACGGAGTATCTGACAACGGAATAAGCCTTTCCATATCAGAACCTGCTTCAGCGAAGTCAGTTTCGCTGTAAGATAAATGTTTATTATAACGCTCTCAATAATAGTATACATATTGCCTTACAGCTCCCCTTTTGTTTTGCTCCTTGACAACATGCGTAATTGCACTTTTCCAATTGTTATCGTTAATCTGCAACAATCCTGCATTAAGCAGCACCCTAATCTCTGGCAGTTTGAATGTGGTGTTATTTTTTGCCATGAAGCCCTTAATCTGACCCTAAATGAGTTTAATAGAATTTAAAAACCGATGATACGGAGGAAGGTCTTTTTGGACTGAAGCTTTTGCTAATTTGTCAACGACGACTGGAGTATTTTTGCAATCTTTGGAGGCCGTTGTAATTTACAAGAGATCTGTCGACAATTTAATTTTTTGTGTTCAGCTAATTAATGACCATAAAAGAAATCCTGTTCAAATATATAGCATACTCACTGTACGTGTCAGAAACTCATCAGGCCGCGCCGTGGCCGAGTGTATAGACCACTCACCTCCCACCTAGACAAGTTGGGTTCAATCCCAAGCAACCACATGTGGAATTTATGGTGGACAAAGCAGCGTAGGGGCGATTTTCTCCGGGTTCTCTGGTTTCCCCCACCATAGCATTCACCCGTGCGCATTCTTCATTCCATGTAGCATCAGAGTCATCGCCTTCGGTGCCATTTGTAGTAAAATCAGGTGTTAAACACTATCAAAACAATAAACCCATGAGTCATCACTTGTCACTCTTGTCGAGTATGGGTTTTCCTCTTCTTTTCTGGAGTTCTTAGCTGGCCCGTTATTTTTATTTCTCTTGATTTACACTATTTTCTCTGGTATCTATATCAAGATTTTCCGACACTGCTCTTGCCAACGCCTGTAAGGTTCCGATTTGAGATTCTCTATTGTCTTACTGAAAACAGAAGGATTTCTTTTCGAGAGTACATTAAAAACACGTTCCATTATTTATTTCTCGCCACTACATAAGGAGTTGCTTACGATGTTTGAGTTCAAAAGATCCCGCAGGTTCTGCCATTTTGCACGATTTACTCACGCAATAAGAACTACTGTAACACGATTTTTAATAAACTGAAGCTAAGCCTCAGTGAAAACGTGGGGTAATGACGCACCTGCTGCTGTTATAAACACTCCAGTATAAACCAACATAACCTCCCTCATGTCTTAGAAGATGCATTATTTCTTCCATTCACAAATTTCGTGCATGGTGCTTAAAGAAAACTAATTTGACTGAAGTACAGTGAATGTGGAGAACAAATCATTATTTTAAGTACAGAACTAATTTGATGACGGTCCATGGAGTTCACTAATTGTGGTCCCGAGTTATAAGCCCACCAGACCATAAGAGGACCATAAACACGTCATATTGTTGACATCAAGAGGATAAGGTAAAATTGTTGATAAGTCGGCTATTAAGTCCCAGACCTCTCAATGAAAACAGCATTAAAAAAAATCTTATTTCTGAACATAATCTCCAGAAAGCCTAATACATTTGTCACATCGGTGTTCTAATTTGATTAAACCTTCTCTGTAGTGCAATTTATCAAGGTCCTCAATATGCTGTTTACTGTATCAATGACCTTGTTGCTGTGAAATCTTCGTCCTCCAAGAACTTTTTTGAAGATTGGGAAATGTGGTAGTCACTGAGTGCTAGATCTGGCGAAGAGGGTGGATGTTCAAGCAATTCGAACTTTAAATCGCACACTTTCCCCATATTTTTCTTTCCATCTCATCACTCAAACGTTGCAGTTATCTTGCGTAATAGTCACCAGACATAATTTTACCTATTCTAAGTAATCAATAAAAATAATTCCCTGTACATCCCAGAAAATAGTCGCCGTAACCTTGTTAGCAGACAAAATTGACTTCCAGTACTAAATGATGAATTTCTTCAATGATTTCTGGAGTTGTCACTTCTACAGGGCGTCCAGAGCGAGGCTCATCGCCAGCGCTCGCACGTCCCATTTTAAACTCTACAACCCACCTTCCAATCATTGAATATGTGGGGGCAGAGTCTTTCAATGTACTATCCATTTCTTCCTTGATTTCTTTAGGCGAAAGCCTTTCAAATGGAAGTATTTGATCACTGCTCGTTTTTCTAAATCCTTCATTTTCGTGAACACTCTAAAGTTGTCTTGTTTAAAATGCTGTCATTCGAAAACTAAACAAGCTCTTGACCTGTAACTATGGATACAAACTAGCCTAGAGCTAAACTTTACGATGCTACCGTCTAACTAGCCTACTGGCGCCGTATCTGTGTGAGGTTCGGGACTTATCAGCCGACCCTAGTAATAGTCTCAATAATTTTCTCACCAATAAACTGTCTCAATATCATGCAATAAGTAAAGTATAAACTATTATATGCATTATATGCACAAAAGTTTATGTGGATCTGATTCCAAAAAATCTGATGTGTTCCATCCACATGACTTTCTCTACGTCTCTGCAACAAATTATTGTTAAAAAGCTTATGCTTCAATTTATTTCATACTAATCGAGAAAAAAACTAGCAGAAATAGTCTTAATACTTGCATCCTTGTAAGTAAAAGCGAAATAAAGGAGTGCCATAGTTTAAGATGATACTCAAAAGCTGGGTGCTAGGCGACTGAAGTTCTTTTGTTTGTATGGATACGAGTTGACAAATTCCTGTATGAGAAAAGTACGCGGTTTTCAAAGCTGAAACCAAAAACAAGAAATATCTCAAAAACGATTAACTCCACGAAAAAAATTATGTAACATAAACTGTGTATTTTAACGTACTCTGCATTTTTTGTGTGGTAAGTTTTTGTCCATCTCTTACGGTTTAGCAGTTATGCAAAATTCTGTAAAATTCATCCAGAATAAAGTATTCTTCAGAGGCTATTCCAGAAAATTCAAGATATACATATTATTTGTCAGGTAAATGTCTTTAATATACGATATTTTAATCAAAATCGTTAGAGCCATTTTAAAGAAAATTAAAATTTTCGAAAATAGTTTGATGTAAAGGGTAGTTTGGGGTGGGGGGATTTTTCTCAAAATCTTCGTGTCGCCTCCCTGGAAGATACTAAACTTAAATACTAAGTTTGGTGTTTTACCGACTTTTCGTTTTTGAGTTATCCAGTTCACAGACACGGACACACGGACACTTTGACACATTGACACACGGACACACACACACAAACGTTCTTGTGAAAATTCTTTTTTTCGGTGCAGGGGACCCTAAAACATATATTTCTGGTGAAATCTCGGTATCGACTTTTTGGGTGGAGTGCAACACCTGTACATAGTACGTATAGTGAAAGTAAAAATCTTGTATGTTCCATTCACATAACTTTCTCTAGCTACTACACAATCTTTCCTTACAAAAGCTTATTTTTTTACCTACGACATGATAATCAAGGTAAACATTAGCAGACATTGTCTGATTACTTGCTTCCTTGTAAGTACATGAGGCATAAAGGAATGCACTAGGCTAAATAGGTTCTCAAATCTTTTAAAAGCTGGTCCTATGTGAAATGGTTGAAGTTCGGTTGGCTTTGCATGGAGTATAGTAAAACAATAGAAGTTAAACGAAACGTCATTTCCGGTTTGAGAAAAGCTTGTAGTTTAAAAGTGAAACCAATAACAAGAAATATCCCAGAAACGGTCAACTACATAAAAACGTATAGGACTTAAATTATGTGTTTTGAAGAGATTTAGATTTTTTGTGCAGTACGTTTTGTCTAGCTCTTACGATTTAACCGTTATGCAAAATTATGTAAAACTCTCCCACAGTAAAAAGGTCTTCAGAGATTATTCCCAGAAAGTTCAAAATAGCCACAGTATTTGTCAGTTAAATATCTGAATTATACGGAATTTTAAGCAACATCGTTGAAACCATTTTTGAAAAAAAAATATTTTAAACTTTTTTGCATGTAAAGGTTAGTTTGAAATGGGAGATTTCCATGAGCATTTTAGTGTTGTATCCTTGGAAGTTATGGAACTTAAATACCAAGTTTTGTATTTAACCGATTGTTTATGTTTGAGTTATGTTGTTCACACACACACACACACACACACCTTTTTCTAAAAAGATTTTTTCGGATCCAGAGGTCAACCAAACGTGCATTTTTGGTGAAATATCGGTATAGAGGTTTCGAGTGAATACAATACTTCTCTACCTACTAGTGTTCATAGTATATAGTGCTAGAGGAAGTAAAAATTCAGTGTCATGATCATTATTTTAAGATGACATCCACCAATGTCGACTTACAATGCTTGATAGCATGAAAGATCATTTCAGATCTTGTGATTTACCAGGAGAATTGCGAGTTGGTTGGGTAATTTAATGCAGATTGCCATGGTTGCTCAGTGATTAGCGCAACTGGTAGAGACCGGCGGATCCATGATTCAAACTACGCCTCTGGGATTGAATTTTTCACCCTGACTCCTGTTTCTCGGGTACTCCATGTCGAGATTTCAACGGAAATATCAGTTTTGGGGTCCCTGAGTCCGAAAAAAGAATTTTTAGCAAAAGGTCTGTGTGTGAGTACGTGTGCACGCGCGCACGCGCCCAAACTTGGTATTTTGGTTTAGTATCTTCAAAGGAAGCGACACGTAGATTTTAAAGAACATCCTACACCACAAATTACCCTTTCACGGGAAAATTTTTGAAAAATCATATTTTCTAAAAAATGACTCTTACGATTTTGATTAAAATGCGGCAAACTAAAGATATTTACATTGCAAATAAATAAATATATATAGATATATATCTTAAATTTTCTGGGAATAACCTCTGAAAATCTTTTTATTCTGGATAAATTTTGCCGAATTTTGCTTAACTGCTAAACCGTAAGAGAAAGACAAAAACTTTCCACACAAAAATAGAGATCTCATCAAAACACACCTATATCTTTTACATTTTTATTGTGAAGGTAACCATTTCCGAGATATTCCTTGTTATTGGTTTCTGCGAAGTACTTATACTTTTCTTGGATACGAAATATCCGTTTTTTACTTTCTCTATACGCACTATAGCTAAGGTATTGCACTCCACCCAAAGATTCTATACCGAAATTTCACCGGAAATATATGTTTTAGGGTCCCCAATATCCAAAAAAAGCATTTTCACAAAAAAGTCAGTGTGTCAGTGTGTCAGTGTGTCAGTGTGTCAGTGTGTCAGTGTGTCCGTGTGTCCGTGTGTCAGTGTGTCCGTGTGTCTGTGAACACGATAACTCAAAAACGAAAATTCGGTAAAGTACCAAACTTGGTATTTAAGTTAAGTATTTTCCAGGGATGCGACACGAAGATTTTGAGAAAAATCCCCCACCCCAAACTACCCTTTACCTGGAACTTTTTTCAAAAAAATGGCTCTAACGATTTTGATTAAAATATCGTATATTAAAGACATTTACCTGTCAAATAAAATGTATATCTTTAATTTTCTGGGAATAGATTCTGAAGAGTAGTTTATTCTGAATGGATTTTACGGAATTTTGAATAACTGCTAAACCTTAAGAGATAGACAAAGACTTATTACACAAAAAATGTAGAGCACGTTAAAACACACAATTTATGCTATTTACATTTTTTCGTGGAGTTCATCGTTTTTGAGACATTCCTTGTTTTTGGTTTCTCTAAGAAAAACTTATACTTTTCTCTTAAGGAATTTGCCAACTGCTGTCCATACAAACAAAGGAACTTCAGAGGCATAGCAACCAGCTTTTGACTGTCACTTTAACCTACGGTACTCCCTTATTTCACTTCTACTTACAAGGAAGCAAGTAATATGACTATTGCTGCTAAATTTTTCTGATCAGCATGAAGTAAATAGAAGTATAAACTCTTTAAGAATAATTTGTTGCAGAGATGTAGAAAAGGTCATGTGAATGGTACACATCTTTTGTACTACTCCTGGTCAAGCAAAGAAGCGATTTGCAATGACAATCGCATAATGACAGATTTTAAAACATTTGACTGTCGGTTTAGCTTAGTGTATTCCCTTAGTTTCCTCCTACTTGTAAGGAACTAAGTAGAGAACAATCTAGTGATGATATCTCGATTAGCTTGGTGTAGAAAAAGAAGAATATTATTTAAGAAGTTTGTAGAAACTTGAGAAAGTCATGTGAGTGTAACACATCAGAGTTTTATAATTTGGAGAGCTATTAAAAAAAGTATTTTAGGCCCCACATACACAAAAGGTTATGTGGGTAATACATAAGTAGCTGTTTTGATGTTAATTCGATAGCTTTATTTTCGTCCTAGAAAAACATTTGTCACATTCATTTGAAAATGATAAAAGCTTATCTGTCGGCGACTAAGGTAACAGAGAGGCATTTACATACTTTGAGGTAAACCCCTGCAAGTTGTCATGACTGTCATAAAGGGTCGCAACATGTTTATATAGGAGGGACAGTATGTTTTCCCGCTATTGGTGGGCACCACCCTTATCTCCACTCAAGCCTTTGTGTTGTGCATGTACGCCGCTTAGATAACCAAAGTTCACAGACTCTGCGTCCACCACTGCTGGAGTCCAGCAATTCATTTCCGGGCTACTTGTTTCGTCACAGCGCCCTTCACTCAAAGATTACCAACTTTGAGTTCAATACTCTCATTAAAGATGTGCTATACCGAACAAACTGGATATACTCAATTGAAATAATGAAGATGTTTGTGTTATAATTATTGTTTGGGCTCTCTAGAGTCTTTTTATTGTTTTCTCGACCACGAACGTATAGCAGGAATTATTACATTTCAAGTTCCGAATAAAAGTTAAATATGTGTATGTGTGTGTGTATCTGAACAACATAATTCAAAAACAAAATTTGGTTAAACATATATTCAGCATCTTCCAACGAAGTGACTACTTTACACAGAAAATGTTTCGATCATTTTCTCAAAAATCTGATGTGTTCCATTCACAAGATATTCTCTATATCTCTACAACAAATTATTGTTAAAAAGCTTATGCCTCTATTTACTTTATGCTAATCGAGAAAACATTAGCCGAAACAGTCTCTTTACTTGATTCCTTGTAAGTATAAGTGAAATAAGGTCAAAGTGATAAGCAAAAGATGGTTGCTATGTGGCTGAAGTTTCTTTGTTTTTATGGACAGGAGTTGACAAATTCCTGTAAGATTTCCAAAGCTGAAACTAAAAAAAAAAAAAAATAAATAAAAAATCTTAAAAACGATCAACTCCACAACAAAAAATTACATATTTCATAAATTGGTGCTTTAATGTGCTCTACATATTTTGTGTGGTAAGGTTTTGTCCATCTCTTACGGTTTAGCAGTTATGCAAAATTCCGTAAAATTCACGCAGAATAAAGTAATCTTCAGAGGCTATTCTCAGAAAATTCAAAGTATACATTTTATTTGTCAGGTAAATATCTGAAATATACGATATTTTAATCAAAATCGTTTGAGCCATTTTTTAGAAAATCAAAATTTTAGAAAAAAAGTTCCATGTAAAGGGTAGTTTGGCGTGGGGGGGATTTTTTTCATAAATCTTCGTGTCACGTCCCTGGAAGATACTTAACTTAATACTTGGTATTTTACCGACTTTTCGTTTTTGAGTTATCGTGTTCACAGACACACGGAGACACACACACACGCACACACACACACACACGGACCTTTTTGTGAAAATGTTTTTTTTTTATATAAGGGACCCTAAAACATATATTTCCGGCAAAATCCCGGTATGGAATTTTTGGGTGGAGTGCAATACCTTCTCTATACACTATGTACATAGTGCGTATAGAGAAAGTAAAAATGGTTGTAACGATTTTGATTAACATACCACATATTAAACGTATTCGCATAACAAATAAAACCATATCTTGAGTTTCCCCTTAAGTACTCTTCATTCTTTTTTAAAGTATTTAACGCCCGCGTTTACTACTTTGGCACCGCTGGCGATGACACTTCTGATACATGGAATGAAGATGTAGCACCGGTGGAATGCGATGGCGGGGAAACCGGAAAACCGGAAACTTTGCTACTTGGTCCACCATAAATCCCACATTCGGTCGCCTGGGTGAGAGGCGAGTTGTCTAACCTCTTCATTCTGAATAACGTATGCGTATCTGGTAAACCAAAAAATTAGGCACAAAAACCATCAGCTGGCCTAACTGCCCCGTATTTGACTTGTGCGGCTATTTTTGGTGCATTTAAAGGATTGCAGAATTAAACGGGGATACTTAAAGTTAAATCCTGGCAGCAGAGGACTGGGTATATGCGAGAGCGTCCTTCGTTTTACGCTTGGAATTAAGCGCGACCTGTACACAGTCTATGCTGCTGATAACAAGCGAAGGTCACTCTCGCCAGTATTTTCTGGCAGGTGTTAACTTTAAATAGCACCGTAGAGTGCTGCAAGAGATGTAATACCCAAATGATATCTAAACACCTCAAATTTGGAGCAGTTGGCTCACCTGATATATAAAAAATATCCATCTCAACAAAATACACAGTATATATCAAATACATTTTTGTTGTCGAGTTACGATTTCCGAAGTATTGCTACTTATAGGTTTAAATTTTCAAACACTTATTATTTTCTCCATTGGAAGGTTGTTATTAATGTCTGTTACCCTGGTCAAGCAAAGAGAATGGCCGCCTTTTAAAAGAGTTGACTTTCACGTAACATAACTCCATGGCACGACAGCTCACGGGGAGCCTTGGCCTACCGCCCGGCCGCTGCGTCCCCCATCTCGGTCCACTACAGACGTCATGGATGGGGTGCAGTATTGGAGGGTGAGACGTGGTCAGCGCCTCGAGCCCCTCCCGGCGGTTAATGCGGTCCTCACGACCTGGAGCCGCTACTTCTCCATCAAGTAGCTTCTCAATTGGCCCCCCAGGGACCTCACGAGGCTGAGTGCACCCCGGTCCAGGTCTCCCAGCGGGGGAAAAATCCCCACGCCGGTACTGGGGATCGAACCCAGGTCTCCCGCTTGGTAGGCAGCTGCGCTACCACCGCGCTAAAGAGACGACCGACTTTCACGTAAGCTTGTTTTGTTTATCATTGCCTTTGTACAGGGATATAATATCATATATAACCAGTTCTGCTAATGTTTATCTTGATAAATGTGAAGTAGAGTAAGCTTTTTACTTTCTCTATAAGTACTATATACATCGTGTATAGAGAAGATATTGTATTGCACCCAAGCTTTCGATACCGTGATTTCACCGGAAATATAGGTTTACAGACCCCCTGAATTCAAAAAAGCATTTTTAGAAAAATGTCCGTGTGTGTGTCTATCTGTGTGTGTGTTTGTGTTTGTGTGTGTGTCTGTGGGCAGCATAGCTCAAAAATGAAAAGACCGTTAAATACCAAACTTGGTATTTAAGTTCAGTATCTTCCAAGGATGCGACACGAAAATTTTCAAGAAAATCCCCCACCCCAACTACCCTTTACATGGAAAAATTTTCGAAAAATTGTATTTTATAAAAGGTGGCTCTAACGATTTTGATAAAAATATCACATACTAAAGATATATACTTAACAAATAATATGTATATCTTGAATTTTCTGGGAATAGCCTCTGAAGACTACTTTATTCTGGATGAATTTTACGGAATTTTGTGTAACTGGTAAACCGTAAGAAATAGACAAAAACTTACCACACAAAAAATGTAGAGCACATTTAAACATACAATTTATATTATATACAATTGCTCTTTGTGGAGTTGGTCGTGTTTAATATATTCCTAGTTTTTGATTTCAGCTTTGAAAAAACATACAGGAATTAGTCAACTCCTGTCCATACAAACAAAGGAACTCCAGTCACATAGCAACCCGCTTTTGACTATCACTTTAATCTATGGTACTCCCTAATTTTGCTTCTACTGACAAGGAAGCAAGTAATAAGACCATTTCTGCTATTTTTTTCTCGATTAGAAGAAGTAAATAGAATAATTTGTTACAGAGATGTAGAGAAAGTCATGTGAATGGAACACATTAGATATTTTAAGAATAGTTTATTGCGGAATAGGTAGAGGTAAATGTAAAATCAGTTTGTTACTTTTAGATCGTGGATGTTCCTCTTGAAGTCAGAAAAAGTATCTTGCCACCTCTACCTCGCAAGACGTGACGCTCTGATAACAAAAGAAGATCAGCTCCCCTAATGCCGGGGGGTTTCCGGAAAAGTGCTGGCATAACCCGTCCACACTTAACCTCTCGGCTAATTAATGTTGACTTTGGAGACCGCTCTCCTGTCTTGAATAACCTGTGGCCTGCCTCTTCCAAGTGCCTCAGGAATATTTCATCTCTTGAAAATACGAGCTCTTACAAAGTCTTGCATGTGCCATAAGTGCTTAATAAAGGAGCCTGTAAAACAGAGCTGGACAAATCTGTTGGGAAAATGTTCATAAATATCCGCATTGCAAAATGGGCGACTTAAGTTTCATAATGGCAAACTCAGACATAACATTTAATTGAAAGAAGTGATGGGAAATCCAAAATGAAGCTTGCTTCTAAAAGCAGAAGCATAAACATTGTCAATTAATCGCTTCATCCACACATAGGAGTTGAAAGGTAAGGTCAAACTGAAAAATATGATGCGTTTCATTCGCATGACTTTCTTACATCTCTGTACAAGGTATTGTTAAACAGCCTATTCTTCTATTTACTTCATGCTATTTGAGGTAATGATGACCGAGTTCGATCCCAAACGACCGTATGTGGGATTTCTGGTGAACGAAGCGCCGCAAGGGCGGGTTTTCGTCGAATTCTCCATTTTCCCCGCCATGGCGTTAAACACTATCAAAATAATAATCGAGAAAAACATTAGCAGAATTAGTCTTATTATTTGTTTTCTTGTAAGTAGAAGGTAAAGAAGGGAATACACTATTTAAAATGATGGTCAAAACCTTTAAAAGTTGGTTGCCTTGGGATTGGTGTCTGTTTCTGTGCATGACCAGGAAGGGATAAGTTCGTGTTTGATAAAAGTATAAGTGAAACCAATAACAAGGAATATCTCGGAAACAGTTAATCCCAGTAAAAATGTATATAGCATAAATTATGTATTTTAATGAGATCTACAATTTATGTGTTGCAAGTTTTTTATTTCTATCTCTTACGGTTTACCATTTATTCAAAGTTCAGCAAAATTCATTCAAAATAAAGAGGTTCTTAAAAGCTATTCACAAAAAATTGAAGACATAGAGTTTCATTTTAATGTAAATATCTTTAGTAAAAAAGTAATTCATTTATGAGGAAATCAAAATTTTCGAAATTTTTTCCATATAAAATATAGTTTCGGGTGCGAGGATTTTCTTGAAACCCTTCAAGGATATTGAACTTTAACGCCAAGTTTGGTATTTTACAGGCTTTTTATTCTTGAGCTTTACTGCCCACAACCACACACACACACACACTCACAGTGATAGATAGGGCGGACATTAAAAAAAAAGTTTTTTTTTCAATTCAGGGGGTCTCAAAGCATGTATTTCCGATGAAATCTCATTATAGTATTTTTGGGTGCAATACAATATCTTCTGTATGCACTATGTACACGTTATGTTTAGAGAAAGTAAAAATTCAATGCCAGTGATTTGAACCACGACCAATTTCTCTAACCATTGAATTTTCATGGAAACATGCCGACACGACATTAAATCCCCAATGATGCACGTTTTCCCGGCGAACCGGAAGGAGATCAAATCAATTTGAGATAACATCTCCCAAAGGCGACCTCCAAAGTCTAACAAGGTATGTTCCGAAGTTTCTCACCAGTATTGAAATAACATTAATTACGGTAGAAACTTCTGTTGTAATCAATACATGGTGCATCAATTTTAGTTGCCCATAGCGGTAATTATACATGTTAGTGAGCGTTACAAATGATTTAATAATGAATAGGGCAGGAAATATAGGTATAACCTGAGTAGAGCTCATTTCGGGTCACGAAATTGCCGGATTGAGCTTCGGTGCACACGAGTAAGTATAAATATAATGTGGAGCAGGCATGGTCTCTATAGCTCATTTCGAAACGTGTTGCACTATCTAGTACTGCTTACTGGCTGGCCTCGTTCAGCTCCTGCTAGTACAGATGATATTATGGTTTAAGGTCTCTTAACAGCTCGATCATTAGCGCCCTTTCCCGCTAGTAGATAAACCAGTGAGCCTGAAAGAGAGCGCAGACTAAAAACTGTCGAAAATACGAAAGGGTAGCGTTCGACATAACAAAATTTGTAGATGATTCAAACATATTTTTATTTGCAGGAGAAGAGCCTTTTCTTTCGATGCAGTAAAGATGTATATGCAATTATCTGAAATCTGCGTGAGTTTGGTTGATTTCTGTTCATTGTCTTTTCAAAGCTCTGTACATTATTATCCTGAATTTTTGGTATGCAGCTTTATGCTTTTATTTGTAAAAGTACAAGGCATTTTTATTTACTAATCATATTATGAAATAACTGTTTTGTTGTGTCCCGCCATGCCTGGAGAAACTCTGGCGCATTTCCTTTCCCGAATACCTTCCTACAACGCTGTGTGATTTGGTTGATAGCTGGAACGCTCCATTGAATCTTGAAGAAGAATATCGGCACTGTGGCAAAGAGGGAAGACTGATTCGGCTTCCTGAGGCAAGAACGCTCGAAATTGAAGTCCGGATTTATCAGCGATATGCAGCCATTTATCTCTTGGTTTGAGGTTACCACCTATTATTGTTGGTCCCTCTGTTGACTATCACCTCAACACTACAAAGCACTGACAATGTGGTTAGTTTAAGCTTCCCGCTGTTCTGAGGAGGGCTCATTCTACAAAATTACGAACACCACCGATGAAAGAACAAAATGTCCCAAGACGTGAAATAGGACTGACCACAATGGCGCAATCAGTGCATACAATCAAATGGAATAAACAAACAAAAATAGTTATACAATTAACCCTCCCTCGGTCTCGCCTTTTCTACTGTGTCTTCCTCTCTCCTTTCACTTTCCCCCACAAAAACAAAGTAAAAAATGCACATAAAAATGTCGGTAATAAAAAAATGGTGTTACTTTATAAATTAGAACGACGCATATAAGGTCAATTCATGTAATTAGCTACTTTTGGAATAGATTATACCTCAACGTGTGCATGTTTTCTCTACAAACCCCTTTCCACTATCCCCTCTTTATATCGCTGACTGCTCTGTGTGTGTTCGCAACTCTTCGCGCTTCGGAGCCCAAACCAAGTCCTAGAGATAACTTATCCCACTGGCGACTTCCAATGACTTAAAAAGTATATTCGAGGAGTGTTTCACCAATATTGAAATGAAATTAACTGCAATGGAAACGTCGGGTGTAATCAATACTTATTGCACGGATTTTAGAGGGCCATACCGGTAATTATATATGTTGGTGAGACTGGTGTCTGTTAAACACAAATGTAAACGACAATATGCGCATTGTTATCTGAAATACGAAAAATTCAAATTGATCAACATCCAAATGTATAACTGCTTCATTTATCCAATGGGCATATTGTTTTATTTTGTGTTTGATAGATCTCTACACCAAGACGCACAAACATGCATAGTAATAGGTACTACTTAAATAGAATATAATACGCATTATGTTATATCTGTGTTTCCTGTCCTATTCATTATCACACCATTTCCCTCCGTGGTTGAATGGTTACCATGCTATTGATATACTCAAGGTCGCGGGTTGAAACCCGGCGGAGGACGATGGAATTTTTTCGAGTGTAAAAATCCTTACCATGGCTTCCTTCAGAAGGGAAGTAAAGCTGTTGGTCCCATGTCGTAGATTTACAGTACGTAAAAGAACCTCAAGCCTGATAGAGAGGCCTCTGAGCAAATTTACGTGGTCTTTCGCGCCCATTTAGAATGGGACGCTGAAAACCACAGTAGTTAAAGAGCGTCCATAAATAGCACGCCATTTCCATTTTCAATCATTTACATTAACGGCTATAGGTAGCTAAAATTGGTGCACTAAGTATTAATTACACTTAACCTTTCCATTGTAATTAATTTTATTCCAACATTGGTTACTTTCCTTTTAAGTCAGATACGGATAAGCAAACTCCGAATTGCTAGACACACAAACAACAAATTTGACCAACACCACATGGTTTGAAAAGAGCCGTTTAATTTAATTCTTTTGCATTTGCTATTATTTCGTTAAAATCTGGGTTACCTCCGATAGAATTAATTTCATGCGCAATCAGATGTTTGTCTATCAAAAGAGGCTGTATTTTCTTCGGCATAATAAATCATTTGTGAAAACAGTTGCTTACACAAATTTGTGGAAGAAAACTAGCAAAAATATTACCTGCAAAGAAGCTTAATTTCGTGTCTTTTGGAAATAATAACTGTATAAACATGTCAATACCATTAATGCAAAATCTTCTCGGGCTTCTAACCAGGTAAAAACTTGGCTTGATACCAACGTTTCGAAGAAGTGCATCTTCTTCGTCTTCAGGGTGAACTGATCAAGTTTTTACCTGGTAAGAAGCCCGAGAAGATTTTGAATCAATACGTCGCCAGGAAAGCTTCAGTTCCTATGTGAATACCATGTTTACCATGGCACAAACACTTCAAAACCATTACCATTCAGTTATTAATTGCAGCTATTAATCAAGCCTTAGCCTTGTAGGTTCAACAAGTACAGAATACACAAAATCTGATGTGTTCCATTCACATGGCTTTTTCTATCTGTTCTGCAAACCAACTATTCTATCAAAAAATTACTCTTATATCTACAGCTTGCTATACAATATAAATATTACCAGTTCCTTATAAGTGAAAGGGAAATAAGGGAATACACCGGGCTAAAGCTACAACCAAAGTTTTAAAAACAAGTCGCTATACAATTGTCGTTGAAATTTGGTTCTCTTTCCAAGAGCAAGAAACGTTAAAATGGGTTTATATTTTCATCAATTAAATAAATAATTCAAATAGAAGGTAGAACAATAAAATAAAAATTACAGATGGACTATCCATTACATAACATATTCCTCTAAATTAACTATAATACCACCAAATTCTTTAACTTTTAAGATCAAAACAAACGAGAGATGAAATAGATGAGGACTTCCCGTTTGAGAAAAATTTAAGTATCTTAAAATTGAAATATCTCTAAAATGCTTAGTTCTACAAACTTAAACGTTACAAAATTAAGTGTCGTAATTGAAACAATGTACTAAATTGTCAATGTAGTGTTTTAATTAAATAGAACAAATTCATTAAATAAAATATGTTGCTATTTAAAAATAAATAAATTGTTTAGTATTAAGATAAAAACAGAAAATAAAGATTTGCACATTTGTTACCAAATTTTGCGCGTTCATTGCCTTATACGCTTTACGGATTTTCATCATTTATTTTCACTCAAAAGCTTTTGCTTTTCAATATGGTAAAAAATTATTGGTTTTGTGTTAAAGGATTTAAAATTGCATCACACTAACATTATTAGCATGGTTAAAATCACTTTCAAAGCTTTACAATTTTACCATTTGATGTGGCCGTAAAACGCCCAAATTAAATCGTTTGTATATCAGTTAATATACAAACGATAGAAAAAGCAAAACTAGACCATAGAAGTGCTTTAATTAAAGATGTTTATACACAGAGTCATTTATACTTTTAGAAAAAAGTTAAAATAGGGAAAAGGTATGTTTTAATTGAGCTGTTTGTACATGAATTCGTTTATAATTATAGAAAAAATGGAAATAGACCAGAGGAGTGTTTAATTTACCAACAAATTAATCTAAATAAATATGAATAGCGTGAAACCAAGGCCTACACCCGCTTTTTGCTAATTAAGAGGTGTACTGCGAAATTTCGGCTGCCCTTGCGTCGAGATGTTTGTGGAACAGTGTTAAGCGAGACTTGGGTCATAAAATAATTTTATTTAAAAACAAAACATATTATGGGAATGTCGGGCTTTCTGCACCTCAGGACTAAAATTGAAAACCTTAAAAACATGTTTTGTTAAAGGCTACTTTAGAACGACTTTGCCAATTTACCCAGTTTTTTTCCACCTCGCGTTAACTGAAAATATTCTGTAATTCGATTTTAAATCTAGTGTAAACTGAACCGTTTGGTTATAGTCTATAATTTCCCACAAAGAGAATTACCGAGATTTTTATACATCATTTTAATATAGGTGGTTTTCTTTAAATTATTTGTTCTAATATACTTTTGGGATATAAATAAAACTTACTTTTTATAAATGTAGTTGCTTAGAGTGAGAGCACCTTTCTGTGATTTTTGTTCATTTGATTTTTATAATAAATAAAGAAACTATTACATTACATCCAAATATACACACACACATACACACACAGACTGTTTCAAAACGACACAAAACGAAGATAGTAGTCCATTAGCTTACACTTTGACTTGTCCAAAACTTGATGTCGCAACTTTAAAACTCTTCTATTTAAAGTTTTATGTGTGTTTAAAAATCGCTCATATTTGGGATTAGGCAGCGAAGAAATAACGGTTGTCATACGCTACGTAAACAACCTCAGAACGTGTTATAGGAAACACATAACAAAACCCACATGCTGCGTTTTCCATTACTAGGTGACCTGAGCCGCGCCGGTGTGTCTATCAAACCACCCCTACACCACGCAACTGGGAAATTTGCTACCAACTGGCATCTCTCTTGCAGTGGGCCAAGCACGTGCCATTTGGTTATTTACGACTGCCTAATCCATAGTGATTTTAGGGCAGTTGTTGTATGTTTCGAATTTAGAGCTGAAAATTATATTCATGTATCATATACGGTATGACCAACAAGGTCCACATCTTCGTTTAGTGTCGTTTTGAAACATCCTGTATATGTAGAGTAAGTTGGGTAACAGGCTTGTCATTTAAATTCAGTATCTTCCAACGACACTAGGATCTTCAAGAAAATCCTCCATTTCAAACTACCTTTTATATGCAACGTTTTTTAATCATTTTGAATTGTCGAAAATGGCTCCAAAGATTTAGAATAAATAGTATACATTTAAGATATGTTTATGATATATGAAATAAATATCTTAAATTTTCTAGGAAATACTGTTCGTTCTGAATGCTTTTAGTATAACTGTAAAACCGTAACACATATACAAAATCCTTCTACACATGGACCTCGTTAACGCATAGAAAGTCCCTCTCCCTCCCTCCCTCCCTCCCTCCCTCCCTCCTCATCCCTCTCTAATAGCCCGAAATATTCATTGTTATTGGTTTAAACTTCCCAAGTCTTATAATTTTTTAAATGGGAAATCGTTAACGTTTTTTTTTTATCCTGGTCAGCAAAGAGCATGGAATTTCAAAGAACCAGGCCTTAAAAGATTTTACTCTCCATTCCCATATTCCCATTGTATTTATTACTGTACAGTATCAAGCCATTTATATAAGTGTTTTACTTAATAAAGGTATTTGAAAGAAAATTCTTTTTGCAAAAATTAATATTATCGACCGTTAATTGCAATTTAATATGAAATTTGTGTTCAAATGCTGTGTTCCAATTTCACTTTATCTACTACATACAATATACTTAATAGGTAGATAAGTTATACTTTGAGGATCTCTGAATGCAAAAAGAAGCATAATTTTAGATAGAGATCCTTGTTTGTCAGCTGTCTGTACCTTTGAACAGCATAACTCAAAAACGTAGAGTTGGTTATATGCAATCTTGACCGGCAAACATATTCTAAGAATGAGACAACATTCTCGGAAAACCGCTGCATCCCAAACTCCATTTACATAGAAGATTTCTCACAATTGTCGATGTTCTCAAAGCTCGATGGTTATAAGGGTTTAATTAAAGTACTATAAATATTTAAGATATTTACATGAAATGTAAAATTACCTATATCTTGAATTTCATAGCATTAACCTGTGAAGGAAGACCTCAAAAATGTAGATCTCGTTAAAACACACAATTTATTTAAATACATTTTTGTGGGGTTGGTCTTTTCCGAGGTATTCCATGTGAGAGGCCATTATTGTTTTTCGTCTTTTTTAATCTTGGTTTTGCAAGGAAACCGATAATTTCAAAGCCAGCAGACAAGCTTCAGTTATTAAAATATTTGGCTATCGCTTTATTCTAGTGTATTACAAGAAAATATGAAGTTCGTTAAACAATTTCTGCTAATGCTTACCTTTATTGAATGAAGAATAAGATTTAATTAGCTAGAAGAATATTCTTATACAAAAGTTGTATGTTGCACATAGTAGAGATAATGTGAATGTAATATATCAACATTTTTTCAAAAATAATTGCTCCACATACAGTGGTGTAGCAACCTCAATATTAAAGAAGACAGCTCGCTCTCTTAATTACTGTCAGGGCATGTAACACGTCATCTAAAACTCACCTCAGACGACTTTTGTTATTAAATGGGAATTTTGTTTTTATTTTTATGCTTGCTTTATGTAATGTTTGATTTGCATCATTCCTTTACACTTTAACAACATTGTTTATGGGCATCTACACCTAAATACGTTAATCCAACATCGAAGTCATAAATACTCTTAAACAGGTTAAAAATATTATCCTTATCTCACACATTTTGTGAATATACTACTTATATTTTTTCTTTTTTCCTTTTAGCCTCTCTTGATTTACCAACTTTCAATAAAGAATTTTTATCACATACTGTGTAAAAGAATAAATTAAGACTGCATAATGATAGAAATAAATTAAATAACTTAAAATGGGGAAGAATTACGTTGAAATTAATTAAAGATATCATTAATAATTAATAAATAGTGAAAGATTAAAAATATGTAAAAAGTTAAAACATAGTAAGACATTACAATTAATAATAGATTAAAAAAATTTATACTAAGGATGTTTATATGTTTTAAGGTATATAAAAATAAAGACGTATAATTTAATACTTTAAAACATTAAATTAATGAACGATATAATAAAAAATGTGTTTTACATTGTGTTTGAAAAATATCAATATTCATGTTGATTATCTGAATGTTGAACTTGTTAAACACATTGTGATTGTTCATTTTTCGCTGTAGTTCACTTGATATGCGCGTAGCGTTGTAATGAAACACACTCGAAGCAGCCCATAGTTTGGCTCACATACGAGAGTGTCAATCACACCAGCATTTTTTGTGTATTTCACAACTGTCGTACAACCTTACTCGTATAACACCTCAATAACTAACACTTTGTCACATCAACACCAATATTAACTAATTCGCTCACTATCGCGCGTACGGTCGTCGATATATAGATAATCATAGGAGTTTCGAGAAAATTCACAGAAGGCGGGGAAAGAATCATCCACAAATATCCGGTTGCGTCCCGAAGCAAGTAGGAGCAGTACTTCCTTCCTCTTTACGTCCATTCAGTCGCGCTGAAGATAGAGAGGGATACTTGACGATACACTGTCCAGGTAGCCGAAGTACCGACTCACCATGTGCGATAATTTGCTTTTCTATATTTTAGATGGAGCGTTTGAAGATAAACACATGTCTATATTGGCTTGTAAAAGAATTAAAAAATCAGCCCCATTCATCTATTATTACGCCATATTTTGCCAGATTTATTGTTCCTTTACGTAAAGTGGTGAGGAAAACAACAGGCACCATAAATAAAAACTAACTTTCCTGTGAAAATAGACTCATTACTTCTATTTCACAACACTGTTTCTTAAGAAGTATACATACGTCAGTTATAGGAAGATGAAAAATCTAATGTGTTGAATTTAGGCTATTCGGCAACAAACTGTCCTTTTTAAAGCTTATTCTAATAAAGATAAGACATCAGCAGAAATGATCTAATTACTTCTAAGTAGAAGGGAAGTAAGAGAATAAACTAGGCTAAATTGAAAGTCAAATCTTTTAAAATCTGGTCGCTATGTGATCAATTTTAATTTTCTTCTGTTTGCATGACCAGAATGAAAAAGTGACTACCGACTTTACATGTAAGAAAAGTCTAAATATTATTGGTAAATGTAAAACCAATGACAAGGAATACCTCAGAAATGGCTAATTCCATAAAAATGTATATCACATAATTGTTTTTCTTAACTATATTTTCGTGTAGTTACTTTTTGTCTATCTCTTATGGTTTACGCTCTTGCAAGGTACCCAGGACGAATGAGTTTCAGTGGCTATTTCAGAAAATTCTAGATACATATTTTATTTGCAAATATCTTAAATATGTTCTATTTTAATCAAAATCATTTTTGATAAAATCGAACTTTTCGAAAAACATTGCCTACGTAAAATATGGTTGGGGATTTTCTTGAAAATATTCGTGCCACATCCCTAAAATACGTTGAACTTAAATACCAAATTTGATATTTAAACTATATTTCTTTTTGTGTGATGTTCACACACACACACACACAAGCACATGGACGCTTTTCCATAAATTATTATTTTAATTCAGGGGATCTCAAAACATAGACATAGAATTTTTTGGTGGAATACAACGTGCCCTGTCTTATACGTACATAATAGGTAGTAGAGACGTCTAGTCTCTTGTGGTTAACTTTCATTTTTAAAGAGGAAGGTTGGTTACATTTTGGACTGAGCTTTACGTTCTTTAAAACCATATCCTTCCATCTTTAAAGCTTAGCAAAGTGTTTGTAGGAGTTTCAATGTCTTCAAAATGAAGAGCACTTTGGAGTCTATTCTCAGGGAATTTAATGTATATATATATATATATATATTTGTCTATAAATATATTTAATATACGTATTTTAATCAAAACCGTTAAGTCTTGTTTGAGAAAATCAAAATTTTCGAAAAGTATTGCTTATACTGAGTAGTGTGGACTTTTATTTTGAAACTCTTCTTGTCACATACTTAAAATATTCTAATATCAAGTTTTGTTTAGACTTTTCGTTTCTGAGTTATGTTCTTCAAACAAACATATACATACATGTGCACGCGCAAACACCGCCCACGGAACTTTGTCTAAAAATTCTTTATTTTGGTGCCAGGTACTTTAAACCACGCATTTTCGGTGAACCTCGATATCGAGTTTTTGGAGTGAATTAAATACCTTTTCTATCTATATATTATTACGAAGTAGTTGCATATTTAAATGAGATTTAGTATTTTGTTTTTATAAATTAATTACAGAACCTTAGCTTGAGACTTAAGGGACTATTTAGCCTATTTCAGAAACTTAATCAAAATCAGGCATGTCAGAGACTGTTCTTCATTAGCATTATCATCTTCATCAGACACGGAGGTAACACTCTGTAATTTTCATGAAAAACTGGAGGTGTATAGTTGAGCAGTTCAATTACATATCTGACATTTCATGTAGCAATGCGCTTTAAATTTTCATACCTTTCATGATAAGGAATCGTGCAAGAAATAAAAACTCGTTATATATACTTACAGTCAAGCTTTTTAGTATTAGACCATCCACAAATTATTAATATTTGTCCCAAACAAGAGATGGCAGCACTAATTGAAATGTTTTGGTTTTTGAGGATTAGACATTTTATGCACATTTATTTCTTCAACTGTCCACATTGTGCGAGATATTCTATGAGAGTGAGGGAAAATTTACAGCCCCTCTCCTCAACCCCAAAAAGGTCTCTTTGAGAGACTGTGTAGTAGAGTAAACTTTGATTGTATTGGAAGGCTTGATTAAAATGCGTTTCTGTATTATGGATAATTTATTTTTATTTACATATTATCAAAATATACATTAACTATAGTAATGCTATAGTACTACAAATGTTGTAATCCCTAATTTACAAAGGATTTAATTATTTTAGTTTAATTAATGGTGTTTTTAACATTACATGATAGATACGCTTAGAAATTAAATAAATATGAAAATGATGTTCAACAGTTTTTCCCAAATAGAACATGTGAAGATTAATTTATTTCATGATCTTTACTTCTGCATTATTATTCAAAACGATATTTTCAACAAAGAATATTTCCTAAGTTTTACAAGGGAGATAATATACGGCTTCTGTATATTTTGAATAAACAAACAGATCTTTTATTTAGCGTAACTCAACAGTCAGGTATTACATATATTGAGATGCAGAGATTGATTGATTACAGTATTTTCATGGAAGGCATGCTAGGGACAAAACTGTCACTGAGGTTTACAAACATAACACAATATTTTATTCCGATATTGCAGAAGACAGGTGCTATGTAAGAGAAGATTAGATTGGCTGCATGCTATAATTGGTTGTATCTCAATTTTTCTATTTTATCTTATTCTCCTGAACGTATAACAAAATAGCATTAGATTAAATCGAACATCGCATCTTAGGTAAAATCATAAAAGGGAAAAACAGCAAAATAATAAACATTTAAATGATAAAATAAGAGAAAGAATATTACCTTTAAAATGTATACATTATACCTATATGTCAAAATGTAAATATTTTGTGTTAATAAGCACCAAATACATGAGCTTTTAATAATTTTATCAAGCATTTCAGTGCCCGACAACCAAGTTCTTTGAAAAGCTGGTTTTTCATTCCGAAGTTCTTAAAAAAAGCACTATTTTCAACGGAATATTTCACTGTTTAAGAATAAAATGCATCGTATTTTAAATACAATTAGGAAATGTTATATGTTAAAATAAAACCAAGTGACGCATTTTAATTTGCGTCAGAATAATACATTTAAGCATTTTCCAAAGTAGATTATAATTAGAATATTTCTCATATATGATAATTTTCTGCTTCATAATATTAGTTCATAAATCAATGAAAAACATATTTGTCAGTAAATTCTTTAGTAGGAAAGGAGTTCAAAGTATGTGATTCTAAAGCTAAATAAATAGATCTTAAAAAATTATAATTGGCTGAACGGATGACGAATTTTGAGATTTTAATTTGCATGGAAAATCTATTTATCTTACTTAAAATGCAGCTCTCATTATTACTTTTTCTAACGCATATGTAAAACGTACATAAAACGTATAGAAAGTATTATGTTCCATCCAAAACTTTGACTCTTAAATGTCACCGGAAATATATGTTTTGAGACCCCCTGAATCAAAAAAGATTTTTTAAAAAAAAGATCAGTGTTTGTGTGTGTTCCTATGGAGAGCATATATCAAAAACGAACATTTCATTAAATTCCAAACTGGTATTTATGTATAACATCTCTCAAGGATGCGACATGAAGATTTTCAATAAATTCACCCACCCCAATATACAATTTACATGGAATAGTTTCCAAAAGTTTGATTTCCCCAAAATGGCTCTGTCAATTTTGATTAAAACACCTTATATTAAAGATATGTATATAACAAATAAAATGTATATCTTGAATTTCCTGGGAAAATCTTCTGAAGATCTCTTCACTTTGAATGACTTTTGCATATCTGGTAAACCATAAATATTCACAAAATTTTACCGTACAACAATGCAGAGTTCCTTAAAACACACAATACCTACATGTCCTTTTCATTTTTATTCTGCAACCATCCATTTCCGAGACATCTTAGCTATTGGTTTAAATATAAATACTTATATTTTTCTGAAAGAGATAGTCATTCGTCTTTCTTTTGTTTTGCTCTATGCAAATAAACGAATTCCAAAGAAATCGCATGGCGATAGCTTTTAAAACATTTGACCACCCTTTAGCTCCCTCCTACTTATGAGGGACCTAGTAATAAGATAATTCTGCTAACTCTTGTCGCGGATAGTATGCAGTTGAAAGAAGAATAATTTTCGTAAGAAGTTTGTTTGTAGAAGGGGTAGAGAAAATCATGGGAATGGAACATAACAGCTTTTCTATTAGGTTTTATAACTAAATGGCAGCAAATTAAAAGGTTCTGTCAATATCACACATGGTAATGATTGGTGTGAATATTTAGGATGTTTTTCTTTAAACTTAATCCTTGTTTTTTGATAAATGAAAGTGAAACATAGATATTGTCGAGAGTACACTGTTATTGTTTTCTTCACGTATCAGTTATGAGCAGAAGGTAAGTTCGAGTTTATGGGGGTCTTAAAACAGTGTTTACGACAAAAACACGAGAAAGTCGTAAAATTCTCCATGGGCTTGCCCAACATAACTTGTTCGCTCCAAGGGCCGGTAAAGTACATCTGTCACATCTATATCTTGAAAACATGGTCGAGAAAGGCTTACGATATTAAAGGAGCTGTCCATGTTGCATCTGCTGACTTTGTTTCTTTTTACAGTCTATGGTTGAAATGTATTCTGACGCAGAATTTAAGCTTGAAGCAATCTAGGCAACTAAAAATAAAACTATACTGCCCTAAAACAGTACTAAAATCATAAAATAATATTTTTGGGACATAAAAGCTAAGAAGAAATTAAAACGTGACTTCTTCGCTCGAAAACTCCTTAAAATGGCGTATTTAACGAAAGTAACATAACCAAGAATATGTAATAAATATAACTCGTCATATTATAGCTAAAAGTTGGTGTTTATGAAAGTCTATTAAGCAAATAAAACCTAAGGCGGAGGAGAAGAAGAAGAAGAAAAGAGATTACAATATACCGGTTGCTGTAATTTGTTGAAGAATGTAACAAAGGAGGAGCACAATAATTAACAAATAAGTAATTTAGAAAAGTTCATGATATACGTATATTATTATGAAAAGTATTTAAATTCATTAATTTTAGTTACTATGAGCATATAAAAATGTATATTGTATATGTATTTCACAAAAGGTGAGGACAAGGTGTAGATTACAATGCTTTAAAACAGTGATCTTCAACTTTATGATAGGAGTGAAAATGTGAGTACAGTGTCTGAGAAGTGAAGACGTAGCCAAAGCCGCTATGAGCTAATCTCAGAAATCGAGGTTAATATTATAGTAATTAAATATAAAATCATGTACTATAGTCATTTTTATCAATAATTTATCTAAGTACCTACAGTAAGACAGATACTATCTGTAAAGAAAATAAGTTCCAGTTGGTACGCCATGATATAATAATTTTCACGAATAAAGGTTTTAACGTTGCTAAACCTACCAAATTACTTTTAAATTCATTTTCACCAACCAAACATGGGGATTGAGATTCACTCGCCGACGATGTAGTTAGTATTGTGACAATATTAAGGCCACAAGCCATAACATATAAGGTTTTTATTTTATAGTTTTATTATTGTTAACTTGGCTATTTATTTGTCTAAATAACTTAAAGCGTACATTTAACTGTTACTTTTTGTGTAAATTGTTATTGCTGGATTTGTTTATTTGTAAGACGTGTGTTCATTCCAAGGCAAAAAGGTTTAAATAAAGGAGTTTATAATGTGCTGGCTGGAGACGTGAGCAACAATCACATCAATGATAGAAAGAGAGGGAAAGACTGATATGTATGTTCATTGCTAAAACAGACGTTACACGGCCTTGCACACGCATGGAAACACAGATATTTTAATTGATAATAGCTGTAAAGAAAAAGGAACCTTGTTTTTGCTTAACAACGAAACAAGAAGGGAGTAAAAGATGTATTCTTGTCGAAAAGAAGCGTTATAACTTGATTCTGTGTATGTTTATGTATCAGCAAGATTTGCAATAAATTCAGAAAAAATAACAATATTTATTCATGGTAATTGAAACCAAAATCCAGAATACGTCTCGTATACCTCTAGCCTGAGAACAGAGAAGAGTCTACATGTTAAAAGTATAAAAAATTAAGAAAATTAAATACACACATTTTTTGCGTTACAGTATTTACTTGAAGTAAGCCAGGGTGGTCAGAAATTAACGGATTCTATAGCAGATAATAAAGGTTAAAAGTGCCTTAACAATTGGTTTGGCACTTAACAAAATGTCCAGTTCCGCAAACTGCTAGTGTGGCCAACGTGACAGATCCAGCGGTAAATTCAAACATACGAAACACGTTTCAACACTGCTACCACACCGAGGGTTCAGAACAAGGAGCGGAGGAGATCCAGAGACATACAACAGCCCAGCCTGTTCCAAGACCACAAATAACCACCAATAAATTTTCCACACCAATTCTTGGAAATTGTCTTTCTCATATTTAGTGTTTTCAAAAGTAATAGTGTTCTTACAGTTGTTCTCTGCTTAGGAACTCCAGAGAATGTTTCTATAGTTCATTATACTGGAATTAAATTTCGTTGCAATATCTTCAGCAATTTTGAAGTTATTAATTGTTTAAACAATTATCTATCAACCACAAGAAATTCTCCACTCTCGGGAGGATTATAATTTTATTTATCTTAGTAATTAATCCAAAACAAATGAACATTATAAAATGTTTAAAATAGATTTGTTTACTATTTTAGTTTACTGTCAACATATTAACTCTGTAAAATAATGCTTACCAATAATAATTTTAGGCATATTTGCTGTTGGTGGTTTCAATTTTAAAATTCACTTTTCTGGAACGGGAATTCGTCATCCGCTTCATTTCACTTTAATTTGACTCCTGGCCATAGATTGAGTAACGAACTTCAATGACAATCGCATAAGCTTTTAAAAGATTTGACTATAATTTGCACTAATCTATTCCCTCCTTCTTATAAGGAATTGGATAAGCAATATTTTGGTAATGTTTATCTTGATTTTCATTATGTAAATGGGTGAAAAGTCTTTTGTAAGAATAGTTTATTTGAAGAATAAATAGAGAAGATCATGTGAATGAAACATCAGATGTTTACCTTATGTTACAGTTTCCACTTTTCTCAGTTGTTTTATTGACTGTTATATTCTTTAAATTTCCCAGTGTGTATCGCCTTTAAAAGTTCTTTAAAGCTGAAATATTCGTCGTATTGTTATGCTTGTTCCTTTCCGATTATTTGTGCCAGTATGCTTGCTCCGTATTTTTGTATCGCTTATAAATGATTGACTTTTACTGCACATTTATATATACACACAGATATACATGCACTCAAAACGTTCTCAGAATATATAAACAATGCAGAAACAAATTACTGTAAGACAATTTACACAACATTTCCTTCAAAGCAGCTCCCTTCCGCAATAACATACTTCTACTACCGCGTATAAAAGACTGGAAACACTCCTGGAAGCCATTTTCTGATACCCTTGTCGCATGTTCAGAAATATCTTCAGCGTTCGAAAATCTTGACTGAAACGTTTATGCCGTAATACATCTGAGTTGTCTTCAGCGCTTCTTCCATCATTCTCGTTGCCAATTCTCCAATTTATTTTACAAAGCACAAAACGTTTTGTTCGAACGTGCCCCGTTGCCGAAATGAAATGCGATAAATGAACATGCATACACAACACAAAAAAATCTCTGTTCCATTCACACGATTTTCTTTACATCTCTGCAACGTTAAAAAGCTTATGCTTCTATTTACTTCATGCTAATCGAGAAAAAAAAAAATAGCAGAAATTGCCTTATTAATTGCTTCCTTGTAAGTAGAAGCGAAATAAGGGAGTACCATAGATTAAAGTGAGAGTCAAAAGCTGGTTGTTGTGACTGAAGTTCCTTTGTTTGTATAGACAGGAGTTGAAAATTCCTGTATGAGAAAAGTATAAGCTTCTTAAATGTGAAACCAAAAACAAGGAATATCTCAAAAACGATTAACTCCACGAAAAAAACATGTATATATCATAAATTGTGTGTTTTAACTTGCTCTGCATTTTTTTGTGTGGTAAGTTTTTGTCCATCTCTTACGGTTTAGCAGTTATGCAAAATTCTGTAACATTCATCCAGAATAAAGTATTCTTCAGAGACTATTCCTAGAAAATTCAAGTTATACATTTTATTTGTAAGGCAAGAATCTTAAATATAGGATATTTCAATCAAAATCGTTTGACCCATTTTTGAGAATATCAAAACTTTCGAAAATTTTTCCATATAAAGTATATTTTGGGATGGGAATGTTTTTCTAAAAATCTTCGTGTCGCATCCCTGGAAGATACTGAACTAAATAACAGTTTGGTATTTTACTCACTTTTCGTTTTTGAGTTAACGTATTTACAGACACATGAACACTCACACACACATACACACAGAACTGCATGTGAAAATGCTTTTTTTTGGATACAGGGTACCCTAAAACATGTATTTCCATTGAAATATCAGTATCAATTTTTGGGTGGAGTGCAATACCTTCGTTAGAAAAGATCCAGAAAAGGGCAAAAAATTCATAAAAAGGGGTAAATATTTTTGGCCTACAAACGCTGAGGAGATAAAATGGGAGCCGTTGAAAGTTAGGCGACAGAAACAGAGGTTGTGCGCTTTATTTAAAGCTTACGCTGGCTTAAACGCATGGGAGGACGTTGCTGACAAAATGGAAAACCCAACTTACTATGCACAAAACGATCACACGTTCAGAATTAAGGGTAGAAGATACAGAACTGACGTGGGAAGTTCTCCTTTGTAAATATAACCATAAAAGACTGGAATGAATTGCCTGGAGCAGCCTTTCGGAGTTGTCCTTTATCTCTGAGGAAATTTAGGAAAAATCTTGATATTAATGTTGGATAATTTTTGTTGGATTCATTTTGTAAATGAAATGCTTGTGATTTTATATTGTTGTAAATACAAATGTTAAATTGGTTGGTGAATCTACTTATGAAATTAATTAATCTGTATTGAGAGAAAAATTGATGTTTTCATATTTGTTGTAAATAACTATTATATCTAGCTTACAAAGCCATAAACTGGCAGCTGTGATTTATTGTTTATATATCTTGTATACTTATATAACTCTGCCACCGGGTGATACCCACTTGCAGAGAAATAAATAGATACATACATACATATATACATACATACATACATACATACATGCATGCATGCATGCATGCATGCATGCATGCATGCATACATACCTACCGACCGACCGACCGACCTAGTACGTGTAGAAAAAGAAAAGACACAAACCGTGAGTCTGAACGTGCTCCCTTGGACATGAAATACGATAAACGAACATGCATACACAACAAAAACAGTTGCTAAGCAAAAACAACACTCATTGTTAATATAACATAACTCCATGGCACGACAGCTCACGGGGAACCTTGGCCTACCGCCCGGCCGCTGCGTCCCCCATCTCGGTCCACTACAGACGTCATGGATGGGGTGCAGTATTGGAGGGTGAGACGTGGTCAGCGCCTCGAGCCCCTCCCGGCCGGTTAATGCGGTCCTCACGACCTGGAGCCGCTACTTCTCCATCAAGTAGCTCCTCAATTGGCCCCCCAGGGACCTCACGAGGCTGAGTGCACCCCGGTCCAGGTCTCCCAGCGGGGGAAAAATCCCCACGCCGGTACTGGGGATCGAACCCAGGTCTCCCGCTTGGTAGGCAGCTGCGCTACCACCGCGCTAAGGAGACGACCTCATTGTTAATATGAAAATTGAAATGAAGCGTCATCATAGACGTTACCAACAACTAAAAATCTGATGTGTTGCATTCATTAGGCTTTCTCTACATTTTCATATGTAATACATTATTTTTAAATAGATTATTATTCTGTCTACTTCAAGCTAATCGAGATAAGCATTGTAAGAAGAAAGGAAATAATGGGATACACTAGGCTAAAACGATATTCAAATTTTTTAAAAGCTGGTTGCCAAGTGGATGAAACCCGTTTCTTTGCATTGCCAGGAGTTGACAAGTTCCTGTATGAGAAAAGTTTATTTAAAAACTGAAATCAACAAAAAAGGAATATATTACAAACGGCCAACTCCACGAAAAAATGTGTATGATATAAATTGTGTTTTATTGTGATCTACATTTTTGATGTAGTAAATGTTTGTCTATCTCTTACGGTTTACTAGTTATGCAAAAATTCAATAAAATCATCCAGGAAATTCAAAATATACATTTTATTTGGCGTCTAAATATCTTAAATATAAGAGATTTTAATCAAAATCATTACAGCCATTTTTGAAAAAACCAAATTTTTCGAAAATTTTTCCATGTTAAGCGTAGATTTGGGGGATTTTCTTGAAAATCTTGTCGCATCCTTGGAATATACCAAACTTGGGATTTATTTAAAGGCCTTTTCGTTTTTGAGTTATGCTGATCACAGACACACACATACACAGACGGACCTTTTCCCTTAACTGCTTCTATTTATTTTTTTTTTTTTGGATTTAGGTGGGCCCAAAATTCCGATGAAATCTCGGAATCAAAATTTTTGTTGCAATACAATATCTTCTCTATACACTATGTATATAGTACGTGTAGAGAAAGTAAAAATAAAATATCATTTTCTTTCGTATACGACTCCTGGGACTTTATAAATATAGGATTATAAAAATGTTGAATACCATATAATTATAGGATTGAGAAGTTGTGCAGTCCTGGCAGTTTACAGGCTATGCTATAATCACTGTCCCCTGCGTCGCCTCTTATTAATTTCGCCCAAAATGGTTGTTTTGTACCGCAGTACGTCAAAAGACTAGCTTTCATAGCGCAACAGTGTGCGCATTGGTCTTCAATGATGAAGTTTGCAGGTTCAAATTCTGCCACTTGAAGGTAATGTTTATGTTATGTAAATTTACTGATAACTGATAGTTTGGCATGGAAGTGTCGTTTATAATTAGTGTAATTATATGAATTTCATTAATACACAAATTATTATTTGTTAAGAGTATGTTTTACTGAACGTCATAAATACATGTATATGACCCTGTATACAAACATAAGGCATCTTTAAATAATATTTTACTATTTAAACTACTCTTTTATGTAAAAGAAAACTAATAAATGGTTTTGAGAGTTAAAATTCAGTACATATATTCAACTAGATAACGTTTTATAATCCCATATTATTTTGCAAACCGCTCTGGACAGTGGCTAGGACATCAAACAGATACATCTTTACAATTTAAGCATTTCCACCTTGTGGTTGCAATTATCTTTTCGAACTAGCCGTAGACTGTGCCGTGGCCGAGTGGTCACATAACTCGCCTCTCAACCTAGCGGCCGTATGTGAGATTTGTGGTGGACAAAGCGACGCAGGGGCGGGTTTTCTCCGGGTTGTCCGGTTTTCCCTCGCCATTACATTCCACCGATGCTCCATCTTCATTCATGTATCATCAGTGTCACCGCCTCCGGCGCCATAGCAGTAAAAGCGGACGTTAAACACTACCAAACAAAAAACTGGCCACCGTGCCGACAGATGCAAGATCTCATTCTAAACATCATCCTCAGCTTATCCCGGCGCATCAAGGCTGGTGTGATGCCCCGTATACTAACGACTTATCCAGATACTCTCTATTCGAAAACTTTGTATTTCACGAACGGCTGGAATTTCATATTTATAGGCAAATTCGCTTTCTAGCATTCGGAAAGATATCACTATGTGCTATAACGTTCCCGAAACGTGAACAAAAATATATGAAAAGATCATTAATCGCAGGCGTTATTGAACTTCCAACGTTCATTATTCCTTTCCAACATGTAAACCATTCCGCTACTTGTGTATCATCGTGCTACTGAAAAGGTTAACATTGTCGGCTTCGAAGGCTGCGACAAGATTACAGGCATTTAGTGACAACGTCACGTTTTCTCCGAATAAACTCGTGTAACACTTAGTGCACCAAGTAAATAATACCATTATCAAGGTCCTTATTAAGTGCATCAGAGTACTTCACAGTACTAGAAATTAATATGTAACCAAATTTTCTACTTACATTATGCCATAAATATATATATCCTAGAAGAATAAGCTGTCATGTCAATGCCATACAGTTTTATTGTCTTTTTTTTTTTTCCTTCTCTGCATTGTACAAAGTAGGTAGAGAAGGTATTATAGTCCACCCAAAAATACGATCCTGACATTTCACCAGAAATACGTGTTTTGAGATGATAGACTTTTAAACCGAGGAAATATTTTAAGTTTTGTTCAAGACACATTTCTGGAAAATATTCCTCCTAAAAGTGTTATTGTGTTAGATAAAACCTAGTAGCTATCATTCCCGGCTAAAGATTAAAATTTTCACCATGTATGCAAAGTGTTGAAATAATGTGTATCAAATATAGATTCCAGTGTGTGGGAAAGATGTCTTCAGGACAGCATTCAACAAGGGCGAACATTTCAACTGCGGGATGTTTCACACGACAGTTCTTCGTTTGTGATACATTTGAGTGAAAATGACAGTGACAGCGAGGAAGGAGAAGACTATTGCTTTACCCTTCTGTATCTTTCTTGTAGCTACAAATGTGCATTTGTAATAGCAGTTTATGTTTATTTACAGAAAGCAAACAAAATATTAAGATTTTGTAAACGTCCATATTATCTTTATGTCTGTCTGTGGACAGCATAACTCAAAAACGAAAAGTTCATTAAATACCACATTCGTATTTCAGTTTAGTATCTTTCAAGAATGCGACACGATTCTCCACCCTTTACGTGGATTTTTTTTTTTAATTTTGTTTTTCTCAAACATGAAAGAGAAAACAGCAAGAGTTGAAGTGTTTCTGACATTTGTGGTTTCTACGCATTTATTGGCTGAAGGGAGGCGCTCGTTGGTGCACTGCAGAACGTCGGCGATTTCCCAAAATAATCGGTGCGTTATCTGAAAGGTTTGTATTAACAGCATAAAGTACACGGTTTATATGTTAACAACGAGCACTACCGTAGTCCTAATCAGAGACCTGGTGAAAGCTGTGCCAACAGCTACATTTCGCACCGTCTGTAATATGAAGGGTGCCTAGTTACCAATTCGCAGGATAAGAAGACTCGTCTACATACTTTCTCTACATACAAAGGTAGAGAAGGTATTGTACTCCACTAACAATTTGATACCGAGATTTCACCGGAAATGTAGGGTTCTGTGTATAAAAAAATCTAATGTCACAAGACTTTCTCTACATCACTGTAACACATTATTGTTAAAAATTATATTTTTCTATATACTATATAATAATAGAGATTAAATTTAGCAAAAGTTGTATTAATTACTTTCTTTCTTGTAAGTAGAAGGAAAATAAGGGAATACACTAGGCTAATGTGATAGTCAAATATTTTAAAAGCTGGTTGTATGTGATTGATATCCATTTTTATGCATGGCCAGGAGAAAAGTGTAAGAACATTTTAAGTATTATAAATCTGAAACAAAAACTTGAAATTCCTCAGAAATGGTCAATTCAGCGAATAAATGTATATGATAAAAACTGTTATTTACGAGATATACATTATTTATGTAGTGGTTGTCTATCTCTTACTGTTTACCAGGTTTGCAAAATCCAACAAAATTCATTCAGAATAAAGAGTTTTTAGAGGCTATTCCCAGAAAGTTCAACATATACACTGTATTTGTTACGTAAATATCATTTATATACGATATTTTAATAAACATCGTTAGAGCCATTTTTGAGAAAATCAAAATATTATATTTTTTTTTTTTCCATGTAAAGGGTAGTTTGGGGTGGGGCGATTTTTCTCAAAAGCTTCGTATCACATCCCTGGAAGATATTAAATTAAATACCAGTTTGGTGTTTTACCGATTTTTCGTTTTTCAGTTATCGTGTTCACAGACGCAGGGACACCGGGACATACACGGATCTTTTTATAAAAGTGCTTTTTGGGATACAGGGGACTCTAAAACATATATTTTCGATGAAATCTCGAGATCGAGTTTTTACACTATGTACATTGTACGTATAGAGAAAGTAAAAAGAAAGCATTTTGGAAAAAGAAGTGTATTTGTGTGTGTATCCGTCTGTCAGTCTCAGTATGTACACACACAACTCAAAAACGAAAGTAAATAAAATACCAAACTTGATATTTAGTTCAGTGTCGTCCAAGGATACGACAAAAAGATTTTTAGAAAACTCCCTCGCCCCAAACTACACTTTACTGGAAACATTTTTCTGAGAATGTGACACGAACATTTTAAAGAAAACCCATCTCTCCAAACTAACTTTTATAATGAAAACTGTTCGTAAATTATTTTCCCAAAAATAACTCTTCAAGGATTTTATTCATTTTTTAAGATATTTATTGACAAATTAAATGTATAATTTGGAATAGGACTTCATTCTTAAACAAATCGCAAGGAATTGTAAAATCTGTGGACATTAAAACACACAATTTAAGTCAAATATTTTTATGGTGATAATCTTTCCTAAATATTCTTTGTTATTGGTGTTAATTTTAAAATTCTTGCACGTATCTCAAACGGGAAGGCGCCATTCGTTTCTTTTTCATGGCTTAACAATGAGACCGGAATTACAAAATATAGAACTCGTTAAAGCACGCGATTTAAGACAAAATCGTTTTTTGTTTATAACATTTCCGAGATATTCTTTGTTATTGATTTAAATACTTACATGTTTCAAACGGGAAGACACTATTCATTTCTTTGTCATGGTAAAAGAAAGAAAATGTAATTCAAAGTCATTACACAGCGATCAGCTCTTAATGAATGTTACATTCTCTTAAGCATTCTTAATCGACATATTCAGTACACTTAAAAAACATAAACTAAAGACATTTCTACAAAATTTTGTCATGATTTATTAAGTAAATGAAATGACAGTTCTTCCCTCTAACGCTTAAGTAGAGTATAGAACATCGTTACGACGTTTCCGTGATCGGATATGAATTTTTAGTTCCTGAGTTTGCCGTCATGCGCCGTGGTGACGAGATTTGATGGCACTGTGTACAATTTGTGGACAGAAAATGGCGAATTTTGCCCAGGAATCTTCTACTTTCAAGGCATGGGGTTCTTTTACGTGCAAATAAACATTACACGGGACCACCAGCTATACTTCCCTTCTGAAGGAAGCCATGCAAATGATTTTTGCATCCGGAAAAGTCCATCACCCTCCGCCAGGTTTGTACCCACAATCCTGACTTTTAGAGTTGCCACTACTCCACGGAGGGTGACATAAAATAATGGGTTTTTGTAATAATAATTTGTGGGTGTATTAAAAGAAACTTAATTTTTAGGCGCGTAACTCGTGTTCATATAGTAAGATGCTTTCATGCTTATAATGTTATGGCAATAGTGATCATGATGATAAATCAAAGGAATGCTTTCACCCGGAGGTCCCAGGCTCGATTCCCGGCTGGGGTGGAGAATTTTTCTTTAGCTATAATTAATCCCTATGTGCCACAGAGACTGGAAATATGTATGTGAGACTAAATGTGTGTGTGTTTGAGGAAAAAAATGATTTAAACCTACAGACAACGAGTTGCTTCAAGTGCAAAGCCCCCGATATGACCTTAGAATGTTAAAGGGGGCTGTATAAATGCAACAATAAAAAAAAAGAGAGGAATGCTTATGCACTTATTAACAGAGACTCTTAATGATCTGTGTTTATATTCCCATCCTCATTCAAGGTTCTCTCAGCTACTACCCAAATGATAGTCTGGAGAGTTTGCTATCATAAAAATACTCCCCAGAGGACAGAGGGTGCCGGGCAGTTCACCCCTCCATATCGAACGATGAACATAACAAAAGCTAAACGATATCTTAACATGGCCACTGAGTCTACTCTTATACTCTCTCTTTTTCTGTCTTAAAAAATTATTTGGGTGCATTGGATCGGCTTTAGAGTGTTGTATTTGTAAACAAATCTGACAACTTTTACTGAAGTCTACCTTCGAAAAAAAAATTATAAATAATAATAAAACATATACCAATGAATATAAAGTTTCCTATGTGCTCCGTTTACACGACTTTCTCTCTGCAAAAAAATTCTTACAGAAGATTATTCTTCTAATTCATGCTCATGGACTTAATAGCAGAATGGTTACTTAGTTCCTTAAATATAGGAGGATATATCGGCTAAAGTGATTCTCAAATGTTTTAAAAGCTGTCAGTATGCAAATTGTCAGTTTTTATGGCCAAGAAAAAACAAAATAAACACGGATGACCTGTGTGATAATATTTTAAAACTGAAACCAATAACACATCTCGGAAATATCCTTCACAACAAAACTGTATAGGATATAAATTGTGTATTTCATGAGATCTACATTTTTTGTGTAGTAAGTTTATGTCTATCTCTTATCGTCTAAAAGTCATATTCATTTTCTCAATCCAAAATTAGTAACAGTTGATACAATTGATACTTAGGAAATATTAAAAGTAATATTTGTTGCCCATTGTTATTAATTACTATGAATTGTCCTTGATTTTAATATTCATTGAAGCAAAGGATAATATATGGTGTGGTTTTTACAATTTTGGATTTTTCTCGTGTACTTTTAATTTTTACTTTCCTCCTATGACTTAGCTATTGTAAATAGAGGACCTATTGCAGTCTACCTAATAATTAGTACCACATTTTTACCAAAATACATGCTTTGAGAGTCCTTAAATTGAAAAAAGTCATATGTGTGCTTGCGCGAGTGAATGGTCTTTATCGGTGGGTTTCGAAATTTGGTATTTAAGTGTAGGGAACTTCAAGGATGCGTCTCAAAGATTTTTTCAAGCAACTATCCCTACCTAAATTACCTTTTACGTAGAAAAAAGTTAGTTTTAATCTCATCAAAACTGACTAATGGCTTTTATTAATATGTAATGTAAGAATTTATTTGGCAAATCAAATGAATATTTACAATTATCTGGGCATAGACTATGCAGTCCTGTTCATTCTGATTGTCACGTGTATAACTGATAAACGTTTAAGATATTGGAAAAGCATTATGGCATAGATAACAATTAGACCTTGTTAAAACACACAACTTATGTGAAACATATTGATTTTGTGCAGTAAGCCATTTTGGAGATGTCACTTATTATTGGTTTGAATAGTTGAGTGTACTTTACTTAACTGGCAAGCCATTTGTTTTTAATTTCTCTAGCCCTCATGTACAATGTACATAGTGGACAGAGAAGATATTATATTCCATCCAAAAATTCGATAGTGAGATCACCGAAAATATATGTTTTAGGGTCCGCTGTATTAAAAAAAAAGAATTTCTGGAAAAAAGTCCGTGTGTGTGTCTGTGTGTCTGTGAACACGATAACGAGTTGATTATAACCGCTTATATTTAAGATATTTACGTCACAAATAAGATGTATATCTTGAATTTTCTGGGAACAATCTCTAAAAATCTCTTAGTTCTGAATTATTTTTAATACATTTTGCATAACTGGTAAGCCGAAAGAGATGGACGAAAATTTACTGCACAAAAATGTAGATCACGATAAAACACACAATTTATGCCATATACATTTTTTTCGTACAGTTGATCGCTTTTGAGTTTTTCCTTGTTATTGGTTTCTCATACAGGAATTTGTCAACTCCTGCCCATACAAACAAAGGAACTTCAGTCAATAGAAACCAGCTTTTGACTATCACTTTAACCTATAGTATTCCTTTATATCGCTTCTACGTACAAGGAAGCAAGTAATAACACTATTTCTGCTTATGCTTTCTCGATTAGCATGAAGTAAATAGAAGAATAAGCTTTTTAACAATAATTTGTCGCAGAGATGGAACACATCAGAGTATTTACTATTGTTCTTCAAAGAGATGTAGTTTCCGAAACTTTACTTAGTCTTTAAAATTTGATTAACGCTTAAGCTACTGTATTCTTCTTATTACAAAATGTTAAATGCAAATTGAACATTGTATAAACTAACAGGAAGTAGATAGGAAAAAACAGCATTCCAAATATATTTTGTCGTAGAGTGAAGAGTGAAATTACGTGTTTGCAGTATATAGGATTCTGCTTAAATACAACACGTAATTTTGAACTTAAATTTAGTCCCGTAATAGTTGAATAATGCAAAATCGGCAACATTTTAAATGAGCTTTCTCTACCTATTCTGCAAAAAAACTATTCTTACACTAGTTTATCCTTCTATATACTTAATGCTAAGTGAGATACCATTTACAGAAATTACTTCCCAATAGGTAGAATGGAAATAAGGCAATGCATTAGGTTGAAGCGTTAATACAATTTTTGAGAGCTGTCGTAATTGATAATGACATAAACATTTATTTCTCTTTGCATGCACTGGAGTTAAAAACAAGACGACTTCGCATTTGAGAAAAGTATAATTATTGAAAAGTGTAAACCAATAACAAGAAATATATCTTAACTGCATAACAAATGACCGAGCCAGGAATTTCAGGCCTTTCGTCTGGGACTGGTATTCGGGTGCTTTTGGGACCGCCCTATCTGACAATGCATTAATTACATTCATATGACTTTCAATCGAAATTCTGACAAATATTATAAACCATTCAAACTATTCTGAACTTAAATATCAAATTTTTTTACAACCGGTTTTTTCCTTTCAGTTAAGTTGTCTCAGACACACATACACGCAAATAAATATACTTTTTAGATTCAGATGTACTCAAAATATGTGTTTCAGTATAAAATGTTTGGGCGAAATGAAATATTCCCCTACTTACCATCTATACTTAGAGAAAAACAAGAAATATGGGGAAGTTTATAAAGTAAGCAATAGTCAAATCTATGCAGGCAAATAAAATGGGATGATGGAAGGAACAGTAAATAAACAGTGTAGCAAGAAAGAAAGGGAAGGAGTAGCATGGATGAGAACAGAAGTGCTACACAAGGTGTTGGTGATATGAGGGCGTAGACTTCAGGGCAACTTCCTGACGCTAAGCTTAAAATAAATTCCTGTACCATTTTCATCCAAAGTGGATGGTCGCAAAAACAAAAAATGAAATTGGTCAAATGTTTGATTGCAAATGCGTCATCACTCCTTTATCGCTTACTTCAGCAATTAGAATAGCGAAGTAGAGCTATAAATTATAATTTATTTGTGTTGTTACCATTTGTTGCTAATATGAATCGTTTAGCCTCAAAATAATATTATAGAATTGGATTCCAGCGTGTCTACTGGAATAACGTTGTGCTTTTACGCTTGGCAACTGTGCCACATTGGGCGTGTATGTAGAGCGAAAGGTCAGCAATGTTGACAGTAATGTAGTGAATACTATCGGAGAACTTAAAAGAAAATCCCACTCCTGTAACTGGCAGTAGCTAATAATAAGCACACAGATGTGGCGAACGGGATTTTAAGCTCAAACCGAAACAAAATATTGGCATGGCTGCAAACCATAATAAAACATTTGGCTCTTAAGATCTACTCTGTTGCCAGAATGTGCAGATAATGTATACAGTAATATTCAATTATCTCTGTTACCGTTCAAGATAGATGAAGTTGTTATTGGACTCTATTTGGGACCCCAGAACAAGAAATATGTGCACTTATACTCCTTAAATTATGTATATGAAAGCAAAAGAAAAGGAAGTATGTGAACTATGTGGATGAAAGAGAGCATATTGCATTATCTTGCTGAATGTACAAAAATATCAACCTGGAGGAAAGAAATGTGGGGAAAAAGCGGGACAAAATGAGCACAAAAATATTAGCAAAAAATGCTAACCGGAAAAGAACATACTAGAAATAGGAATATAGGATCATTTATGAGCATAGTAAACGTGAAATATTAGGAAGTAAAAGAAACAAGAATTAGAGAAGATTGCAAGAAAGGTAATGAACATGAAAGCGACTTATGTTTATAGCGTTTAACGTCCGCTTTTACTGCTACCGCACCGCAAGCGATGACAATGGTAATGATACATGGAAGGAATATGGAGCACCGGTGGAATGTGATGGCGGGGGAAACGGAGAACCCACAAATCTCACTTGGTCGCTTGGAATCGAACCCGGGCCACCTAGGTGAGAGGCGAGTGGTCTAACCACTCGGCTATGGCGCTGCCGGAGGAAAATAGAGTTTAATCTAGCTGCCCTGTTGGACCAAAATGCCAGGCAGTCAGGCAAACTGAAGTAACAACACCATACGAGTCAGTAACACATTTTTACAAGTACAGAGATGTTTATAATTACTCTACAACGTAAGAAAACAAGTAAAATGTATCCGTGGCAGAGAAAGTAACAATATTTATTTCTCTCTGAAGACGGTAAACCACCCTTTGTCAAAGTGCCGTACTCTGTTAATGTTCATCGTTGGAACATTTTTCACTTCTGGAAAAGCTTATTATTAGAAACACTTATAGAGATCGAGTTTACTTATTTGTAAATCTAAGTAGCCTAATGCTTGAGCTAATCGTTCTTGTATTGCGTCTCTTAGCGTTATTAATCATGTCAGCGCTGAAAGAGGAATGTGAAATGTAATACTCAAAAGCTCATGAAGATTTATTAAAGAGCTGCCTTTAATCCTTTAACGCCTAGTGCGTTTCTCCGCTGTTCCGTAAATTTGGAATTGAAATTATGGCCACGTTCCAATCAATGTGTCGCCAGAGGACAGATTACCTCCTGCTTCCCCATACTGCGATTTTCCTTTTCCTTTTTTTTTATCACTTACCAAAGACCGAAGGAAAGTTTCCTCTGGCGGAAAAGGGAGAAAGTCCAAGGAAAATTTCCTTTTGAAGTTATTTATTTCGACACCATACCCCTTCCGTTTCGGTAGGGTGGATATTGTCGGCGATGCAAGATCACCATTACGTACTCTCCCCACGACGATTTGGGCGGGATCCAAACCGTTTAAAAATTCAGGAGAGCTCGGAACGGTACCTATGTAGACTCCAGCCATCCCCAGCAATTGTATGTTACTACTGCTTGATGCGTACTACACATTTACATGCATACCCTCACTCCACACACCGTTGGATACCCATTTCCGAATCCTAGCGTTTCGTGATTTTAGCGCCGGACTCTTTTATGGGAAGACCTTTCTTTTAGTAAATCATTTGTTGCGGCGAGAGATTCCAACACCTTTCGTAATCACCACCTTCTGGATTAGAATGTAAAAGTCCCCACATTTTCAAGAATATATTATTATATAAAATTATATGATAATAATAATAATAATAACAATAATAATAATAATAATATTGCATTGAGGTTACTTTTTAATATTTTACAAACAGTTTTCCATTACTTAAGGTGTGGTATCTACAAAATTTATCAGTGGTTAGACCACTCAATCGGATTCGATCCCGAGCGATAGAAAAATCCTGTGGGATTTGTGATGGACAAAGCGGCGCAGGGTTCTACGGTTTCTCCACCATTGCATTCCTCCGGTGCTCCATCTTCATTCCAATGTCAACGCGTTGGTGCCATTTGTAGTAAAAGCGGGCGTTAAACACTAACAAAATGTGGAAAATCCGTAGCATATTATGTTTTATTGAAACTTATGCCAGCTATAAACAGGGCGGCGCCGTGTCTAAGTCGTTAGACCGCTGGGCTCCCACCTAGATGGCCCGGGTACGATCCCAAGCGACCGCATTTGGGACTTCTGTTGGACCAAGAGACGTATGGACAGGTTGTTATGATATTTCCCCCGACACTCTTTTCACCTATTGCTCCATCATTACCCATTTCGCTTGCATTTCATATCATCCATCCCTCTCGCACATGCGTGACCACTCGTTTCAGGTTCTCCATTCTGTAGTTTCGTGCCGTTGGCTCCCCTACAGTCTTCTGACCCCCATACATTCGCTTGAAAGTCCTAGAGGGAGTATCAGTTCTATATATGGGGAGAGTAAACCAACTACGAATATTATAAACAGTAATAGGAATATTTTTGCCATGTATTAAAATTCTAGTTTTGTTCGTTATTTAAATAAAAAGGCTTTACTCTCTGAATTGGGTCGTCTCTTTAGCGAGGTAGTAGCATCGTTTCTTACCAAGCGGTAGGTCCGGGTTCGATTCCCGACAACGGCATGGGAATTTTCTTCTGCTGGGAGACCTGGTTCGGGGTGCATTCAGCCTCGTGAGGTCCCTGGGGGGCCAATTGAGGAACTACTTGAGGAAAAAGTAACGTCTCCAGATTGCGTAGACCACATTAACCAGCCGGGAGGGACTCATGGCGCTATCCTCATCCCACCCTGCACCTCACCCATGACGCCTGTAATAGATAGAGATGGGGGACGCAGCGGTCGGACGGTAAGCTTTAGTCATCGTGCTGTTGTACCACGGAGTTTTTTATGGTCTAAATTCGTTGTTCTAACAAAAATGAGCCATGTGATGCATTTTTAAATCTATCCACTTACACAATTAAAATTGTGAATGAGTTTACAAACATATATCATACTATATTTGTATACTAGCTTTATTGTAGAGAAATTTTTCACTTTTCGTTCTCTGCAAAAATGCTAATTTTTCAAAATGTGATAGTTTATTTCTGAAAATTGGGGTCTTATTTGGATTGTTGTGTGACGTTTTCTGCTTTGAGAGGTAGTATAACAGTTTTGAAACAAAATGTAAAATCTTACATCCAGTAGATCATTTTAAGCTATGACAAAGTATTTTAAAATAAGTTGTATTTATCTTAATATGCGAGTTAGGGTTAGGCATTCCATTGGTTTTACATCCCCTTAGCTTTTAGTGAGTGCAGTTCCGAATTCCATTCCCTCCTCTCCGGTTCTCTCTTTCTCTCTCTCCTTTTTACTTTCTCTATACGTGCTATGTACATAGTGTATAGAGAAGATATTGCACTCCACCAAAAAATTCGATTCGATACAGTTTTCACCGAAAATATATGTTTTAGGGTACCCTGAATCCAAAAAAAAGTATTTTCAGAAAAAGGTCCGTGTGTCCGTGTGTCTGTGTGTCTGTGAACACGATAACTCAAAAACGAAAAGTCGGTAAAATACCAAACTTGGTATTTAAGTTTAGTATCTTCCAGGGATGCGACACGAAGATTTTGAGAAAAATCCCCTCACCCCAAACTACCCTTTACATGGAACTTTTTTCGAAAATTTTGATTTTCTAAAAAATGGCTCTAACGATTTTGATTAAAATATCGTATATTAAAGATATTTACATGACAAATAAAATGTATATTTTGAATTTTCTGGGAATAGCCTCTGAAGACTACTTTATTCTCGGTCAATTTTACGGAATTTTGCAAAACTGCTAAACCGTAAGAGATGGACAAAAACTTACCAGACAACAAATGCAGAGTACCTTAAAACACACAATTTATTTTGTATGCATTTTTTTCGTGGAGTTGATTGTTTTATGAGATATTCCTTGTTTGTTTTTTTTTTTCAGCTATAAAGACTTATACTTTTCTCATACCGGACTTTGTGAACTCGTGTCCATACAAAGGAACTTCAGTCGCAGAGCAACCAGCTTTTGACTATCACTTTAACCTATGGTACCCGCTTATTTCGCTTCTACTAACAAGGAAGCAAGTGATAAGACTATTTCTGCTAATTTTTGTTCCATTAGATGAAGTAAATAGAATTTGTTGCAGTGATATAGAGAAAGTCATGTGAATGTAAGACATCAGATTTTTATTTTCCCTTTTAGTTTTATTGTTCAATAAAATGGGCAAATTTCTTTGATGTTTCACATTTTTTGCCTTCTCTAGCACTTAGGTACAAAAGGTGGCACAGAACATATTATGCATCAGCAAAAAGTTTTATGAGATTTCGCTGTAAATACATGTTTTGAGGACCCCTCGGATAAAAAATATAACGTTTTTGGAAAAAAAGTCCATGACGTGTGTGTATGTGTGTCTGTAAACACCATAACTCAAAAACAAAAACACGGTTAACCAAATATGGCATTTAAGTTCACTATCTCTAAGGATGCGACACGAAGATTTTTTGAAAAAGCATCCCACTTTAAACTAACTTTTATATAAAAATGTAAATATTCGATTTATTTTAAAAATAGCCTAAGGATTTTGATTAAAATGCCGTATATTAAATATATTTACATGGTAAATAAAATATGTATCCTGAAATTCTTAGAAAAGCCCCTGAAGTTCTCTTTAATCAGAACGACTCTTACATAAGGTATAGACAAGAGCCTGCAAAACAAAAACTATAGATCTTCTTAATGCATAATTTATATCATTCACAGTTTTTGTAAGAGCTAACCATTTCAAAGATATTTCCTGCAATTTTTTTTCCAATTTTAAAATACTTTTCTCAAATGGGTAGCCCTATTCCGTTGTTTTATTCCTGGCCATGAAAGGAAAACCGTACATAAATAACAATCGCAGAGCGACAGTTTCTACAGCTTTGACCCTCTATTCCCAAATACTTCTAAAGAACTAAGTATTCAAACCATTTCTGGGGTTTATCCTGATTAGCCTAATGTAGATAAAAGAATAACAATTAGTAAAAAATACTTTGTTTGCAGAACAGATTGAAAAAAGTCAGGTTAATGAAGGGGATGAGATTTCTCTTGGTATACTATTCCATTTGTGTTCCCAAATTTCTGAAATTAAGTGGCGCACGAAAACCGGCCCCGAGTACCCACTACTCATTGTTGTCCGCCAATTCTCATCTATTGTTGCGAAGCTGTCGCGACTCGTTTTGTATTGTCAGTATAAATGCCATTGGGCATTGGTTAAGACGTGTGAAGTAAATATCCCTGCGTGGTGTATCCTCTTCAAGAAAGAATCGCAAAAATGAAGGCGCACGTGTCTGCCGCTCATTAAGGAAACGCGAGATATTTTTGCAAAGAAGTTTCCTGCCGTTTCATACCAGCAAAACAAGTGGCGTACTACAGAGTAAGTTGCAAACGCCAAAAAGAATCAAGCCCGTCCATTTTCGTACACTTACTGTTATCGGGTTGTTTCAGCACGAATGACCCTGAATCTAAAGAGGTTGAAACGGAAACTGTCACTACAGGTTAGCATCTGCGTATGTCTTGTCACGTGTTTTACACCATATAGGGATAAGGCCTTACAAAATGACATGTGTCCAAGAACTGAAGGAGCAAGATTAGGCAAAACGTGTGAATTACTGTACGTGTTATGACAAACAATTGAGAGCGAAATGTTGGATCCGCTGATGTATTTCATGCATAATGAAGCCTGATTCCATTTGACAGGAAATGTGAACTCCAAGAACACCAGATACATTAAGAGGGACCCTTTTACGGTGAAAAAATGGAGTGTAGTGTGCCGTGTGTGCATATCGGATTGTGGGTCCCATATTTTTTTGAAATAACAGTAAATACTGATGTGTATATGCGAATCTTTGAAGAATTTTACGCACAGTTGAGCACCATGAACGTGCATATGATGTCTTTCAACAGGATGGGGCAATGTCACACTTCACGCGCGGCATTCTCTTGAATTCATGAAAGAGTCACAAGAGAAAGGGCTGTCAGCAAAGGAATGTAGCCGCGCGTTCGCCGGACCTAACCACTTGTGACTTTTATCTGCGGGGTAGTCAAAAAGTGTGTACGCATATAACTCAAAAGCGTTAGAGGACTTTAAGGACAATATTCATGATGAAATTTTGAGAATTGGTGCGGCAGAGTTGCGCAAAGGTATATTAACATGTTTTTTTTTTTTCTTTTTTTTTTTCTTTTTTTTAAACAGTAACGGAGTCTGATCAGGACTCCGGTACTGTATCCCTATTTACATTTCCCCCCGTAGGTTTTACTGATTACTGGTTTACCTGTTTTACTGTTTCTTTTACAAACATATACACATTGTACAAACATATAACACCCATGCCCAAGGCGGGATTCGAACCCACGATCCCCAGCCCACGAAGCCACAAAGCGAGACGCTTTAGCGAGCGTGGCCACGGGGACCGGCAACATGTTAGGGCGTGTGCAGATATCCATTGAAGCACAAAGAAGTCATTATTACTTTCTCTATACGCACTATGTACATAGTGTATAGAGAAGGTATTGCACACCACCCAAAAATTCGATACCGAGATTTCACCGGAAATATATGTTTTAGGGTCCCCAATATCCAAAAAAAGCATTTTCACAAAAAGGTTCGTGTGTGTGTGTCCGTGTGTCTGTGAACACGATAACTCAAAAACGAAAAGACGGTAAAATACCAAACTTGGTATTTAAGTATCCAGGGATGCGACATGAAGATTTTGAGAAAAACTCCCCCACCCCCAACTACTCTTTACATGGAACTTTTTTCGAAAATTTTGTTTTTCTCAAAAATGGCTCTTAACGATTTTGATTAAAATTTCGTATATTAAACATATTTACCTGACAAATAAATGTATATCTTGAATTTTCTAGGAATAGCCTCTGAAGAGTAGTTTATTCTGGATGAATTTTACGGAATTTTGAATAACTGCTAAACCGAAAGAGATGGACATAAACTTACTACACAGAAAATGTAGAGCACCTTAAAACACACAATTTATGTTATATACATTTTTTCCGTGGAGTTCGTCGTTTTTGAGACATTCCTTATTTTTGGCTTCTGCTATGAAAAACATATTTTTCTCATACAGGAAATTGTCAACTCCGATCCATATAAACAAAGGAACTTCATTGACATAGCAACCAGTTTTTGACTATCACTTTAACCTATTGTAGTCCCTTATTTCGCTTCTACTTACAAAGAAGCAAGTAATAAGACTATTTCTGCTATTTTTTTCTGATTAGCATAAAGTAAATAGAAGTATAAGCTTTTTAAGAATAATTTGTTGCAGGGATATAGAGAAAGTCATGTGAATGGTACACATCAGATTTTTCAGCATGTAATGTAATATAAAAGACAAGATCAATTCAATAAATATAGAGCTTTGCATTAGCTTATTTATTATTTCTTTGCAATCTAATTATTTCTTTTCAGTCTATTTGTTGTATCTGCTCGTGGTGGGCAACAATTCGTGCGTAATTGGCGGTAATAGTCTGTACTCGGAGCCGGTTTCCATACGCCATCCTATACAAGGAAATAAGACAATTACTGCTAATATTTATCTCGATTAGCATTAAGCAGACAAGAGCTGCGACAGTATTTTAGTACGACGCATATATTATTAGTTTAATCATTAGTTTTTAATATTTAACATATGCTATATGCTCAGTGGAACACAGTACCTTGGAGGGTAGAAAATCACTTTTGTATTCGTCAAGGCTACGGGCTTTGTTGAAAATAACACAAATTTTAATGCATTAGGGACATAAGTACAACTCTTAAGAGGAAGTTAGGTATTCTCCCTTTGGAACTGGAGAAAGGCAATTTTGCATTGTGGAACAAGGTCACGTGGGTGTAAAATAAAGATCCCCGATAGTCACGTGATAACGCCACTTTACGCGCCCTTTTTTAGTCAATCAAAAAGGAGGGCAAAACTCGGACCTTTTTGTATACGTGATGAGGGGACAAGAAATCAGGCTAGTAAGATTCACAATGTAGCTCACAGAGTTCAGAAGGTTCACAAGAGACTCACAGGCTCTTAAAGTAAGACACATCATGTAGGAAATCGCGCGCCCTATATTGCAGAATATAAGTGTTTTATGAGGTAATCTGGCGGGCAATCATCATCGTGAATGTTACATGGACCGAGAAACTCCAGACTACAGTGATTAATGCAAAGTTATAACAACTCCGTAAAAGTGGAATTAGCACGTAAGGAAAACTTCAACTTCATCAAGTTCGCGATCGGTTATGTCGGGAATCGCCCGTAGGGTAGGGCCCCAAACGAACAACCATTCACCAATAAAGGAAGTCTACAGTGAATTAAGTGAACTTCCTCTGTTATTTGAGTCTACCAACATACATACCCTTGTCATTCTTTCCCCCCTGAGTAAGAGACTCATGGTCCACTAGAAGAAGCTTAGCCGGTATATACACTTAATGTAGAGAAATTCACTAGCATTAACCCGCAACCAACTCCAGGTAGACTCACCTGACAGCGTCATTCTGACACCACAACAATACCACGACATATTGTCACCCGAACGTTGATGCTACTAAAACAAACTACGACAGAGCATATCAACTTTTGTAACAATAATTTTTTATGAGAAAGTCATGAAAATTGAACACATGAGATTTATACATTACTGCTCTAATTATATCCTCATAGGTGGGTCAGTTGGCTGAAGTATGGTGGCTCAGTTTAGCAGCCAATGTTTAAGTAAAAAGAAACAAGGCCTATCCTCCTAAAATAACCAAAATTAGCAAAAATTACTAGTCTAAGTTATTTAGAGATAAAAAATACCAGATACTTGTATGTATTGTCTGCTAATGCCTCTGCCTACGATCGTTCAACAGTTTCTTCTATTGTTTTTAGAGTCACGCTGTACTATATAGTATCGAAAGCTTTGCTCACCTGGTTATAATCATTATTACTTATACATTCTTTTAAAAACTATTACGAGCAGCAAAATTAAGGATTAATAGTCTAAGGCTAAATTGTGTGCCTTTTTATTTTCTCTTTACGTACTTTGCACATAGTGTATAGAGAAGGTATTGCATCGTACCCAAAAATTCGATACCGAGATTTCACCGGAAATACATTTTTTGAGACCACCTGAATCCAAAAAAAAAAAGCATTTTAGGAAAATGTCTGTGTGTGTGTGTGTCTATCTGTGTGTCTGTGGGTAGCATAGCTCAAAAACAAAAAGACCGTTAAATACCAACCTTAGTATTTAAGTCCAGTATCTTCCAAGGATGCGAGACGAAGATTTTCAAGAAAACCCCCATCCCCAACTACCCTTCACATGGAAAACTTTTCGAAAATTTTGATTTTCTAAAAAGTGGCTCTAACGATTTTGATTAAGATATCATATATTAAAGATAGATACTTGAAAAATAATATGCATACCTTGAATTTTCTGGGAATAGCCTCTGAAGACTACTTCATTGTGCATGAATTTTACGGAATTTTGCGTAACTGGTAAACCGTAAGAGATAGACAAAAAATTACCATACAAAAAATGTAGAGCACATTAAAACACACAATTTATGTTATATACATTTTTTTCGTGGAGTTGATCGTTTTTTTTTTTAGATATTCTTTGTTTTTTGTTTCAGCCTTAAAAACGTATACTTTTCTCATGCAGGAATTTGTCAACTCCTGTCCATACAAACAAAGGAACTTCAGTCACATAGCAACCAGCTTTTGCTATCACTTTAACCTATGGTACTCCCTTATTTCCCTTCTACCTACAGGGAAGCAAGTAATAAGACTATTTCTGCTAATTTTTTCTCGATTACCATTAAGTAAATAAGAACCATAAACTTTTTAACAAAAATTTGTTGCAGAGATTTAGAGAAAGTCATGTGAATGGATTACATCAGATTTTTTTGTTAAAAGAAAGTTTCGATTTAAATGGTTATCGAATTTGAAAATTTCAAATTTCATCTTCTTACAATGCTTCGTATAATATTTCTTCAATTGATAAAAAGTATGAGATATTTTGATCCCAGACCCTCATTCTAAGAATAATAATGGTACAAACAATTGTAGTTCAATGAATAAGAATTTCTAACTTTGCAAATCTAAGAAATGCATAAGACAACTGCTCCGATAGAAGGTGGTTACTTAACTCACGCACTTCTCCTTGCTGCACTCTCCAGGGATATGGCACACGTTTGCCCACACATGATCTAGAACAATATCCTAATATCAGAACACATCAAGTAAAATCTGTATCAATGCTGTATAAATATATACTGAGAATCAAATACAGACCACTCATGTCCACTGGACAAGGTACTCTGAAATGAAAAAAAAAATTTTTGTTTTTTTGTTTTTTAGACACTAATAAAACCTATATTATTTATAGTTTCAGAAAATGTATACTTTGGAGGGTTAAGAAGCTTAAATGCTAGTATGATTTCTTTAATGCCCCTTTTTTAGAACATTTCTATCTTTAAATTCATTTTTCTCAAACCGGCATTTTTGGATGCTTATATACATTTTCTTAAGAAAGTATGAGAGCTGGAAAGCTGAAATTTTCAGCACATATATACAAAACATAGTTAAACTTTCTGCATTACAATTGTGATGTTATACTATATATTGCACATATTATGAAAGCAACAATGTATCAAAATGTGCACATTTTTTACATTTTTGAATTTGCAAATACATACATTTTTTTAATTTCTACTGAAATTGTATAATAACTAAATAATTGAGGTTCAGAAGATAAGAAGTTATACTGAAAACAAACATACAAAATGTGTTTTATGTATTGAAAGCGGTATCAGAGAAAAAGGTACATGAATTCACATGTTTTAAGACATGTTTTATTACTTTTCTGTTGAATGAAATACTTTTTATAGACTCAAACACATAAGCTATTAATGCAAACAATCACTTGAATTAATTATCATGACTTATAGAATAATTCATACAAATTTCTGGGAAAACAATTGCATACTTTAAGAGCAGTGGTAATTCAACTCACTTAAGGTGTACTTTCCGTATGTTCAGACTACCTTGTCCCTTAATAATTATTCTACTTTTATCTTGCTAAAGCACTTTTGTATGTCAAATTTAAAAGTATTTTTTACTTTACTGTAAAGCAAAAGTGCAGCATGATACGGCGTTTGTTGATATAAATGACAGACACAAATAACCTCATTGTTCATTTATGCAAAACTTTTTACAAGAATAAGAAGTAGAAAGGGATTTATTAACTCTGGTGTTATAAAATCTTTACGGCTCTTATATAGGCAAGTCCGCTCTGTAATAAATCATAGTATAAAATGAAAGTGTTATTTTATTTTAGAGCACCTAGGATAGAATAACATTACTTTTAACCTATTACACTGATTTTACTGGCATTACTATATGTTACAGTATTAGTAATTATTCAGAATTAAGAAAAGAGTATTTTATGGTTTAAAGCATGTCAAAGAAAAACTTGACGAAGGTTATGTATCTCTGAAATTTGGAAAACCCAGAGTATGTAAGATGTCTTATTTTTTATATTAGTTATTATACACAGAGGTAACAGTGCCATTTGTGCTGTGTATCAAATTTTCAGCTTGCTTGATTATTTAAATTATAATTTTTATTCTGTTAATTTATTTTTGTAACACAAATGAGTTTTAAAATATTCACATACAACAGCTTTACACCAAATGAGTTTACAAACATATATGTTATGTTACTTTTTATAAAATTAATGGAGAAAAATTATTAATTTTTGGTCTCTCCAAAAATCTTGATTTTTCAAAATGTAATAATTTACTGTTTCAAAAAGTAATATAATCTGTTTCTTTAATGTGCTTTTGAAAGGCACTATAAAATTTTGGAAACAAATTAGTGGAAATTGCATATTCTAGAGCATTTTGAATACGGAAAATAATTTGTAACTAAGAGTTTATGGTAGTTTAGAGTTTATGGTTAAATTCCTCAGATGCATCACCTTGATTTTGCCTTGTCTTAAACATTATGCATTATCCTCTTCCATAGCGTCGGTCTAAGTGCAGAGTTTTATTTAAATGTAAATTATTCTTTTCTGTCTGTCCGACTATTAAATGAATTAGATATAAACACACAGCAATTATTAAATGAACAACTTGTACTTAGATAAATATTAATAACTTTATATCCGAATAAGATAGATATCTTCTCTTCCGCATCTGGACTGCTTGTGGTGCATGTTGATTAAAAATGTTTCTTGGCCTTGCCGTCCCTTTCATAGTATCTGAGTCAGGCAGAGATGGTATAGACTCGCTACACGTGCCTCACTTAGACTTTACACATAAGTAGTGACAGTCGTGAACAGCGATTTTCCTACTTATAAAGTGTAACAGCCCGTGCGCCATCCTTTAAGGCCTATAACGTCAAAGGGCGACACATTGAACAGGTTTCTGCTACCGAGGCATAGAGAGAGGACAAAGTCAGCTGAACTGAATGCGCTCCATTTAATCACATTTCTTTTCTTCAGATGCCGCAGCAGAAATTTCCTGACAGGCCCTCAGTTGATAAACAAATCAGTAAATTGGTAGTGTGCTGCTTTGTATTCAATATTTCAATGTTCATACAAATATTTTGTTTTAATATATTACATTAATGTAGATAGTTTGGAAAGTAATGAGATAATGCTCTGTAAATACAGTATAGAAGCATTTCCTGATGTTCCTCCGTAGCAGGGAAAACTGGAAATGGAGTTTTATATATAGCCACTCTTTTAACAACTGAGATTCTCAACGTCCATTCTATACTGAGCGTAAAAGACCACTTAATTTTGCTTAGAGACCTACTTATCGGGCTTGTGGTTCTTTTTCGTGCCGTAAATCTAGGAAGCTCTGCTAAGAATGTTTACGCCCGAAAAAAATCCATTGTCCTTCGCCGGGCTTGAACCCGAAATCTTGGATATATGAAGCTAGCATAGTAATCATTACACCACGGAAGGCGATATATAAAAAGGATAGAACATGATAGGATATGACTGTGTTATATGAATACGTGGTACAGAAAAAAATGTAGATCTAATGTGAACAAATAATACAATTTTTTGTGCTACAAACCACTTCCAAGATGCCCATTAGTAATCATTCGATTTGTTTTGTTCCATTTATACCTCGACTTTAACTCATTGTTTTGTCGCATGTACTGTGAACCTTGTGTTTCTATTTTTCTTTAATTTTATTCATTTAACTCTTAGAAATTCACTCTCAATCATACTTCCAGTCTCTAATTCCCAGATACTGTTTATTATCGTTGAGTTTCTATCTTCTTTAATTTTATTCATTAGATTATACATGCAGTCACATTCTCTCACACGTAAAGATTCTGGGGAGGATAAGGAATAATCTGGGCTAGGGAAAAGTCCCTACCCCTAGTCGGGAATCAAACCAGGGACCCCTCTCATACCAGGCAGGTGCTCTACTTACTGAACTACGGGGCCAGCCCAGGGTTTGAAGTGTTTGCTGTTTGCTATTGTTTAAAGTCTTCAAAACTCTCAAGGAGTAGGTTACGCCTACTACTGTCCCAGTACTCAAGACTGCGCTCAGTCCTGTGGACGTCTCCAACTATACTACCGAGGTTCTTGTCATCCGAGCAACCTTGAATATGGGCTGTCTCGACACTTTCCGAAGTTGCCCCAAGAGTGTACTACAAAATTTGCAACAATCCCTGTAGAGCAGAGAAATGCATCAATACCTTCATGATATTCTGCATCTTGTAAATTCAGTCACTGAAGAGGGGCAGCAAGTTCACTTTTCTCTGGATTAAAGGTCAAGCAGGTATACACTCTAACGAGGTCTTCTATCATCTGGCTAAACAGAGTTTCCATCAGGGTAAATTCCTAGGCATAAGACTTCCATATACAGACTTTCAATCATCTCAAATACTAATGCCCACCGTAGATTTTCAAAATATCAAAAGGAAAACATTACACCACCATCTAGAAAGAAGTTCCCAAGATTCTCTGGTTCTTCGGCTACACCGCAGCTAGCCGACATCTCACCACATTGATCTGATGTGACTTGGACACGGACGCTATATTCAACATATTCATCGTCTTCATCCCATCGACACCCTAGCTTGTGCTTCTGAGCCAGGGGAAAGCGGCGACCTGAATCATATGCCTTTCCATTGCTCCCTTTAGAATTCCCAAAGTTGTTCCCTATTCCGCACTCTTCCGTCCCTTTTCCCGCCAACATAAGTACTATATTAAAGTATTGCCAAAAACAGTTTATATATCTCCTATAATTTTTGATATACCTGCAAGGTGTATTGAGAAAATAGTCCATATAGTAACAAAGTTCCGTAAAGGCTGCAATTGAAACAGATAACCTGACAACCTCTCTCTCTCTCTTGATGGCCAAATAATTTATACTGGAGGCCATGAAAAGGTCTTTCGCGATTGCATGTAAATGCAAACCTCCAATGTTAAGGCCAGCCAATCAAAAAGCTTATAATATTTACAATAAATAATTCAAATCTTAACATCTATATCACTAATTGTATTAATAATTTCCTTTATTGTAATAATATTAACTAATTTCCTATAAAATCTGATGTAATCCATTCACATAACATTCTCTATATCTCTGCAACAAATTGTTGTTAAAAAGTTTATGCTTTTATTTACTTCATTCTAAGTTAGAAAAAATTAGTAGAAATAGTCTTATTATTTGTTCCCTATAAGTAGAAGCGAAATAAGGGAATAACATAGGTTAAAGTGGTAGCAAAAGATGGTTGCTACGTGACTGAAGTTCCGGTGTTTGAGAAAAGTATAAGCTTTTTAAGGCTGAAACAAAAAACAAGTAATATCTAAAAAACGATCAACTCCACGAAAAAAATGTGTATAACATAGATTGTGTGTTTTAATGTGCTCCACACTTTTTGTTGGTAAGTTTTTGTCTGTTTCTTACGGTTTACCAGATACACAAAATTCCGTAAAACTCATCCAGAATAAAGTAGTCTTCACAGGATATTCCCAGAAAATTCAAGATATACATACTATTTGTCAAGTATATATCTTTATTATATGACATTTTAATCAAAATCGTTAGCCATTTTTTAGAAAATCAAAATTTTCGAAAATTTTTCCATGTGAAGGGTAGTTGGGAGTGGGGGATTTTCTTGAAAATCTTCGTGTCGCATACTTGGAAGATACTGAACTTAAATACCAAGTTTCGTATTTAACGGTCTTTTCGTTTTTGAGCTACGCTGCCTACAGACACACAGACACACATATAGACAGACACACACGGGCATTTTTCTAAAAATGCTTTTTTATGGATTCAGGTGCTCTCAAAACATGTATTTCTGGTGAAATCTCGGTATCGAATATTTTGGAACAATGCAATACCTTCTCTATACACTATGTACATAACACGTATAGATAAAGTAAACATTATTGAAGGCTGTGAAAAAAATTCCCCTTTGGATGTGGATTTGACACAATTAGATCCTCACGTCTACCTTTCTCTTTACGATTCTTTTTTATTGATATGCTTATAACGTCTAGTTCTTAAACGTTTGACTATTGCTTTCGTATTTCTAAAAATAATGTGTATATACTGTAGTAATTTCTGCAAAGCTTTATCTCAATTAAATAAAGTACATGACTAATAAACTTGCCTTACTCTGGTTTGTATACCCACTAATAAACGACAATTATTTTTCATTTTCTTAGTAAGAACAAGAGATATTAAGCTATTTAATAATGAAACCCATTTAATAGCACGGATGTAGTGTTTTTGTTAAGTAAGACATGTATGCTTGAAAGACACATAAGAAGCTCCCTCTAACTCCAATCGAAGTTCCTCTGGAGCAGAGAGTCTGAGGCTTCCTCGTGTATGTGCACGTGTGTGTGCGTGGATTTAATTAACTCATTAGCAGAAGTCAGACAAAGGACCTAGTCTTTGTAATACATCCGCTCCTGGAAGTGGGTGAAATTGGGCTAAGGATAAAGACATTAAGGCCTTTACGTTAGTTTTATTAACGCTTTGAACTCGGAGTCTTAAACTGCTTTTCTCCTCCAACACCCCACAGTATTGAAAGGGGAAGGCATGGCGGAAGAGCTGAGGGGAAGGGTGAATTATTCTCTGGCTTGCACGATGACTCTGGCTTGCCAACTGCAGGATGATACATTTAATATATCGCTTCCTATGGGCTGTAACGTGTGGAAATTAAGGATAACCCTTTGCGGCGGTTTCTCACGATAACACTTGAACACTTGTAGCCAAATTTATACTCAAGCTCATCGTATATTCTCCTTAGAGCTGAGATTTAAGAAGAACATCCATGAACATACATATGACACAATATGTGGAGCATTTCTGAATAAAAAATCTGATACATTCCATTCACATGATTTTCTCTATGTGTTCCTTAAAAATATTCTTACAAAATATTCTTCTTTTAACTATCAAATTTAGTTCATTTCATATTCTCCTAAGAGCTGAGATTTAAGAAGAATATCCAAGAACATGCCTATGGCATAATAAGTGGATCATTTCTGGATAAAAAATCTGATGTGTTCCATTCATATGACTTTCTCTACATGTGTATAATAATTTATTGTTAAAAAGCTTATTCTTCTATTTACTTAATGCTAATCCAGAAAAAGTATCAGAAAGGGGCTTATTACTTTCTTCTTTGTAAGTATAAGTGAAATAAAGGAGTACCATAAGCTAAAACGATAGTCAGATCTTTTAAAACCTGTTTGCTATGTGATTGAAGGAAGTACCTTTCTTTGTATGGGCAGGAGTTAATAACTCCCGTATGAGAAAAGTGTAAACATTTTAAAGCTGAAACTAACAAGGAATACCTCAAAAACAGTCTACTCCACGAAATGATATGACATAAACTGTATATTTTAACGAGATATACATTTTTTTAAAGTAAGTTTTTGCCTATCTCTTACGGTTTACCACTTATACAAAATTCCGCAAAATCCATCCAGAATAAACATGTCTTCAGAGATTATTCCCAGAAAATTGAAGCTTCACATTTTATGTGTTATGTAAATATCTTAATTATAAGAGATTTTAATCAAAATCGTTAGAGCCAACTTTTGAGAATCAAAATTTTCGAAATTTTTGAGCATGTAAAAGGGTAGTTGGGAGTGAGAGGATTTTCTTGAAAATCTTCGTGTTCCATCCTTGGAAGATACCAAACTTAAATACCAAGTCTTTTCGTTTTTGAGCTATGCTACACACTCTCTCTCTCTCTCTCTCTCTCTCTCTCTCTCTCTCTCTCTCTCTCACTCTCACACACAAAGACACGGACATTTTTCTAAAAATGCTTTTTTTGGGGTCTCAAAACAACATATATATCCGGTGAAATCTCGGTATCAATGCAATACCTTCTCTATACACTATGTACATAGTAAGTGTAGAAAAAGTAAAAATCTGATACATTCCATTCATGACTTTCTCTATATGTTCCTTAAAAGTATTCTTACAAAATATTCTTTAAAGTACCATTTAGACAAATTTATTCTCAAGCTCATCTCATATTCTCCTTTGAGCTGAGATTTAAGAAGAATATCTAAGAACATACATGTGACATAATATGTGGAGCATTTGTGGATAAAAAATCTGATGCATTCCATTCCTGTAACTTTCTCTAAATATTCTTATAAATATTATTCTTTTAACTACATCATGCTAATCAAAATAAAATTATTAAAATGTTAATTGTTTCTTCACACTATCAAACGTGTAAGACACACGTTGAATAGGTAGAGTCAGACCGAAAACCTCTGCCTATCTAACTTGTTTCCTACACACGGCTTGTGTGAAAAAATAATTAATTAAAATTAATTGACCTAATAGTTAAACTATGAAAGCCCGTGACTTAAAGTACGTACTTACGACATTTTAAGTCGCCATTGCAGATAATTTGAGATTACGGGAAACATGCGAGTCAGTTGCTGCGCTGGCGTGTTACCATGGTAGGTCAATGGTTAGTGCAACGGCTAGAGAACGGGGGATTCGTGGTTCAAATCTCGGCTATGGCAATGAGCTTTTCGGTTTGACTCTACCTATCCAATTAGCTGAACTGGTCTTATTACTGGTTTCCTTGTAAATTTGAAGAACATAAGGGAATAGACTAGCTAAAACAATTATTATATGTTTTAAAAGCTGTCGCTCTACAATCATTGAAATTTGGGTCTACTTCCATGGCCAGGAGTAAAACAAAAGAGTTGTGAAACGCAAGGAGACTTTCTATGTGAGAAAAGTTTAAATATTTCAAATTTGAAACCAATCGTTGCGAATATACTCGAAATAGTTAACTCTACAAGTAAGTATATGAATAAATTGTGTCTTTCAACAAGTTCTACATTTTTATGTAGTAAGTTTTTTTGTTTTTTTCTTATAGTTTCCCAGTTAGGCAAAAATCATTCAGAAAGAAGAGTTCTTCAGAGGTTATTCTCAGAAAATTCAAGATGTGCATTTTATTTTCATGTAAATATCTTAAATAGATCTTATTTTAATCAAAATCGTTAGAGCCACTTTTGACAAAATTAATATTTTCCAACAGCATTTTCTAAGCTTGGTCTCCGTTTTAAATCCAATTAAAAAAAAAAAAGCTTTGCTTTCTACTTTTCCAAAATATTCATTATAATACTCATTTTATTAACGATAAAAAATTCAATCTAGGCAAATATCATCATTATAGTTTACCCTAGCTTAGAAAAAATACATGATGCTTTCTATTCTTTAGTTTTTGCATGATAGCATAGAAACATCAAATGTCAGATGTTTACTGAAAAACATGTTTTCTATGGGAATTTGGACCAAAAATCCGGCTGGAGGATCGTGTTAGGCTCGTTAAGACTCTAGTGGCATTCTTATTATTAGAGCTTGGTTTTGGATTCCGAAGCGCAAAAAGTTACGAACACACAAAGCAGTCAGAAGCATAAAGAGAGGGTAGTGGGGAAGGGGTTTGGGTCGTAAACAAGCACAGGTTGACGTATAATCTGTTCCAAAAGTAGCTCATCACATGCATTGAGATGGTATACATCGTTCCAATTCATAAAGTAAAAGAATAAAAAATAATATTATTAGTGAATTTAAACGCCTTGTACTTTTACAAATAAAATATAAACCTTGATACAAAAAATTGAGGATAATAATGTCTGCACATTGCTTTGAAAAAACAACGAACATAAATAAACCAAACTCACTCAGATTTGCTGCAGTGAGTTACAAGATACATCTTTACTGTATCGAAAGAAAAGGTTCTCCTCCTGTGACTCAAAGTATGTTTGAGCCATCCATAAGTTTGTGCATTGTCGAACACTTAGCCGTTAGAATTTTTATCATTTTTCAATCTGCGCTCTCTTTCAGTATTCCCTGATTTATATACTAGTTGCCGGTCTCCATGGCAGTGCTCGCTAAATCGCCTAGCTTTGGTGCTTCGTAGGGGATCGCGGTTCGAGTCCCGCCTTGGGCAATGGTGTATGTAAATGTGCATGTGTCTATGTATCTGTATGTAAAAATAAAGAAAAACATAGGAAAACAACTGAAACGTATGGATAAATATAAAAAAGGGAGTTAAAAATAATCTAGCAAGAACTGAACGAGGCCAAGCATTGTGCAACACGTTTCGAAAGGGCTGCAGAGACTACCCTTACTCCATCACGTAACACTGTAACACCACTCTAACAACCAAGCAAAACAACTAGCAATTCTAGACACTGGAATTAATAGAAAATCTGGAAACAACACGAATTAACGAGACAGTAAAATCACACTACAATCATTACATAACAAGAAGTATCACAACCACCTGATATAAGCTACACGTAATAACATAGGAAAACTGAATAAAAAGAATGAACGGTAGAAATAGGATGGATAAATGCACTCAAGGAACATATGGTAATGAAATTGCGGATAAAATTGCAAAACGGAGCGCGGTACCGAAGCCTCCCGCGGTCAGAAAAATAGCCCCGAAGCCTCTCGGACCCTTAACGGTCCCTAATTACATAGCCCCCAAGCCTCCCCAACGCAGGTAGCCTCCCGGTCGTTAAAGGGTGTTTACAATATTTGATGAAGCATTACATACTTCTTGTGGAAGATGTTAAAATGTTTACTTCTTCCGTGTTTTCTCTCTTCAGTTGCTGGTATATTAGTTTTGACGGCCTTTCACATATATCTTCCGTAGCTTTTCTCTTCGGATCACAAATTCTGTCTCTGAATTTTATCACTAGGTGGTGCCGCGTGGTTATGGTCCTCTTGGATATCCAGGACATCTATTTCTTCAATGAAAAATGTTTTTATAACACTTTTGCAGCTTTTAACATTGTATGTCCATCGCAATACCGCACTTTTTAAACACTTCTGGCATCCGAAAGTGTAACCGTTCCGAAGTAGACTTTTCCTTCATGTTCTATTCACTGTAATTTCAGTCTTGTCGGAAAACATTTTAACTAATTTCCCGTACACTCAAAGAAATAAATGGAAAAATTAGGCATACCCATTGCTCCTCACCTGGTGGCTAATTACACCGGTTTCGCGGGAGGCTTCGGTCCTGCGCCCGCAAAACAAGCAATAACAAATGACAGAACAGCTGTAACAGATACCCAAAAAGAGCAATTGGGAAAAAATTACAACAAATATTAAGGAAATGGGGAAATAGAATGGAAAAAACACAACAAAAGAACAGGAAATGAAAGGACTAGAACGAAGAATCAAATTAACAGCAAATCCCACCACCTTGCTATCGGGACACGGAAGACTCAGAACATACTATTATAAATTCTGCATAATCGACGACACTACTTGCATATGTAGAAGAGGAGACCAAACAACAGATCTCAAACTATACGACTGCAACTTGTTGAACAACCAAAGGAACAAATTAAGGACACAAATAAGAAAGAATGAAGGAAAATAGCCAGAAAGCAAAACCAGCACTAGTACGAGAGTTTCTAAAATATTTCCGTGAATATGTGAATGTCAATATCTAAAACAAAACAGCAACTTAACCACACATAAACAAGAAAACCAAAAACATATGTAAGGAATAACAAATGTTAAACACGGAAAATCAGACATTTACTTCTAATGTAATGGAACATATGAATGAATAAAGATATTAAAAAAAAAAAAAAACTCATTTGGACCATTCACATGACTTTCTCTACATCTCTAGAACAAATTATTGTAATAAGCTTATTGTTCTATCCTCATTATGCTGATCGAGGTAAGGATTAGCAGAAGTTATCTTATTACTTTGTTCCTTATAAGTAGAAGGGAATACACTAGGCTAAACCGAAAGTCACATGTTTTAAAATGTGTTTGCTATTTTTGAAATCCGTTTCTTTATGTGGCCAGGAGTTCACAAGTTTGCGTATGAGAAAAGTATATATATATATATATATATATATATATATATATATATATGTACTTTTAAATGAAATACTGAAAGTATTTTGAAGCCTAAAACGAAATATCTCAAAAACGGTCATATATACTAATATATATATATATATATATATATATATATATATATATATATAACGTAAATTGTGCGTTTTAACGAGATCTACTTTTTGTTACGTAAGGTTTTGTCTGTTTCTTACGGTTTACCAGTTATGCAAAATTCATCCAGAATAAAGATGTCTTCAGAGGCAATTTCCTGAAAATTGAAGACATACATTTTACTCGTCTAAATATCTTTAATCGTTTGAGCCAATTTTGAGAAAATCAATATTTTAGAAATTTTTCCTTGTAAAGGGTAGTTGGGATGGGAGGATTTCTTGAAAATCCTCGTGTCGCATCCTTAGAAAATACTGAAATTAGATACCAAGTTTGGTATTTTACAGACGTTTCGTTTTTGAGCTACGCACACGCACACACACACGGACATTTTCCCAAAAAATACATTTTTTGGATTCAGGGGTCTCAAAACATGTATTTCCCGTAAAATATCGGTTTCGAAATTTTGGGTGCAATAAAATAACTTCCCTGTACACTATGCATAGTAAGAGTAGAGAAAGTAAAAAAAGCACAGAACCTCAATCCGGCAATTTTATGATCCTGGTCCCAGCTCTAGTTATACTCTACGCGCACGTTTTCCTGGGCGCTTGGCTCCCGTCTTAATTCGGTAGTTTTCGTGCAATTTCGGTAGCAGAGCAAAGCAACAGTACGGAGACACGAAGTACTACGATTTACATCCAGTGATCTAGTGGTTTCAGTGCTAAGATTTTATTCTGTCTGTAGATCCGAGTTCACAAAGATTTCAGTATCTGTGTGGCACCCTGAAAAGAACACTTGGAAAAAAAGTAAGAAGGGAAACACGTTTAAAATTTTATAACTTATTGGTTGTGCCTGCATTATTGTATGACTCAGAAATATGTACTCTGAGTAAACAAACACTCAAAAGAATAGAAGTTGCAGAAATGAATTGTATGGATAAAAAACTAGGTGTAGATATTCGAAATAGCTGAAAATAGTCTTACAGATAAACAGAAGAGTATAGGAGACAATTGTATGAATATGTATGTAGAATGGATTCCAAAAGAATGCACTGGAAAAGTTTTAACTATCAACCGGGGACATCCACGGAACGGATGGGTACAGCAACTTCAATAATTGGAGCCGGAACAAACCGAATGCGGCGCCTGGGTGGGTTTTCTTGAGGTCCTCCGGTTCCTCCGCCAGTCATTCCTTCATCTTCTTTCCCATCATCAATTTCGCTTACATCTCATGTCATCCATTTCCTCATGTTTATTCCTGACTAAGAGCTAACCCCTCGTAATATGTTCTCCATTCTGTGGTTTGTCGCCCCCATAGTGTAATGGTTACCACGATAACTTCATATACCCAAGGTCGCGGGTTCAAACCCGGTGGAGGACGATGGATTTTTTCGGGTGTAAAAATCCTTAGCATGGCTTTCTTTGGAAGGGAAGTAATGCTATTGGTCCCGTGTCGTTGATTTACGGCACGTAAAAGAACCTCAAGCCTGATAAGAGAGGCCTCTGAGTAAAATTAAGCGGTCTTTCACGCCCAATTTAAAATGGGACGTTGAGAATCACAGTAATTAAAGAGCGTCCATAAATAACACGCCATTTACATTTTACATTCTGTGGTTTCATGCCGTTGACTCTCAGACAGGCTTCTGACCCTAGGCATTGGCTAGTAAGTCCTAGGAGGGGGGTGTCAGTCCAACAAAAAACGGGGAGGATAAGCTGATTACGAAACGAAACAAACCAAGTAAGGTTTAATCCTTCAAAGTAGAAGAAGAATGTACGTACATGCACGTGCGCTGTCATGTATTTAATAATTCAGCTTGTTCGCGGTAATTTAGATAACCTATTCACCATAATGGCTTAGGGCCTCGAAGGAGATACAGTTCTGGAGTCTGGTCGGGACTCCAGCGCTGTATACCCACCCCTTTTTTTTATTACTATTTTGTGTTCCAATACACACCCACACACATGTACATTCCACAAACATATAAACACCCATGCCCAAGGCGGGGTTCGAATCCACGTTCCCCTGCGCCACGAAACACGAAAGCGTGCCGGTCCCCATGGCCGCGCTCGCCAAGGCGTCTCGCTTTGGTGCTTCGTAGCGCAGGGGATCGTTGGTTCGAGTCCCGCCTTGGGCATGGGTGTTACAGGTTTGTGTATGTGTGTGTGTGTAAAAGAGGAAAACAGCAATTCAGTAATCATATAGCAAAAAAAGTAAAAAAAGTAGCTAAATAAAAAGCAGGGTTTACAGCGCTGGAGTCCTGACCAGACTCCGGAACCACTTTAACGAGCACGGCCAGGAGCCAGTTTTGGTTGACAACACTACGGAAGGACAGATGGGCGACGAACTCTCGCTCCGTCTAAGAAAAGGTGCACGCAAGGTCCATATTCCGTACCACGCAGCTGGTGAAGTTAAGAGAATATTTTGCGAAACACGTAGTTTGTCTCTTGTTTTTACCTAAGGCAGCTAGGTTAAAAATGCAAATGCTATTCTGTGAATCCGGTGGCTTGATTTATGCAAACTTAGATCTATTTAATCCTGCTCACGCTTCTGGAAAAAAGAGGGGAGGGTTGGGGGTGGTGCCGAACGTTGGAGAGTACAGAATATCGCCAAGAAAAAAATAAACATTACAGAGTGAAGAAACGTCGTCTTTGTTTAGATGGACGGAAATGTAGTGGAGGTTTCTGCTGGCTCTTTAAACATGACGTGACTCCCGCCGTGTAGTCGAGCATTCCAAACCATCTCCTTTTCTCATGTTGAATATTTTACAATGTCCTTGTTCGTTCACGGGATCGTATATTCCGTAAAATAAACGACACCGGTGTCTATTGAAAACGTTTCTGTCACACGGACGTGAGAAGCTGTTTCTATAAAACACTGGATATATTTACTGCTATTGTGTTTGCTAGTTTATTGTAATATAAGTTCTCTTTTTATCTCTCTCTTGCTCCCCCCTCCTATAACCCCCACCTTCTCCAGCAACTGCAGTTGTAATGCATGCTGCCATGAAAGCGCTTTGTTTTTACTTTCTATAGCACGTATATACACACAATTTACATAGTAGCTAGAGAAGGTATTGTATTCCATTCAGAAATTCTATGTCAAAATAAGTTTTAAGATCCTCCTCTGAGTCCAAAAAAACATTTTTAGCAAAAGTTCTGTGCGTGCGTGTGTGTGTGTGTGTGTGTGTGTGTGTGTGTGTGTAGAGCCTAAATTTACTCGACATTCGCCTTCTCAGGATAAGGAAAAACACCGATAAAAAACCTCAACGAGTAACACCCTAAGCGAGATTCGAACTCGTGTCCTGTAGAGTTTGACTCAAACACGCTACCACCACACTACCCAGGTGGGCTTGTATTCCCTTATTTCCCTTCTACTTATAAGGAACTAAGCAATAAAAGCCTTTCTGCTAATGAAAGCATGAAATAGAAGAATAAGCTTATAAAACAACAATAATTTGTTACAAAGATGTAAAGAAAGTCATGTGAATGGAACACATCAGAATATATATTCGGCTTATGTGAAGATTGTGGTGATATAATTTGCTCATTCGGTTTCTCTAAGGTCTGAGTCGTTGTTAATTACAGAGCACGTGATTTTGCTTCAGTAGCTGCCGATCTGTGCACTCTGGTGACATTCTGATCTTTAGGCGCATTCATATGCATCCCTCGTGCATATTTGCATAACAGCCCTCGGTTCATGCTCCACTGTTTACAGAACAATGGCGCTGTAAGACCGAGATTGCAATCCGATGTAGCGACCATTCCTAGATGAGGCTTTGTTTGCTTTTCATTTTTCGGAATGGTTTTCTATTCAGGAGCTATTTTTACTTTTTACGTTTTTGTTTCATCTTCTGAGTTTGAATGAAGCGGTGGCGGCGACGGCGTCCCTTGCCCTGAGCCGTGTCTGTGCTTCTCCCTTTTCATGATGATGTATAAATATTGAAACTGAAATCCAGTTAACGCGATTGTAGTGCTATGACACGAGATCCAATTTCCGCGAGAGTGCGATTTGTTTGAAGTGATTTATGTGAAGGGATGCTTGGTGACGTCACGTACGTGCACTTCTCATTCCCCTTTCCTAGATACTTGGATGGCCTTGCTCTTTCCTGATCTCTACGGTCAACGGGAATATTGCATCGACTTCTAGATACATCGGCGATACTGGGAGTTACTCCGGCGATCAACGAAAATCGAACACAATGGCCTGGTCGACGCGGGGCTGGGCAACGGGGAAGAAGCTTGTGCACTCAAGGAACAAGAAAATCGGTTTATTTATCCCAAGAGAAAGAACTCCTCGAATGAAATTGCATCGAATTTTGCTGTCTCTAAGCTACTACATGAGAACTTATGTGAAGTACACATCAGATATGCCCTGCATCATAATCATCTATGCTTATTAATTTAAAAAGGTAATTTGCTTTCATACCACCATAATAATATTCGATAGCCTTTTAGCTCTTAATACTAAATATACAAGGAATACCTCAGAATTGGTGAACTCAAATATATATATGACATAAATGCTATGTTTTAACGACACCTACATTTTTATGTAGTAAGTTTATATATCTGTCTTACGATTTACCAGATATAAAACATCCAGCAAAGTTCATCTATAATAAAAAACTTTTCAAAGGATATTCCCAGAAAATTCAATATATACATTTTGTTTTTCATGTAAACGTGTTTAATATACGTACTTTAATCAAACTTGTTAGAGCCGTTTTTGAGAAAATCAGACTTTCGAATATTTTTCCTTTGTAAAGAGTAGTTTGATGTAGGGGTACTTTTCTGAAAATCATCGTGTCATATCCTTGAAAGATAGTAAACATTAATTACTAAATATGGTATATTTATTGAATTTTGCATGACGGTTAAACCATAAGAGGCAGATACAAACTTACCACAAAAAATGTAGATCACGATAAAACACACAACTTATGTCATATACATTTTTGTCGTAAGAGTTTATCGTTTTTCAGATATTCCTTGTTATTGTTTTCAGCTATAAAATATTTATACTTTTCTCATACGGGAATTTTCTAACCCCGGACCATAGAAACAAAGGAACTTCAGTCACATAGCAACCAGCTTTTGACTAACACTTTAATCTATGGTACATCCTAATTTCCCTTCTACTTACACGGAAGTAAGTAATAAGAATCAATTTGTTGCAGAGAGGTAGAGAAAGTAATGTGAATGGAACACATTAGATTTTTTGAGTTGTAATGTTCTTTAAAGTATTGTATGACAGACTTATATACATTTTGTTTCTCTAGATGTCTTGAGGCTGGTCTTTATTCAATTTAAAGCCGATGGTTGGGTCGATTTTATATATATATATATATATATTCCAAAAAAATACTAAAAGTTTTATTAAGTAAATTAATTTTTTGAAACATTATTAGAAATGGAATGTTAATTTTCTTTAGGGAGTGAGATAGGGTATATTTATTCCTAATAGACCCTTCAAAAATTGATCCAATATACTCTCACAAACCGATCCAATAAACCCCTCAATATTCATGCAATAGCTATTAATAAAGCAACATCTCCTATTCGATTTGATAAAGCATTTAATATTCCGCTCCGATTGCACCACCAGCAGCCAGGCAGCGAACTTTCTGTAAACCTCTAGTCCTGTTTGATGATTTTGCCAAGATGGATTTTATGATGTGTCTCTAAATTCTAAGGAGTTCCTCTGAGGACATTTTCCAAGCACGCTATTAAATATTAAAGTATTTAATGTAATACCATATTAAATAATAAACGACAGAATATCTGTCTTGAGTTTTATGGAAATGCTCTGCGAAGGAAGGAATTTTCTATAATCTTGTAAACCAAAAAGCACTATATACCTGTCTGACGAAAGAATGCAGTTATTAGGGGAGGTCGCTGGTGTATTATGGCACGGTTTAGAGCGGTCAAAGACGGCTGAAATACAGTGCAATGCAGTCTGACCATCAACTCAGCGTACGTAAACAGGAATAAACGATCCTCTACAGGTTAAACTTGTTTTTTTATCACTAATGAATATTAATTTTCTACTTTGTGAGCGTATGGCTACGCGCGGCGGTGTTTGCATTTTGACTTGATTCGAAGTCGTCCACTGTAAGGGACTCAATTAATACATTTCAATATTGTCGTGCTGTACAGGGAATGTACCGGGAGTGATGACATAATACCGCTTATCTGTTTGTGTTTACGCAAGCTTCCACTCGAGCCGTCTGCATTCACTCTTCAGACAAATAATACAAACCCTGTAAGCATACAATTTATTTCAAATACATTTTGTTATGATATCCGTTATTAATGGTTTAACTGTTAAATACTTTGTGATAACCTACCTATTTTTACTTTCTCTACACATACTATGTACATAGTATATAGAGAAGGTACTGCATTGCACCCAAAGATTCGAAATAGACGTTTTAGGGTCCCCTGTATAAAAAAAAACACTAGAAAAAGGCCCATGTGTGTCAATAAAATACCAAAATTTGTATATAAGTTTAGTATCTTCCAAGGATACGACACGAAGATTTTGAAGAAAATACCCTCACGCTAAACTACCCTTTATACGGAAAACTTTTTTAAAATTTTGATTTTCTCAAAAATGGCTCTAACGATTTCGATTAAAATGACCTATATTAAAGATATTTACACGACAAATAAAATGTATACTTTGAATTTTCCGGGAATAGCCTCTGAAGACGTCTTTATTCTGGATGACTTTTGCTGGATTTTCCATAACTATTATACCGTTAGAGATAGACATATGTAGATCTCGATGAAACATACAATTTATGATATATACATTTTTTATCGAACTGACCATTTTTGAGATATTCCTTGTTATTGATTTGTTTTAAAATGCTTTTCACATACGGGAATTGCCAATTTCTGGCAAAGCAAAGAAACGGATTTCATCGACATGGCAACCTGCTTTTAAAAGATTTTACTATCCTTTTAGGCTAGTGTATTCCATTATTTCCTTTTAGCTTACAAGAAAGCATTTCTGCTAATGTCTATCTCCTCTAGCATGAAGTAGAAAAAGAATGAGCTTTTTAGCATTAATTTGTTACAAAGGTGTAGAGAGAATCCTGTGAATGGAACACATGACTTTTAGTTATTTTTGGCGTTTGCATATAGCGATTATGGGGTTTTAAGCCTTCATGTACGCCCAGTTCTTAAACATTTGACTGTCACTGTTCCCTGTGCATTAGTAACGAAATGTGTAATGCAGCTATTTTTGCAAAGGCTTGTCTCGATTAGTGAAAAAGTATATAGAGAAATTCATTTTCGGAAGAATTAGTTGAGGCGGTGCCTTGGCTAAGTGGTTAGACCACAAGCTGTTTCTGGCCGTGTTTTATCAGGCTTTTCCGGTTCCCCCAGCCATATGTTCTACAGTTGTCCACCGTCGGGAATGTATCGTCTCGAATTATTTGGAAGATTTAATTGGAGCATTCTAATTATTGTATCATAAATACTATAGCATTTTAGTTGGTAATGATATGTTATTATTTTTTAATTTCTCTACACGTATATGTGCATAATGTATAGAGAAGGTATTATAATGTACGCAAAAACTCATTACCGAGATTTCACCGGAAATATAAGTTTTGGGACACCTAAATTAAAAAGAAAGCATTTTTAGAAAAATGTCCGTGTGTGTGTGTGTCAGTGGGCAGAATAGCTCAAAAACGAAAAGTCCGTTAAAAACCAAACTTGGTATAGGTTTGGTATTTTCCAAAGATGCGACACGGGGATTTTCAAAAACATCCCCCACCCCCAACTACCCTTTACATAGAGCTTTTTTCGAAAAATTTGATTTTCTCAAAAATGGCTCTAACAAGTTTGATTAAAATATCGTATATTAAAGATATTTACCTGAAAAATAAAATGTATTTCTTGAATTTTCTGGGAATAGCCTCTGAAGAGTAGTTTATTCTGGATGAATTTTACTGAATTTTGAATAACTGCTAAACCATAAGAGATGGACAAAAACTTACCACACAAAAATGTAGAGCACATTAAAACACACAATTTATGTTGCATACATTTTTTTCGTGGAGTTGATTGTTTTTGAGATATTCCTTGTTTTTGTCTTCAGGTTCGAAAAACTTAACTTTTCTCATACAGGAATTTGTCAGCTCCTGTCTATACAAACACAGGAACTTCAGTCACATAGCAACCAGCTTTTGACTATCACTTTAACCTATGCTACTCCCTTATTTCCCTTCTACTTACAAGGAAGCAAGTAATAAGACTATTTCTACTAATTTTTTGTCGATTAGCATGAAGTAAATAGAAGTGTAAGCTTTTTAAAACTAATTTGTTGCAGAGATGTAGAGAAAGTCATGTGAATGGAACACGTCAGATTTTTTGCTTTATTTACGACATTTCTATTCTGTAACTGAACAATTTTGAGTATCGCGAGTGTCAGTCGGGTTTAACTGCCACGTGACGTCACGCAGCTAGTATTTGCGCCTACTTACGGGCCGTCGTGTCCGTCGGTCCGGATGGCAGCCTGGCATAAGCACGCCCCTGCAGTTAGGATGTGATGGGCGTCGCTACCCTGTCGCTAAAGGTATCAGGACAAACCCTGCTCGCCACTGCACCATCAATCAATGCTAGTAGTGATTGGCAAAGTCCTAATCATGTACGTCAGGCAGATAAACGTGATTAAATAATGGAGCTGACAAGCACTTGTTTATGATGGCGTGTGTATGTGCGAGAGCCTTGCATACATGCAGCGTCCCGAGCGTGTCAATTTGGAATGTCCACCCGCTCAGGGAGATATTATGTTACTCTTGGAAATGACAGTTTAGTTGCCCGTCAACTACCCGAATACGCTTGGGTATATTATTCTGAAATACGCTTTTCAATTTGTTTTAACTAAAAACGGCTGAATAGAGCTGGAATGGCATTTGAAATATTATAGCTAGAAGCATTGCAAAAATGAATAAAATATTGAAGACATCACTCAGCCCCTGTTGTGACGTTCTTATTTCCGGCGCGACTCCGTCCGTTGCACTCCGTTGCTCAGTCAATCACACAGTCAGAGGTTGTCAAAATTTTCTGCTCCATCTGGTGTAAAAACTACTAACAGGTTATCAAGAAGTGGAGGGCTTCGCCACTTCAGTTCATATGAAGACTACATCTGCTTCTAGAAACCTTCAGGAAGAAGGAGTGATGTGATACGAAGGAGAACGAAGCGGGGCTCTTAACGTCTACATCCTGAGGATGGCGACACCCTCCATAGGCTTAACTCCCCCCACGGAGAATCTAATTGAGGACACCTTATTCACCAAACGACAGTGCAGGCAGTTTCTCAAAGCAGTTGCCGTCTACTCGCCTGATCATTTGACCTTAAAACATGATAAGTACAATATTATATAATCCATCCCGGCATTCGCATAAAAACCCAGTAAACATCATGCAGAAATTCAATGTCGAATTCCGAAGCTCCCGAATGCAAGCCTCAAACATAACCGCGAATTGATCTCTCTCATGGTTTATTAACAGTTATCAATGTTGCAAATATTAATTATACATAGGTCATTCAGTCAGTGGCAACAATGGTTATGTGTGGCACTAACAATGGTAAATGATGTAAAGAGCTAATGAGAAAGAAGTGCATCTCATATATGTGACGTAGGATTTAATGCTAAGTAAATCAAGTCAAGAGAAAATGGAAAAATACTGCCCTATAAGAATGATGTAAAATAATAAAACATATTGTTTCGCAATGTAAGCCAAAAGTTATATGTATAAAAAATGGCAGCGTGACGTCATCGTCTCACGATACGCATGTATATATAGCCTTAAATGGCGTGCTTTTGCAAAAATAATATAGCCAAAGCTATGTACGAATACAACACATTATATTGTATAATGTATAGATAAGAAATGATATTTAGAAAACCATATTTATTATAAAACATATTTAAAACAATAATATAAGAGAAGAAGAAGAATCATAAATGTGAACGAAATACCGGGTGCTATAAATTGTATATACCGGTAACAAAGCATACGAACAGAATTACACAAATATTTGTTTATGAAATGTTTGCTATTTATAAGAATATTTCCATGTAAATTACACAAATGCATTGACTTTAAATTATTAGAAATGTATAAAAATGTATTATAAATTTGTATTTCACGAAATGTAGAATGGAAAATTTGCCGTTTTCATGGAGACGGACAGATTACATTGTATAAAACATTGATCTTCAACTATTATAAATATGTGAAAATTTTAATAAGCTTCCGGGACGCAGTCAATGAGATAGACGCCAGCGGTAAGGACGTAAATATATAATCTCGCCAATCGGGACCTCTTATATGGCTATTCAATGAAAAATATAGCTTTGTACTAATAATTAACAAGAAATATATTGTAAGTGCACTTTAGAATATATTTGATACAGTTTTATAGAAAAGGTATTCTGTTCAAATAGCGTGCCATAATTCATCACGTTAATTCGAAAAGTTAAGAAATAAAATTACATATATATCAAGAAATCTTTTAAATTAATGCTATTTATTATCGCATCCTATCATCCAACATGGAGGTTAAGAGTCTCGTACTCACCGACTGAAGCTAGCTGAATTAATAGAAAACGTGGCTAAGCTGTGCACAATAAGTAATTCACTGCCGATGATAGCCTTATAACTCCTCAAACAATTAAGTCCGGCGCAACTAGCTAATTACAGTTTTGCCAACAGCAAGAGTTACCAAATTCTTATACAGTGGCAAATTCAAACCCGTAAAAAGGTTTAAAATACCACAACACAGCAACCAGCAGCCCTGAGAACCCCTACAACCTACATAGCAGAAAAGCCATTATTCCTTCTTTAAAATAGCACAACATTGCAACCAGCAGCCCTGAGAACCCCTACAACCTACATAGCAGAAAAGCCATTAAAATCCGCCCCATATGTTATCTGCGAGTTTGAAGACAGTAATCTTATTTATAAAATGTTTGTAAGGATTTTAGTTTGTCAACTGTTACCTGTAGCACTCTATTTAGTAAATACAAAGTTGCCTCATTAAAATCAGTAGTGTCTCTACTATAACCTTCCAAAAATGTTGCATGTCACGGAACAGCAAAACTAAACTGGACCGCGCCGTGGCTGAGTGGTTAGACCACTCGCCTCTCAGCTAGACGGCTCGGGTTCTATCCCAAGTGACCGCATGTGAGATTTGTGGTGGACAAAGTGACGCAGGGGCGGGTTTTCTACAAGTTCTCCGGTTTCCCCTGTCATCGAATTTCACCGGTGCTCCATCTTCATTCCCTGTATCACCAGTGTCATCGCCTGCCGTGCCACAAGTAGTAAAAGTGGGCGTTAAACACTATAAAAAGAAAAAAAAAAAACTAAACTGGGTGAGATTGTGTTTCATTGACAGGGACAACTGGTTCACTATATTGGAGTGGAGTATTTATCGTCGCTATTGTCCACGAACTATAAGTTGGCTCTTGTTTATTACAAAAAGGCGAACATATTCACCATATTTTTCTTTCTACGTCAGGGTACATGAAGAACCAGCCAGGGTACAAAAGCCAGTGGCAGATGATACCTCTTCATCTGTCTGTTTTTCCACGTTGAAGGCCCACTTTTTCAGGGTCCGCCTTCCGTGGGACACTCGGAGGTTTGAGCTTGTGGGTAGAGCCTGGGCTGCATCGGATGCGCTCAATTCGGAACATTTAGGGTCCTCGCCCCTTCATCATCCGTATCTGTTTGCTCTTTGGGTCTCTCCTCTTCATCCCTCCCTCATAGGACCCATGTAAATCATAAAGAGCCCTAAGGGTCCATTTTTGATGTTATGCCTTAAGGGGCCCCACCCGCAATGGTCCTAATTCTTATCCCAAAGACTGCAATAATGGTTATTATTGGCAAAGATAGGACTAGTGACTTAAATTTGTAATGTGTTTTATTTACATGACTTTCTCTATATATTTTTAGCAAACTATTCTTAAAACTTATTCTTCTATCAACTGCATGCTAACTGAGATAAATGTTACCAAAATGGTGTTATTACTTAGTTCCTCGTTAGTAAAAGGGAAATAAAGCAATACACAGGCAAAAGCAGATGCTTTATGGCTGAAATTCGTTTTCTTTGCACAGCCTGCAACTGATAAATTCGCGTATTAGAAAAGCTTAAGGGCTTTAAAATTTAAACCAATAACATGGAATATCTCGGAAAAGGTTAGCTTCACAAAAAGTGTACATGCCATAAATCGTGGGTTTTAACGAGCTCTGCTTTACGAGTTATACAAAAGTCATTCAGCATGGAGATGACTTCAGAGATTCTTTCCAGAAAATTCAAGATGAATATTTTATATCCCATATAAGTATCTTTAATGTGTAGTTTTTAATTAAAATTATTAGAACCATTTATGCCAAAACTTTTCCACGTAAAGGGTAGTTTGGGGTGGGGGATGTTCTTGTAAATCTTCGTGTCACATCCTTGGAAGTTTCAGAATTTAATAACTTTTCGTTTTTGACCTATCGTGCTCGCAGATACACGCACGCACACACATACACACAACGGGACTTTTTGTAAATATACCTTTTTGGATTCAGGAGACCCATAAACAAGTATTTCCAGTGAAATTTCGGTATTCAATTGTTGAACAGAATGCAGTACATTCAAATAAGCACTGTGTACTAAGTAGAGAAAATAAACATCTAATGATAAGAAAATCAATGGAGTATTACGAAAATTTTAGGGTAATAAAATGGAACCAAAAAATGGTATCCAATGGATATAATTAAAGTTAAGATACAAGAAAAAAGAAAAAGGAAGGGGATTCGCAAATAGAAATTCTACAAGATAAAAAACCTGATGTGTTCCATTCGCATGACCTTCTTTATTTTTCTATAAAACTTCTTACAAAAGGTTATTCTTCTTCCTCCAAGCTAATCCAGATAGGCATTATCAGAATGCTCTTATTACTTAGTTTTGTATAATAAGAAGAGAAATACACTACACTTATGCAATAGTCAATTGTTTTAGAAGCTGGTGGTATACGATTGTAATTAAAATTCGCTTCTTTACTTGGTGCAGAGTAAATCAAGAAACTAGACATATTTCTGTTTGGAAAAGTATATGTATTTTAAAATTGAAATCAATAACAAGGAATATCTCGGAAACGGTTAACTCTACACAAAAATGTTGAGAACATAATTTCATTGTTTTGAGGAAATCTACATTTTTGGTAACGTTTTTTGTCCAGATCTTACAGTTTATCAATTATGCAACATCATTCAGAATGAAGAGGCCTTCACACTCTTACAGAAACTTCAAGATATGCATTTTATTTGTCTTAGTATCTTTAATATGGGATATTTATTCAAAACCGTTAGAACCAAACAGTTTAGAAAATGTTTCAAATAAAATGTAGTTTGGGGTGGGAGAATTTTTGTGATATCTTGGAGTGGAATCCTGAGAAGATACTAATTTGTATTACCGAGTTTGGTGTTTAACAGACTTTTCGCTTTTGAGTTATGCTGTCTTATATTTTGAGTTACACACACACAAACACACATTCGCACATCTTGAGCTTTTTATAAAAATGCTTTATTTGGATTCAGGGAATCTCAAAAACATATGTTTCTGGTAAAATTTGGGTATCGAATTTTTGGGTGGAATGGAATACTATCTCTACCACAATGTACGTTATAAATGTGCGCTAGAGAAAGTAAAAATTCAAGTGACAGGAAATTAGGATCTCAACATATAAAAATTTACATTTACTACACTAGGAGAAGAAAATACCTACGAGTTTTTGTTTGTAATTCAGATAATAATAGCAGTTTTGAATATTTCTCAGCTTTTAGTTGTATTCGTTTCAAATAAAACTGACTGACTTCGGAGAGATGTAGACTTCTGAATTTTTGGTTTTAATTAACTCCTTATTTTTATTTATTAATCATGTTATTTTCTTGTTTATTTGCTTAATTTACGGCTAAAAGCTCATATACCGAATTCACAACTTGTCCTTTATTTCGCTATAATAAGGATCACAGGTCTTATGCTTGAGTATTATTGATAATTTTAAATAACACCACAATGATCTAGAGTCTACGAAACAAAAGTAACAAAAATAAACACTTTTGTTTTTGAAACTTTACGAAAGACACACAACAAGAAAGAAAGAATAACAACAACAAAAATATCAGTTCAGCTCCACCCGACCCCACTATTGACGCGCCAGAGACCGAACAATATGCATACGACGAATTGGAAATAAAGTTCCATGTGTTTACTCAAACGCAGTCACTGAAAGAAACATAAGAGCACGTGAATAAAATAGAAAAAGCACGATGAAAAATAAACTGAAAGCCTGGTAAAATTGCATGGGTATGGTTAACGTTGTGCTTGTTTTAATTTTAACGAATCCTTGTGTTTTTAGCAAACATCAACTTTGTTTTATCAACAAGCTACGTGGGTAAACAATTAACTGTTGTACTCTTCTACAAAAGAAAAACCTCAAAATGTAAAGTCGTTTTGCTGGACATAACTGTCTGTAAATAAACGAATTGAAGATATTGTGGGTTTTTAACTTTCCATTTTCCTACAATAACATCGATGTCGCAGGTTGAACTGGGATTTTGTTAGGAAAGTAGATCGAAAATAGATCGGCTTTCTCCTCCATGGAGTTCCTAATTCAATGAAAAAAAATTGTAAAACTTTTACTTGAAACGGCTGTCTTTAGACTTGTCTTCAACCCAACGATCACTACTTGGTAGTAGACCAGGCACTGATAATGAACTTTCCCCAGACCAGGCAACAAGTACGTATCTGTGTGCAAGACCACATAAAACAATTAGGTAAGTTATTTTGTCGAGAAGACAAAATCGGTTTCAATTAAGTTTCATTTTTACTTTCTATAGCACGTACGTACGAGGGCCATCCAGAAAGTGACAGACGATTTGGCATAACTAAATAATAACGAAAGTTATATCCACAAAACTTTATTATAAAGTTACAGTATCTTACGTTTTTTCAACGTTTATTCATTGCTAAGAAGTATTTATTGTTACGTGGTACCGGTTTTTCAATGTAGATGTTGTACTCTTCCACAGCTAAAGATCTGTGGCCAAGATGTCACTGCCGCTGGGGAATCTTTTCCATCCAAAACGTCATGTACAGTGTCCATAAAAACACTATTTTTTTTGTTTTTTTTTAATTCTTTTATCAACATTTGCTTTCAACTCTTCCATAAAAATTGATGAACTTTTACTTCGGTCTTTTTCTACACTCTTGTTCATTCTTGATTAATCGTAAATTATGCGCCATTTTCTCACTGAAGACTCGTGTATTGCATTATTTGCGTATACAATTCAATTGACCGAACATTTTGTGCATTCAAAAAAAAAAAAAAAAAGCAACGAACAAGTTCTTTGGCGGTAGAAAAGTATAATATCGGCACTGAAAAACTGGTACCAGTGACAACAAATACTTCGATAGCAATGAAGTTTACTTGAAAATTAGAGTAAGGTACGGTAACTTTGTAAATAAAGTTTTGTGTTGATAACTTTCGTTATTATTTAGTAATGACAAATCGTCTTATCATTTTCTGGATGACCCTCGTAGAGTGCATATAGTAGGTAGAAAAGGTGTTATATTCTACCCAAAATTTTGATACCAAAATTTCCCCGAAAATGCATGTTTTGATTTCCCTTGAGTCCATAAAATCATTTTCGAAAAAGGTCTGCGTATATGTATTTGTGAAGCATAGCTCCGAAACAAAAAGTCCGTTAAATACCAAATGTGGTAGTTAAGTTTAGTATCTCCCAAGGATGCAACACGAAGCTTATATGGAAAACACCCCCCCCCAAACTTCCTTTTACACAGAAAAACTTTCGAAAATGTTGATGTTATCAGAAATGGATGTAATGATTTTGAAAAAATAACGTATACTAAAGATATTTACATGTGAAAGAAAATGTGTATCTTGAATTTTCTGAAAATTTTACACAGAAAAACTTTCGAAAATGTTGATGTTATCAGAAATGGATGTAATGATTTTGAAAAATAACGTATACTAAAGATATTTACATGTGAAAGAAAATGTGTATCTTGAATTTTCTGAAAATAGCCTCTGAAGAGCTCATCTTTCTGGAAGACTTTTAAATAACTGATAAACCGTAAGAAACAGAGGAAAACTTTCAACTCAGATAATGTAGCTATGTAGATTGTGGTTTATGAGTTATTCCTAGTTATTTGTTTCAATTTTGAATTATTTAAGCTTTTCTCAAACAGAAATTTGTTGTTCCTTTTACTTTTATTTTAATCTTAGCCATGCAAAGCGAACCGTCTTTCAATCATATAATAACCAGTTTCTACATAAAGCATTTGACTATCACTTTAGCCTGATGCATTTCCATATTTCCTTTAAATTTATGAGGAATTAAGTAATAAGACAATTTCCGCTAATGTTTATATAACTTCGGCAGTCAATAATAGTTCACGAAAGATATCCAAATATCCATTTATTTTATATAGAACTCTTATCAGACAAATCATTTATAAAAGAATGACCATTAGATTGTCAGATGTTTCATAATAGATATTTAACTCAGCAATTTCCTCCTTATTCACGAGTGATAGAACCATGTACTATAACGTGTACTAAACTTGTTATAAGTAGGAACAGCAGACGGGTATGGTTTGAGAGATTGCAAGTTAACAGTTCTGCAGGACGTTTGGTGCTAGTGTCAGAGGTCAAGATCGGTATACTCGGTGTCCACATACAAATGGTGAGTTTATTGCCTCCATCTATCCGTCTTCTTTGCTCGAAAACCAGTTCGATAGGCACGTGCTACTTTGTATACTAAAAAAAATCTGATGTGTTTCATTCACATGACTTTCTCTACATCTCTGCAACAAATTATTGTTAAAAAGCTTATGCTTCTATTTACTTCATGCTAATTGGAAAAAAAAAAATATCAGAAATAGTCTTATTACTTGTTTCCTTGTAAGTAGAAGCGAAATAAGATGGTACCATAGGTTAAAGTGATAGTCAAAAGCTGGTTGCTATGTGACTGAAGTTCTTTTGTTTGTATGGACAGCATTTGACAAATTCCTACAGGTGAGAAGTATAAGTTTTTCAAAGTTGAAACTGAAACTATCTCAAAAACGATCAACTCCAGGAAAAAAAAATTACATAACATAGATTGTGTGTTTTAATGTGCTCTACATTGTATAATAAGTTTTTGTCTATCTCTTACGGTTTAGCAGTTATGCAAAATTCCGTGAAATTCACCCAGAATAAAGTGGTCTTCAGAGACTATTCCCAAAAAATCCAAGATATACATATTATTTGCCAAGTATGTATCTGTAATATATGATATTTTAATCAAAATCGTTAGAGCAATTTTTGTTAAAATACAAATTCTCGAAAAAAAAAAAAACTTCCATGTAAAGCGTAATTGGGGGTGGGAGGATTTTCTTGAAAATCTTCGTGTCGCATCCTTGGAAGATACCAAACTTAAATACCAAGTTTGGTATTTAACGGTCTTTTCGTTTTTGAGCCATGCTGCCGACAGACACACACACACACACATAGACAGGCACATACACGGATATTATTTCTAAATATTATTTTTTTTTTATTCCGGTGGTCTTTATTCCGGTGACATCTCAGTATTGAGTTTTTGGAGGCAATACAATACCTTCTCTATACAATATGTATTCCTTTTTCTCTATTATTCTTCTTTTTTTCATTTTATTTATATTTCATTTCGTTCGTTGACCTATTTCTTTGTCATTTTTTTATTCATTTACAAATATACAAACATCCATGCCCAAGGCGGGGCTCGAACCCACTATCACGAAGCACCAAAGCGGCCGGTCCCCATGGCCACGCTCGCTAAAGCGTCTCGCTTTGGTGCTTCGTGGGCAGGGGATCGTGGGTTCGAGTCCCGCCTTGGGCATGGGTGTTATATGTTTGTGCAATGTGTATATGTTTGTAAAAGAAACAGTAAAGCCTACGGGGGAAAAGTAAATAGGGATACAGTACCGGAGTCCTGATCAGACTCCGTTACTGTTTAAAAAAAAAAAAAAAAAAAAAAAAAGCTAAGCACTTTAGCGAGCGCTGGTGGGGGGCGGGGACCGGCATGCTTGCACCTATCAAGTATTCGAAGTGTCGTGAATGTGTTTTGTACGAGTTGAGGCACCGCATCAGAACTATCAACAAATTTGGAAGAACTTCAACAGTTCTGTCCTTCCGTACGCAGCTTGGTCCCTTTGATATCAAGCTATTCACGACAGCGTCTGGCAGCTATTCACCTGAGTGACTCCCCAACATGCCCTCATTGTTAATCGACTGGATACCGTAATATGTCGCGTAGCTATTTGCTCCACTGTGTCTGCTGGGTGTACCATCGCTATAACTTTTGGAGCAGTTAGATGTTACCAATTGCGTTTCGGAAACCTTTCTTATCCAGATTTTTACCACCCGATTAGGACGCACAACACTTTGTTTCGGATCATTGGACACACACTCCATTATGTTCTTTTGCACTTCCTTAGCAGAATGAGTCCAACGGACTACATGAGGATTAGCATAAAGATCAATTTTCGACGGTACTTTGGCCGTAGCTTGTGAGTTCTCGATCCTTAATGGAGTTATAAAAAATATGATTTCCTCTACATCTATGTAACAAATTATTATTACTGAGTTATTCTTCTATTTAATGCTAAAGCAGTAGCAGAAACGGTTTTATTACTCAGTTCCCTTGCAAGTAGAAAGGAAATAAGGGAATACACTAGGCTAAACCGACAAACAAATGTTTTAAAATGCGGCTGCTATGGAATTGAAATCTGTTCTTTGCGTGTCCAAGAGTTGACAAGTTACCGTATGAGAAAAGTTTAGGTATTTTAAAGCAGAAATCAATAACGAGGAATATCTCGAAACCAGCCAACTCCACGAAAAAAAAAATGTATATGTCATAAATTGTGGTGATCTAAATTTTTTTGTATAATCAGTTTTTGTCTATCTCTTGCGGTTTAGCCGTTATGCCAATTCAATAAAAATCATCCAGCATAAAGAGGGCTTTGTGGGCTATATCAGAGAATTCAAGGCATACATTTTATTTGTCATGTATATACCTTAAATATGAGAGGCTGTAATCAAAACGTTAGTCATTTTTGAGAAAAACAAAAATTGTTTTTACATGTTAAGGGTAGTTGGAGGTGGGACTATTTCTTGAAAAATGTTCGTGTTGCATCCTTGGAACATACCAAACTTAAATATCAAAATTGATATTCAACAGTCTTTTCTTTTTTGAGCTATGCTGTCCATAGACACACACACGGACTTTTTTTTTTGATTCAGGAGGACCCAAAACATGTATTTCGGTGAAATCTCGGTATAGAATTTTTGGGTGCCTTACAATACCTTCTCTACACACTATGTACACAGTACGTCTAAATATGCAGTGAACTTCTGTCTTTACATACGAGCACTCTCAAGTTATAGGTAGCATTGGAAGAAGTGTTTCACGTATTTCTGATATCTTATGAAATTTCAATTTACGTACAGACTTTTTCTAGCGTAATTTTCACAATTTCTATTTTATTCTTAAGTTCGTCTTTGTTGTGGGGGTTGTTTCTATTAGCTTTACGTTTGCGTTTTTATGTATGTAAAGTTCATAAGAGCTTCTTAATCAAGCATGAATTGTTCGGAAGGCATTTCAGTGGAGTAATATCAATAATCTAATGCAGTTCACAGAACATAAATATTGTAACAAAAACACCTTTAACTCCTTCAAAAATAACTCTTAATAGTTGGCTAAACTATGAAGCCCGGGACTTAAAGTGCTTACAATATTGTAAGCCAGGGTTGGGGTATGTTACTTCAGAATAATTTGAGAGATCCGTGGTTCAAATCCCGGCTTTTATTTTTCAATCCTACTCTACCTATCCCTGTCTTGTCCTACAAACGGATGGAGTGAAAAATTAATTAAATTAACATTATTTGGTATAATAGTTGGCTAAGCTATGCAACCTGGGATTTCAAATTCTTACGACTTTGTAAGTCACCATTGAGATAACCTTGTTGTTTACCGGGAAACATTCGAGTCAGTTAAGGAATTAAATGCCGTGCCAGTATGTTTGCCATGGTAGTTCATTGGTTAGAGTAAACGGCTAGAGATCGGGAAATCTATGGTTCAAATCTCGGCTATGAGATTGAATTTTTCAGTCTGACTCTATCCAAACAACTCTGTATTCCTTCCTCTGGTGCAATAAAACAATCTCTTTTGTAATAAATTGTTTCTTCGATGCTTTCAAAAAGTTTGCCGTATACTTTCCTTTCGACATTAGCCGCGGCTGGGGGTACTACTGTACGCTACGAAGTTTTCACCGAAGCTGAAACAACTGCAGCACACTATGCATTTTCCATTGAAACTGAATTCTCCGCAAGGCTGTTCTCTCCTTTTATACCTATCGATCATGCGACAGGAAACTTCCAGGATCAGTTGTACTTGCAACGCATTCGTGTGTAAAAGAACTCGCACACGTATCCACTCACACAGGTTTTATACAATGTACGGCAACAATCAGCTATGCCTTTCGAAGCAAGCCGCTGTGCGGGATTACGGCCGAAGGACGTAGTCACAATATCTTGAATAAACTTTAAATTTGGGGTTGCAAAATGAACAAATGCTAGTCATTACAGCTCGAAAATATTCTTAGTGAACAATTTATTGTTCAAAATTTGCAACAACTAATAGTTAACAGTCACAAACGATCAGCCCAGTCGTGTTGAATGAGCTGTTTGCGGTAGTGATTTACCTGAGACATATAGAGGTCACTGAGGATGGACTTATTACCCTGGCTATAAGACGGAGGGACAGCTCTAGTCTTCCCGAAATAAGAAATACAGTTGAGGTAAACAAAGATGAAAGACAACCATAAGCAATTTTCCGTAGTAAATATTTCATTGGTCCCTGACCAAAACATGCAGCTTAAGAACAGAAAATCGATTCCACCATTACAATGTTCTATTGGATGCTTTAATGCTATATTTTCACTGTTGTTTCGAAGTAGATGCCAATCAGTTTTCTGAGATTGAGCAGCTATCATATTTCGAAATTAAATGTGGTGCTCGTGTTGGGAGGAGTTAAAAGTGAAACCATTAATAAAGAATATCTCAAAAACGATCAACTCTAGAGAAAAACGTATGACATAAATTATGTGCTTTAAAAAGATCTAATTTTTTTTTGTGTTTTAAGTTCTGTCTATATCTTACGATTTAACCGTTATGCAAAATTCTACAAAAGGGTATTCTTCAGGGGGTATTCCCAGATAATTCAAAATATACATTTTATTTTTGAAGTAAATATCTTTAATATACGGTATGTTAATCAAAATCGTTTGAGGCATTTTTGACAAAAAACAAAATTTTCGAAAAATATTCCATGTAAATGGTAGTCTGTGGAGGGGAATGTTTTTGAAAATCTACGTGTCGCATCTCTGAAAGATATCTACTAAACATAAATATGAAATTTAGTTTTTTATGCTCTTTTCGTTTTTGAGCTATACTTTCCATAGAGAGAGGGACACACACACACACACACACACACACACACACAAAGACATTTTTTCTAAAAATGCTTTTTTCGGACTCAGGGCACCTTAAAACTTACATTTACGGTGAAATCTGGGTATTGAAATTTTGGGTGGAATACATTCCCTCTAGTTACTATATACCTACATCTGAGGCTTTCCTTTCACATGACTTTCTCTAGGTATTCCACAAACAACTTTTCTTAACAAAAGATTATTCTTTTACCTATATCATGTTAATCGAGATAAACTTTAGTAGAATTGATCTTATTGCTTGCTTTTTTAAGATGAAGAGAAATAAGGAATTGCAGAGGCCAAAGCTATAGTCGAATCTTTTAAAAGCCGGTCGCTATGTGAAACAATTGAAATTCGATTCTCTTTGCTTTTTGGGAGTAAACAAAAGAGAGGAGAAGAGAAGCAGCGACTTCGCGTTTGAGAAAACTTTAAATAGCGTAAAACTGAAACCAGTAACTCGAAATGTGTCGAAAATGGTCATCTCCACAACAAAAACGTATATGACATAAATTGCGTGTTATAACGAGAGCAACATTTGTTGTATAGTAAGCTTTGTCTATCGCTTACGGTTTACCAGTTACACAAAATTATATAAAAGTCTCCAAAATGAGCAGATCTTCAGAGTCTGTTCTCAGAAAATTAAAGATATTCACTATTTTGTGATAAAACAGTTTAAATATTTGTTATTATAATTACAAATTGTTAGAACCATTTTTGAAAAAAATCAAAATTTTTCCAAAATTGTTCCATGTAAAGTGTAGTTAGGAGCAGGAAAAGTTTCTTGAAAATATTCGTACTGTAGTCTTGGAAGATACTGAACTTAAATACCAAGTTTGGTATTTAACAAACTTTTTGTTTTTTAGCTATACTATCTACAGACATAACATGCACACTCACGAACGAATAGAATACCTTCTCTATCCAATGTGTGCGTACATTGTAGTTAAGTGCTAGAGAAAGTAAAAAGAGTTCGGGAGCTATTAAATCATTCCAAATTTCAGTTATTTGCATTAAATTTAATGACAATATTTGGCTCCATATATATGTGTGAGTAGAGAATCTCCAAAACAAAAGCATCGCAGTAGACTACGTGGCAATCTTTTGTTCCATCTTTTAAGCCTCTGTAAACATTATAAACATCCTAAATTACAAGTATATAATTCCCTTACAAGGAATTATACTATTGTACAATAATTTATATTATTTTGTTTTTGTTTTTATATAATCTGTAGCATCAGATATTGATGGACTCGTTCAAAGTGAAGCATATTACCCAAGTAAAAATAAAAGACAACAATTATATCAAATCTGAAGAGTCTTATATTTACAAACATCACATAACGCGACAATGCTTCTCACACAATGGAATGAGTTACTGTGCCATCCCCTCTGCTCCTTCAGTTTGGACATGTCTGCCCCAGCAGGACCAGTGAAAATACCCTGCTTTGGAGGCTCGAAAGACTTCCATTAGGCAGGACCGAGAAGCTCCAATGCGTAAGTCTCTGCACCATCTGTCCGACAGCGCCAGAATCAACCTAAACACGAAATAAAATGAGGTTGGGGTCAGACAATGCATCACCCGGGCATTCGCCTTACCAACTAAGGAAAGATCAGGGGGAAAAAAAACTATCGTTAGATTGGGCGGCGAACGAAAATTCCCCAACGATACTGGAACATCTCATTCACTGGACCGGCTATAAATGAAAACATTGCATTTGGCTGATAGCTGAAGCGAACCTTAGGGCCCATACTTAAATTCGGATCCTGATGATGCCTTAAAGCTCTCATGACAAGTGTGCAGTGTGTGTGTTCTAACAAACGTCAAAAAACAGTAGAAACAGCAAGCAAAACAAAACCTGTTTCCAAAGCTGAAAGCAATATTCTAACAACTGTGCTCTTAAGCGTATATTTAAATGAAAAAAAAGCTAATAATACAGATAGTATCCTCCTCATTCCCAGCTTCTGGTGCGTTCCATCAAATAATCCGCTGGGAAATACAACAGAAAGAACGAAATGCTAAAGCAACGTGTGGGATCAAAGCAATATAGATAATGAAGAGCTTGTATATCCACAACAGTCATTTTGTTCCGGCGTCACAAAGTAATATAGATCTGTGTTTAATGCTACAGTTCAAGCTAACAAAGATCACAAAGCAAATTATAGTCTTATTCCTCAAAGCCTTTCATTACCTATTCGGAATAATTAAATGCTGAAGTAATTAAAACGGTTACACATTACCTAAATTGCTTAAATTAAATACAACAATGTTAGCTTAACTTTTAAGTAATACAATTTATTTTTTATGTTTTTTACCTAATTTCTGTAGTGTATCTGTTTTAATTAAAATACAATCCAAGGCTTTTGTGATATCTTAGACTACATTTAATACTAAATTAGATATTACTGTCATTTAAGGTTAATAAATCAAGTGTATTAATATAATCTTTAGTATAACAAAACTAAATAAAAAACTAGAAGGATATAACATGGCAAGATATCATGGAGAGTAAATCAATTAGAACAGCAAAAATAATGAATATAGAACGTAAGGAATATAGAACAATGAATGTTTTCAAATTCTTCTTCTTCTTCTTCTTCTTCTTCTGTCTTTTACAAATTAGGCTTTTCGACCACTTCTGCCTCAGTTCCAATTACAAAACTTTGGCAATGGAGGGCAAATCAATTATAACGGCAATAACTTGTGAATATAGAAATGAGAGGAATATAAAATAATGAATATTTTCAAATTTATTCTTTTCTGCCTTTTACATATTAGATCCATCGACCTGTTCTACCTTGGTTCCAAAAACAAAAGTGTTAGCAATAAAGGATAAATCAATGAGAAGAACAAAAAATAATGAATATAGACTGTACAGAATATAGAACAATGAATGTTTTCAAATGTATTCTTCTTCTTCTTCTTCTGCCTTTTACAGATTAGATCCATTTACCTGTTATGCCTTAGTTCCAATTATAAAAGTATCAGCAATAAAGGGTAAATCAATGGGAAGAACAAAAATAATAAATATATAACCTAAGGAATATAGAACAGTGAATGTTTCCAAAATTCTTACTCTTCTTCTTCTTCTCCTCCCTTTACAGATTAGGCCTTTCAACCTGTTTGGCCTCAGTTCTAATTACAAAATTATCAGAAATGGAGGGTAAATCAATGAAAATGGCAAAAAAATCGTGAATATAGAACGAGAGGCATATAAAAGAATGAATCTTTCAATGTGTTTCTTCTTCTTCTTCTTCTTCTTCCTTTTACAGATGAGATCCATTGACCTGTTCTGCCTTAGTTCTAATTACAAAAAAAATATTAGTAATAAAGGAAAAACAAGAAGACCAAAAAATAATGAACATGGAACGTACAGAGTATAGAACAATGAATGTAGGGTTGTTTGTATGTGTGTGGTGTGTGTGTGTGTGTATGCAGCATAAGTCAATAACGAAAAGTCGGTTAAATGCAAAACCTTCAGATCTTTCAAGGATGCAAATCGAAGATTTTCAAGAAAATTCCCCCAACGCAACTATCCTTTACATGAAACATTTTACGAAAATGTTTAATTTCTCAAGTGATTTTTTCTCAAAAATGATTACAATGCTTTTTAATAAAATACCATATTTATATGACAAACAAAATGAGTTTCTTGAATTTTCTGGTTATAGCCACTGAATACCTCTTAGTTTTGAATGATTTTTGCTTAACTGGTAAACCGTAAGAAATAGACAAAATTTCTAAAAAAAGGTATAGATGTCGTTAAAGCAAACAATTTATGGCATACACTGTTTTCTAGTGTTTACCGTTTCCTGATATTCTTTGATATTCGTTTAATTTTTTTTTTGTAGTGTTTAACGTCACTTTAACTACTTATGGCACCGCAGAAGGTGACACTGGTGATACATGAATGGCGATGGAGCACCAGTGGAATGCGATGGCGGGGGAAACCGGAGTACCCGGAGAAAACCCACCTCAGAGCCGCTTTGTCCACCAAAAATCTCACTTGCGGTCGCATTCGTTTAAATGTTAATCTTTTTAAAGTTTCTCAAATGAGAATTTCTCTTTCAATTAATCTCTATTTTTTAACTCATGGGAATCAAAAGAGAACGTAATTTTACATAACGACTAGCTTTTAAACATTCAACTATCCCTATAGTCTAGTTTATCCTCTTATTTACCTTCTACTCACAAGAAAGCAAACAATAAGGCCATATCTGCTATTTTTTATCGATTAGCATGAGGTAAATAGAAGAATAAGCTTTTTAACAATAATTTGTTGCAGACATATAGAGAAAGTTATGTGAATGGAACATATCAATTTTTTTTCCATTGATACCCTCTCAAAAGTTTTACTCCTTTGTATATTGTACAATCTATCAATTTTCTTATACAAATTGCTATATTAGCTATATGTAGCTGAGCTTCCTGGTCCTATAAATTTATCTTTCAATTAATCTCTCTTTTCTCTCTGATGTGTTCCATTCACATGACTTTCTCTACATCTCTGCAACAAATTACTATCAAAAAGCTTATGCTTCTATTTACTTCATGCTAATTGAGAAAAATTAGCAAAAATAGACTTATTACTTGCTTCCTTGTAATTAGAAGCAAAATAAGGGAATGGCATAGGTTAAAGTGATAGTCCAAAGCTGGTTGCTATGTAATTGAAGTTCCTTTATTTCTATGGACAGGAGTTGACAAATTCCTGTATGAGAAAAGTTAAGTTTTTCAAAACTAAAAACAAAAACAAGGAATATCTCACGAACAATCAGCTCCAAGAAAAAAATGTATACAACATAAAATGTGTGTCTTAGTGTGCTCTACACTTTTTGTATGGTAAGTTTTTGTCCATCTCTTACGGTTTAGCAGTTATGCTAAATTATGTAAAATTCACTCAGAATAAAGTAGCCCTCAGAGGCTATTCCCATAAAATTCAAAATAGACATTTTATTTGTCAGGTAAATATCTTTAATATACGATATTTTAATCAAAATTGTTAGAGCCGTTTTTTAGAAAATCAAAGTTTTCGAAAAAAGTTCCATGTAAAGTGTAGTTTGGGGTGGGGGGATTTTTTTCAAAATCTTCGTGTCCGTGTGTCTGTGAACACGATAACTCAAAAACGAAAAGTCGGTAAAATGCCAAACTTGGTATTTAAGTTTACTATGTTCCAGAGATTCAACACGAAGATTTTGAGAAAAATCCCCCCACCCCCAACTAACCTTTACATGGAACCTTTTTCGAAAATTTTGATTTTCTCAAAAATGGCTCAAACGATTTTGATTAAAATTTCGGATATTAAACATGTTTAACTGACAAATGAAATGCATATCTTGAATTTTCTGGGAATAGCCTCAGAAGAGTAGCTTATTCTGGATGAATTTTACTAAATTTTTAATAACTGCTAGACCGTAAGAAATAGAGAAAAACTTACTTCACAAAAAATGTAGAGCACATTAAAACACACAATTTATGTTTTATACATTTTTTTCGTGGAGTTCGTCGTTTTTGTGACATTCCTTATTTTTGGTTTCTGCTATGAAAAACGTATACTTTTCTCATACTGGAACTTGTCAGCTCCTATCCATATAAACAAAGGAACTTCATTGACATAACAACCAGCTTTTGACTATCACTTTAACCTACGGTTGTCCCTTATTTCGTTTCTACTTACAAGGATGCGAGTAATAAGACTATTTCTGCTAATTTTTTATGATTAGCATAAAGTATAAGCTTTTTAAGAATTATTTGTTGCAGGGATATGAAGAAAGTCATGTGAATGGTACACATCAGATTTTTACTTTCTCCATACGCACTATGTACATAGTGTATAGAGAAAGTATTGCACTCCACCAAAAATTCGATACCGAGATTTCACCGGAAATATATGTTTTAGGGTCCCCAATATCCAAAAAAAGCATTTTCACAACAAGGTCCGTGTGTGTATGTGTCCGTGTGTCCGTGTGTCTGTGAACACGATAACTCAAAAACGAAAAGTCGGTAAAATACCAAACTTGGTATTTAAGTTTAGTATCTTCCAGGGATGCGACACGAAGATTTTGAGAAAAATACCCCCACCCCCAACTACCCTTTACATGGAACTTTTTTCGAAAATTTTGATTTTCTCAAAAATGGCTCTAACGATTTTGATTAAAACTTCGGATATTAAACATATTTACCTGACAAATGAAATGTATATCTTGAATTTTCTGGGAGTAGCCTCTGAAGAGTAGTTTATTCTAGATGAATTTTACTAAATTTTGAATAACTGCTAAACCGTAAGAGATGGACAAAAACTTACTACACAAAAATGTAGAGCACATTAAAACACACAATTTATGTCATATACATTTTTTTCGTGGAGTTCGTCGTTTTTTGTGACATTCCTTATTTTTGATTTCTGCTATGAAAAACGTATACTTTTCTCATACTGGAACTTGTCAACTCCTATCCATATAGACAAAGGAACTTCATTGACATAGCAACCAGCTGTTGTCTATCAGTTTAACCTACATTTGTCCCTTATTTCGCTCCTACTGACAAGGAAGCGAGTAATTAGACTATTTCTGCTATTTTTTTTTTCTGATTAGCATAAAGTAAATAGAAGTATAAGCTTTTTAAGAATTATTTGTTGCAGGGATATGGAGAAAGTCATGTGAATGGTACACATCAGATTTTTTTGGATGCAGGGGACCCTAAAACATACATTTCCGGTAAAATCTCGGTATCGAATTTTTCGGTGGAGTGCAATATTTTCTTTATACACTATGTACATAGTATGTGTAGGGAAAGTAAAAATTAACAGAAAATAATATTTTATAAACGAGAGTGAGAGTCTCTAGAATATAATAATTAGATAACGTGACAGTTTATTGTGCCATGCCAACATTTGATGTATAAATAGCCTTTCAGATGGTATACCAAAATATATAAAATATTTCCATGATGTCACAATCTGGATACAAATGGCACTAAAATGGTTATTTCTGTGCAAATAAATCTGATGTGTTACATTCACATGACTTTCTCTACATCTCTGCAACAAATTATTGTTAAAAAGTTTATGTTTCTATTAACTTATGCTAATCTAGAAAAAAAAAATAGCAGAAATAGTCTTATTACTTGCTTACTTGTGAGTAGAAGGGAAATAAGGGAGTACCATAGGTTAAAAGTGATAATCAAAAGCTGGTAGCTATGTGACTGAAGTTCCTGTGTTTCCATGGACAGAGTAGGCAAATTCCTGTATGAGAAAAGTATGTTTCTCATAGCAAAAACCAAAAACAATGAATATCTAAACAACGATCAACTCCACGAAAAAAGTTTATATAACATAAATTGTGTGTTTTAACCTGCTATACAGTTTTTGTGGAGTAAGTTTCTATCTATCTATCTCTTACGGTTTAGGAGCTATGCAAAATTCCGTAAATTTCATCCAGGATAAAGTAAGCTTCCGAGGCTATTCCCAGAAAATTGAAGATATACATTTTATTTGTCAGGTAAACATCTTTAATATACGATCTTTTAATCAAAATCGTTAGAGCTATTTTTAAGAAAATAAAAATTTTCGAAAAAAGTTCCATGTAAAGGGTAGTTTGGTGTGGGGGGATTTTTCTCAAAATCTTCGTGTCGCATCCCTTGAAGATACTAAACTAAAATACCCAGTTTGGTATATTACCGACTTTCCGTTTTTGAGTTATCGTGTTCACAGACACACACACACGCGGACCTTTTTGTGAAAATGCTTTTTTTGGATTTTGGGGACTCTAAAACATATATTTCCGGTGAAATCTCGGTATCGAATGTTTGGTGGAGTGCAATACTTTCTCTATACACTATGTACATAGTGCGTATGGAGAAAGTAAAAATGGATCTGTTTGTGTCCAAGCATTCTTTTAACTGTACCAGAAAATATATAGGGTAATGAATCTCATAGTATCAAGTTTTGAGTTCATTGAACTTTTCATTTATGTTATACTATCAACACAGACACGCAGTCAAATAAAGTACGGAATTTCCTCTGAAATCTCAATACCAAATTGTTTAATGGTATACTATACTTCTGTTATCCTTAGTAACACAGTTCTTTGATGTGTAGGTATAGTATATTTCAGATGCAGAAGAATCAACACAATACTACAAATAAATCTGGTGCACTTCATTCTTATGACGTTGCGCTACCAGCAATAGTTTGGTATAGCTGATAAAACAATTCTCATGTATAGAAAATTGTTTTTTCAAGTACGTATATACAATGCTATTAGATAAAGAAGGCGTTATACTTCACCTAAAAATTCGAAACCTAAACTTTTGACACTCCCAGAATAAAAAAAAAAACAAACAAAAACATATTTAGAAAAATATCCGTGTGGTGTGTTTGTTGGCAACACAGCTCAAGTACGAAAAGTCGTTAAATATTAACCTTGGTATTTAAGATCAAGATCTTCTAAGAATGCGACACGAAGATTTTCAAGAACCCCCCCCCCCCGTTCCAACTACTCAATTCATGGAGCATTTTTCGAAAACTTCTATTTTCCCAAAAATTGATCTAACTATTTTGATTAAAGTACTACATTTTAAGATAGTTTTATGATAAATTGTGTATCTTGTATTTTCTGGGAGTAGCCACTAAGGTCTTTTTATCCTGGATGACTTTTGTGTAATTCGTAAAGCGAAAAAAATTGACAAAAACTTACTACACAAAAAAATGTAGGTCTCGTTAAAACATACAGCTTATGTCTCTTACATTTTTTTCCGTGTAGTTGACCATTTCCGAGATATTCCTTGTTATGGGTTTAAGCTTTGAAATATTTAAAACTTTTCTCATATGGGAATTTGTCATTTTCTGGCCATGTAAAGAAATGAATTTCATTCATATAGCAACATTTTTAAAAACATTTGAGTATCGCTTTTGCCTAACCTATTCCTTTAGTTCCTCTCTGCTTATGAGGAAGTAATTAATGCGACCATATCTATCTTCTGTTTATCTTGATTAGTACAAAGTAGAGAGAATAGTAGGAATGGTCTGTTGCAAAATTCAACAAGAAAGTCATGTGAGTGGAACAGAAAATATTTTTTGAAATATGCTGTTTACAAATACACAAATGAATTGGATTAGGATTAACTCTCGGACGGTTCCTCCGGTCAGAGCACCGAACTTAGACACTGTGACTCAACCGATCCCAGGAAATGTGGGAGGTAAAATAGGAATTGAGTATAACTTATGTACGCTCTTTTACTGCTTTGGTTCTTAGTGTCCCACTCTAAATATGACACAGAACATCACTTAATTTTACTCCCGAGGCTTCTTTATCAGACTTGAGGTACCTTTACGTACCGTAAATCTACAACACGGGACAAATGGCTTTACTTCCCTCAGAAGGAAGCCACGAAAATAACTTTTACGCCCGTAAAACCCCATCGCCATCCACCGGGTTTGAACTCGCGATCTTGGGAACCAGAGATTAGCATATTTCGCGTAGAACATAGAGGACAACAGGAGCGGGATGAGGGGAGGGATTAAAGGGGCCACCAGATATGGATGACGACGGGGCAAGCATAGACTGGGTACCTGTTTCCAAATTGAACGGTTCCAACGCTCCCTGGACCCAACCTAATAGCCCGAGGCGCCGGGGGTTCTCCGGAAGCTTACGAAGACTAATTCTGCTAGAGTGGTTGCCAGGAATAAACCTCTAGAGTGCGTACGCCACCATCATTGCAACCCCTTGAATACCAAGCTCCAAAATAGATGAGAAGGAGGTGATGGAAATGGGAAATAATGAGCAGGAAAATCAGGGAGTGTAATGAATATTCCAAGCATTTGCCTAGCGATCCGAGAAAATGCCCCAAAGACACCCAAGGGTCAAGAAGGCCGTTCATGGAAGGAACTCGTAACCTTTCGAATGAGAGTCACACACGTTACCGCTGAGCCAACACACACGCACACACATATGTTTAAAGATTTTTCTAAAGGTGAAATCTTAACGTAAAGCTTTTGGCTGGATATTTTGCCTACTTAAAATACGAAAGAGGAAGAGAATAATGAAGTATAAAATACTTGAAAGTGTAACCCAATAAAACCAATATCTTGGAAATGACTAAATTGCATGATTGAACACAATTTGTGAGAAGAAAGATTTTTGTGTTGTATGATTTTGTCTGGGCGGTGCAATAGCTGAGTGTTTAGACCTTTCGCCTCTCACATAGGTCAATTTCTTGGATCGATATGTGAGGGTTGTGTTGAGTAAAAATAAACAAAGAACTGGACTGCGGGTGGAATTTGTGGTGGACGAAGCGACGTCTGGGCGGGTTTTCACCGCGTTCTCCGGGTTCCCAACCTCATGCATTCCATCAATTGCTCCATAATATATTTCCTATCATCCATTTCACCCCATTCCTTATCCATTTCCTCACTTTCATACCAACTTTGGATAATTACCCATCTTAGCTGATTTAGAGCCCCTGCTCTTCAAAAGACTTCTGACCCCCAAGTCCTGGGATGTAAGTCCTAAACACGAAGAGGATAAAAAAGAGAAAGAAAATATGTTTTCTCTCCCTTACGGTTTACCGTTTACGCGAAAGTCATCAAGAATGACTAGAACTTCTGAGGCTATGCCCAGAAAATTCAAGATGTATATATATCAGCCGCGAAAATACTTGGACGTGAATATTTGAGTGGAATAAAATAACTTTCCTCTAGCGCACAGAAACTAATAAAAATGTAAGTGGCGTGTTATTTATGGACGCTCTTTAACTACTGAGGTTCTCAGCATCCCATTCTAAATTGGGCATGAAAGACCGTTTAATTTTGCTCAGAGGCCTCTCTATTAGGCTTGAGGTTCTTTTACGTGCCGTAAATCTATTTCCCTTCCGAAGGAAGCCATGCTAAGGATTTTTACACCCGAAAAAACCCATCGTCCTCCGCCGGGTTTGAGCCCGCGACTTTGTGTATATAAAGTTAGCATGGTAATCATTACTCCACGGAGGGCAACAGAAAGTAATAAAGCAATACGTGTATGGTATATAGAGTGGGACGTGAATAAGTGCAACAATTTATATCAGTTTTTGAGGACGATGAGATGATCCAGTTTTTTTCGCTACTTTCTAAATTTATGTTGATGAAGAAACTTCCAAAGTTTTTAAGTTGGATATTATTCCTATCTCAGACGTTTGGCTGTCTACGTAAAAAGACAACGGTTTACCCTCATTTGCTCTGCCAGCCATATGTGGTGTGATGTATATGTGTGTGTGTGTATATATATATATATATATATATATATATGTAGAGAGAGAGAGAGAGAGAGAAAGAGAGATAGAGAGAAAGAGAGCTGAGACATACAAGGGCTGTTCTAGTAGTAACCGACCTAACAAATAAAGTACAAACATTTTGAGAAAAACTTATTTATTTCTCTACATAGTCTGCTTTCAGCTCTATACACTTTTTCCAGCGATGTTCAACAGGTTCGATACCTTGTTTATATCTCGAACTATCGACTGTAAAATAGCCATCAACCTCGTTGTTGGCAAATCTTCTACCACCAAGCCATTTCTTCATGTTTGGAGACAGAAAATAATCAGAGGGGCTAAATCTGGTGAATAGAGTACTTGAGGAAGCAATTTGAACTTTAACTCATTGATTTTGGCCATGGTGATAATCAACGTGTGAACTGGTGCATTGTCTTGATGAAACAAGACTTTATTTTTCGCTAAATGCAGCCGATTTTCTCGATTTCATTACTCAAATTCTGTAACAAATTCGCATAATATTCGCCATTGACTGCTTTTCTTTTTTTGAGATAGTCAGTGAAATTATCCCGTGTTTGTCCCAGAAAATTGAATCCATGGCCATGCCTGCAGATGGAACTGTCTTCGCCTTCTTTGGAGCCGATTCTCTCCTTCCAATACTGTTTTGATTGTTCATTCGTCTTAGGTGATTGACCCAAGTTTCATCCATTGTTATGAATCTACGTAAAACTCAGCTTCATTGCAGCAAAAAATTGCGAAATACTGGACTGAAACATCCTCACGACGCTAATTTTACTCTATTGTGAGTAAACGTGGCACCCACCTTGCACACAAGTTTGTCATGTCCAAATTTTCAGCCAATATGCGATTTACAGAACTTTTTGAAATGCCTATAATGTCTGATAGCTTGCAAACTTTTATTCGACTGTCATGCAATGCCATTTTGTGGATTTTCTTTACAATTTCTGGACTGGTAACCTCATTTGGTCGACCACTGCGATGTTCGTCTTGGCAGCTCGTAAGGCCGCGCTTAAACTCTGCCGCCCAATATTTCACTGTTGTAAACGAAGGAGAAGACTCGCTCCAAGTAGAATCTAGCTCAGTTTTAATATTAGTAGGGCTATGACCTTTCAAATGAAAGTATTGTATCACAAAACGATGACCAGTTTTATCCATGTTTACAAATTCGCTGAAAGCATTCACTAAGGATGGCTGCCAAACAAATGCTTAACAATGTAAAGTCGTCATTTATACGTCAGGTCGGGTACTTCTTAGCTCAGATCCGTTCAATGCAATTGGTAAGCGGACAAAATGAAATACACTTGTGTTACACGCATTGGTCTGTACTAAATATAAAATTAGTCGCACTTTTCACCTGCCACTCTGTATATAAAGAAGTTTGCCTCTCCTCTATTATGTATGTATTTTGTGAAAGAGGTGTAGAATGTTATAAACAATTGAGTTTGTTTTGAAGCACCGTACCTTCACAGGTACTAACAAGCTGTTTACCTCCTTGTTAGAGGATAATGGGGTGCCGTATCAAATTGGCCGTTCAGTAAACATTTATGCAAATATCACCTTTGTTCAGCTACATCCAGTTTGCTCCCGATTTCTTAAGAAACTTGTACGTATTTTAGCGCTTCCTTTAGGCCCTTTATGTTAGTTAACAAGGGCATAACCTCAAACTGGTCGATATACAGACTATGTATCTTGTTGATATTATTACACTGCATATTTATAGCTCATTAGGCCTCTTGACCTGTCCCAGTATGTTTCAATTTGTTGCTTAGTTAAATTACCATACATCAACTAGTCTTATTACTTTAGAGTTACTTCTACACGTACTATGGACACAATAGATTCAGTCTGAGTGGATCAGTTGATTAGACGCTGGTTTTATGCTCCAAGGTCACCGGTTCAAACCTGACCCAGACGGATGCTTTTAGGTGTGAGTTTTTCAGCACATTTACTGCATGTAAATGAACTATTGCGGGATGAGATCCGGTACACCGGCGGTACTGATATTATCCTGTAACTGACAGCACAAAATATTTATTTGACTGACTTAGTAGGTAGAAAAGATACTGTATTGTATCCAAAAATTGGATGTCGAGATGTCACCGGAGTACATGTTATGAGGTCCCTTGGATGCCAAAAATGCAAATTATTTTAGACAGATTTATTTGTGCATAACTAAAAAACAAATAGTCGTTAAAAACCAACTTAGGTATTTAAGTTCAGCACCAATAAAGGAAACATCACGAAGATTTGCAAGAAAGTTCCCCTAACCCAAACTACCATTTTCTTGATACATTTTTGGAAAGTTTGGATTTTCTCAAAAATGACTAATGATTTTAATTATATATTTTAACATAAAGATATTTACATGACAAATAAAGTGCATATCTTGAATTTTCTGGGAGTAATCTCAAAAACCATCTTCATTGTGTTGGAATTTTGTACAACCGTCAGAGATAGATACATTTTAATATACAAAACTTATTTGATAATTTTTGGCAGAGTTACCCATTTCCGAGATATTCCTTGTTACTAATTTATATATTAAAATACTTGTTATTTTCTAAAACGGGAAATCTTCATCCCTTTAATATGTTCTGTTTTTTTCCTGGTCAAGCAAAGAAAACCGAATTTTTATTCCATCGCACAGTGACAGTTTCTAAGATATTTGTCTATCGCTTTAGCCTTGTGCATTCCCTTATGTTCCTTCTAGTTGCAAGGAAGGAAGTAATAAGAGCATTTGGTAATGTTTATCTCGATTAGCATGAAGTAGATAGGAGAGTAATATTTTTAATAATAGCTTGTAATACCGAACATGAAAAGAAAGTCACACACAAATGGAACAGATTAGAGTTTTCAAGCCTTTTGTTGCATCTAACACGTTCTATTCATTGCATATGGACAAACCATTCCCTTGTTTATGATACAACATAATTCTTTACTTAAGGGGGCAAATGGGTTTCAAATATAAATTCCAGAGTTGCAAAAGCAGACATTTAAATTTTGTACTCAAACACTGCGTGTGTATAAATCAATTGAAGCTTCAACCTTACATATTTATTATTACTTTCTCTAGCCCCATATGTACAATGTACATAGGGATAGAGAAGGTATTGTAATGCACCCAAAAATTTGATACCGAGATGTTACCGGCAATATATGTTTTGGGGTCCCCGAGTCCGAAAATAACATTTTTAAAAAAAGTCCATTTGTGTGTGTCCGTCTGTCTTTGTGTGTGTCTGTGGACAGCATAGCCCCAAAACAAAAAGACCGTTAAATACCAAACTTTGTGTTTAGGTTTAGTATCTTCCAAGGATGCGACACGAAGATTTTCCAAAAAATCCCCCCCACCACAAACTACCCTTTATATGGAAAAAATTTCGAATTTTGATTTTATTAAAAATGGATTTAACGATTTTGATTAAAATCCCGTATATTAAAGCTATTTATGTCCAAAATAAAATGTATATCTCGAATTTTTTTTGGGAATAGCCTCAGAAGATCTCTTTATTGTGGATGAATTTTGCCGAATTTTGCTTAACTGTTAAACCGTAAGAGAATGAAAAACACTCACTACACAAAAAATGTACATAATGACAAAACACACAATTTATGTCCTTTAGTTTTTTTTGTAGAGGTAACCGTTTCCGAGATATTCCTAGTTATTGGTTTCAATTGTGAAATACTTACTTTTCTCAGACAGCAAGTGTCCGTTTTTCTTTTGTTCTACTCCTGGCCAAGCAAAGAAGTGATTTGCAATGACAATCGCATAACCATAGCTTTTAAAATATTTTACAATCACTTTAGCATAGCGCATTCCGTTATTCCCTTCTAATTATAGGGAACTAAGTAATAAGAACATTCTGCTAATATTTATCTCGATTATCATTGTGTACAAAGAAGAACAATCTTTTTTAAAGTTTGTAGACCAGCTTGAGAAAGTCATATGAGTGTAACACATCAGATTATTTTTAGTTACTAATGTTTTCTCTTTTACAATGCCACCAAAATATTACTGAATGTTCTAGAAAGTGATTGATATAGCTAAGTATCAAGGATTTAATATATGCTTCCCAAAAAGAATAAAAAATCTATTGTATTCTATTAACATCACATTCTCTGCCTCTTCTGTAACAAACTAATTTTACGAAACCTTATTCTTCTATCTCTTTCATGTTAATAAAGATAAATATTATCAAAATTAGCCTTACTGCTTAGCTCCTTATAATTAGAAAGGAGATATAGGAACACATTAACCTAAAGCGACTGACCAATATTCTAACAACGGTTGCTATATGATTGGATTTCGGTTCTTTGCATAGCCAAGAGTAAAGCAGAAAACAATAAAAAAAAAGAACAAAACACACAAACAAAAAAAGAGAAACTCCCGTTTTAGAAAAGTATAAGTATTTTAAAATCGAATCCAATAACTAGTAATACCTCGGAAATGGTTTAGTCCACAAAAAATATATTACTTGTATATTTCTTACGGTTTACAAGCTACACAAAAGATCTACAAAATGAAGGAGACTTCAGAGGCTACTCCCAAATAATTTAAGACAAATATTCATTTGTCATGTAAATATCTTCAATATGAGATATTATAACCAAATCGTTACCAATACTTTTTTTAGAAAAAGAACACTTTTGAAAACTTTTCCATGCAATAAGTAGTCGTGTCGTGTCGTGTCGCATCCTTGAAATATACCAAACTTAAACAGCAACTTTTGTTTACGATCTATGCTGCCACGCTCCCACACATACACACGTATACGCACATGCGCACATGCATTTTCCCATAAAGAGCAAAATTTATATCTGTACAACTGGCTACTCAATCGGAGAAACTAAAACTTTTTTCAGAATTGTAAAATATTCCTACTAGTAGATAAAATACAGCGTTTGAGGCTCGCAAGACGCTCACACACACACACACACACACACACACACACACACACTAATTAGTATTGTATCAGTTTCTCTACCCATTCTTCAAAACATTAATCTTTAAAAAGCCTAATCTTCGATATTTTCATGTTAATCCACATAAACGTAGACACAATGCCTACATATTTCCTTGTAGATATGTTGTGAATATAATAGAAGTAAGAGAATACAGTATGCTTAAGTGGCAGTACAATCTTTAAAGGAGACATTGATGAGAATATGCGGTTTTTAACAACAACAACAAATTTGCTTTTAACGTAAACAAGCACTATATATTCTCTTTCACGTATAAGAATATTTAACTGAGAAATAAGCTATTTTAAGTGCCCCAATAATATTTAGTAATAACTAAGGCTAGTATATAATAATACAGTTAAAATGTTTGACAAAAACAGCAACTTACATTCTTTGATCTGTAAAACATCCTGGTGCTGCAACATTGATCAGAAAAGGTTTAAACGTTGCAGAAACGTGTAAATGAATAATAATTTACTTCTTGTGCATTTAGCCATAGAGTACATAGAGTAGTAGCTGCGTATGCTGAAAAAAGTATTTTTAAAAGCAAAATAACTTCACATTTTAAAACTATTACTTCTGTAAGAATAAGGAGAGAAATGTGAGGATTTTTGCGCTTACAAGTTGACGCAGAAGCCCAGGTAGTAATTAGGCACGAATATGAAATGGCAGACCTGAAAAGAGGCTCGTCCATTGCAGAATGCTAGTTGCACCATTGGGAAAACGGAAATGGAATTTTATTTATGGACGCGCTTTAACTACAGTAGTTCTCAGCGTCCTATTCTATACTGGGCATGAAAAACCGCTTAATTTTGCTCAGAGACCTCTGCATCAAACTATTTTACGGGCCGTAAATCTACGATATGGACTAACTGTTTCACTTCCATTCCAAAGGAGCATTTTTACGCCCGAAAAACTCAATCGCCTCCACCGATTTTGAACCCGTGACCATGGGTAACCATTACATCACAGAGAGCAATATCCACTAGGAATTTTATGTAAGTGTATCTGCTCTAGTAAAATAATTAATTTAAATTGAATTTTATTTTATTTATGGAGGCTTTTAACTACTGCGGTTCTTAGCGTTTCATTTTATGTAAATCTATTTCACGGGATAAACGTCTATACTTCCCTTCAGAAGGAAGTTACGGTAAGGATATTGACGCCCGAAAAAAATCCTTCATCGTCCATCGGGTTTGAACATGCGAGAGGTGAGAACCGAGGCTAGCAGTACTCCTACACTACGAAGAGCCTAGCTTTGGTGCTTCGTGGCACAGGGGATCGTGATTTCGAGTCCTGCCTTGGGCATAGGTGTTTTTATGTTTGTAAATGTGTATATGTGTGTGTCTTAGAGGCAAACGGTAAAAAAATAGAAAATTAAAGGAAATGGTGGGAAAATGGAGAGAAATTAGGAAAAAAGGAGACTAAAGAAAGTAAAATTTCTTTCATAGACGAATAACAATATACCAGCGAGTACGAGGTATGCGTTGCAGTGCCATGTAAAGAAAGAAAGTCTTTATGTTTTCAATGTTTATTGAAGTGCTTCTAGATACACAATATTACTTGTTTTTCCTACTTATGTGCATGCGAAAAACCATAAAGTTTTCCAACGTATGTTCACGTCACTTTTTACAGTCACTTTGAATGTTCGCATGTAATTCTCGCGCACAATATTTGTGTTACATTGGTCTTTTAGAAACACGTAGTATTTTATGTACTTGCATATGTTTGCCAAGAAGTATTTCAATTGACTTGTATCACCTGATAACAATATTGACAGCGGTTTGACTGGTGAATTCAATAACATTATTCTTGTAATTTCACTTTTCTACTCGCGCAGCACATTTCTTACGATTCATTCTTAAATTTAAGAGCACTATGATACACGCATAATTTATCAGTTTTTCTATTAACTATACTTGGATAAAGACTGTAACACTAATTAGCATGGTAATAGACAGTAGCACAATACCACGTGGTCCAAGTGCTGCCTTTTTGGCGTGTGCAGATATCCCTTCGTGGGATAATAAAGTTGCAGAACTCAACGGAGCTATTTCAAGTTAAACTCTACCAGCGCAGAACTGGTGAGAGCGTACTTCTTTTCACCCCTCTCAATGAATGTGACCTGCTCAACGTCTCCGCTAAAGGTAGGAATAAAACGAAATATTAAATCATTAATAGGATCAGTAATTTTATTTATTGTGTAATAGGGAAAAAGGAATCAGTTCAAGTTATGGTATAATTTGAGCTATTGGTTAGAGCTTGGTTTAATTTTATTTATTATTTAAGGCAGTTCTTCCTGGCGGGTTTTAACATGAAGTAGCCCCTTTGAGTTTTAAAACACTTTAAACACACGAAGGGATATCTGCACACGTCAAATACGGGGCAGTTGAGTCACCTGGTATTTTTTTTAAAGAAATTGTTAATTTATTAGAACAATTTAAATGTTATATTGTGATTATCTGCATTGGACTAGTTTATCTAAAACACTTACTCATTTAAATCAGCGTGCAGTGAATACAGCAGTGCTTAATAGTACGATGTCCAGTCTTGTTTCCCGTTGAACATTGTTTTACAAGAATGGCTTGAGCAGTACATCCTGGAGCGATTTCTAGTCTTGCTTCTCGTTGAACATTGTTTCACACGAACTGGCTTGAGCAGTACATACTGGAGCGATTTCTAGTCTTGCTTCTCGTTGAACATTGTTTCACACGAACTGGCTTGAGCAGTACATCCTGGAGCGATTTCTAGTCTTGCTTCTCGTTGAACATTGTTTCACACGAACTGGCTTGAGCAGTACATACTGGAGCGGTTTCTAAGCTTGCTTCTCGTTGAACATTGTTTCACACGAACTGGCTTGAGCAGTACATACTGGAGCGGTTTTCAGTCTTGCTTCTCGTTGAACATTGTTTCACACGAACTGGCTTGAACAGTACATACTGGAGCGGTTTTCAGTCTTGCTTCATGTTGAACATTGCTTCACACGAACTGGCTTGAGCAGTACATACTGGAGCGGTTTTCAGTCTTGCTTCTCGTTGAACATTCTTTCACACGAACTGGCTTGAGCAGTACATACTGGAGCGGTTTTCAGTCTTGCTTCATGTTGAACATTGCTTCACACGAACTGGCTTGAGCAGTACATACTGGAGCGGTTTCTAATCTTGCTTCTCGTTGAACATTGTTTCACACGAACTGGCTTGAGCAGTACATACTGGAGCGGTTTCTAATCTTGCTTCTCGTTGAACATTGTTTCACACGAACTGGCTTGAGCAGTACATACTGGAGCGGTTTCTAATCTTGCTTCTCGTTGAACATTGTTTCACACGAACTGGCTTGAGCAGTACATACTGGAGCGGTTTCTAATCTTGCTTCTCGTTGAACATTGTTTCACACGAACTGGCTTGAGCAGTACATACTGGAGCGGTTTCCAGTCTTGCTTCTCGTTGAACATTGCTTCACACGAACTGACTTGAGCAGTACATACTGGAGCGGTTTCTAATCTTGCTTCTCGTTGAACATTGTTTCACACGAACTGGCTTGAGCAGTACATACTGGAGCGGTTTCCAGTCTTGCTTCTCGTTGAACATTGCTTCACACGAACTGACTTGAGCCGTACGTATTCAAACAGTTTCCAGTGTTGCTTCCTGTTGAACATTGTTTCACACTTGAGCAGTACATACTGGAGCGGTTGCCAGAGTTGCTTCCCTTCGCTCGCCGATTTCTTGAAGCTCGTGAAGTGTAGATCGGCCAATTGTTTTTGTTTGGGTGCCATATTTGATTTGACAGCAAAAGAAATGCGTTGTGCTGACAATTACAAATTTACAATCACAAAACCTATTGCCACACACAAAATGCAGCTAAATCATATAGAATATAATTTTACAAAACACATACCTATATACACACGAGTTTCAGATAATGTACTAAATATTTTGTCTACTTTTTGTTAACCAGGTAATGTATGTAGTAACTATAAATTATATATAGTGCGATGAAGAGATAATGGGGGAAAATAAAAACGTATTTTCTTTATTGCGAATAAACTAAATGTAACGAGGTTACAAAATAGTATTTAGTTTTGGTTATAAAAACAGCATTAAACAATTATTGCTTAGATTAAATGTCAATCAGTAATAAAGTTCCTGGTTGTTCCTATAGATTTTAGATATGAAACTGAAAAAAATTGTCACATTTTCGTTAGGTACTTTATCTTCTTTCATCATCTGTCTTTTGTAAGACAACAGCTAGAATAAATAATTTGTTGAAGCGTCCACCTTCTGTAAAATGGTTGTAGTGATCACCATTGAGTGAATTTGAAATGATGCCCTCACCACTCTAATCAGGCAGAGCCGTGTTTGAGTGGCTAGACCGCTCGTCTTCCATCTAGACGATCCGGGGTCGATCCCACTTGTGGGGATTTATGATGGGCGAAGCGACGTCCAAGTGGGTTTACTCCGGGTCCTCTGGTTTCCCCCGCCACTCATTCCACCAGTTGCTCTATCATCACCTTTCCTATCGTCAATTTCGCTTTTGCTTGACCATGGTGGAAGAATATGAACGACTTCCCATTTGAGAAGACTATAATTATTTAAAATTTTTATCCCACAACAAGCAGTGTATCGGATATTTTTCCTCTGTAACAAACATTTATTTGACATAAAATGTGTGTTTTGACGAAATCTACATTTTGGAAATACTAGAAAAATAACCCAGTTCTTTTACATTTAATATCATACACGTATTATCTACTATTTACACAGAGAAATTGCCAACAGAAGCTGTACTGCGTTCTCCAGTGTTCATTACATTTCTATTCACCTATGTAACAATGCGCCACTCTAAATACCGTTCCCTATTTTTTTCCACAACAATGTCAGGTTCAGTATCATACTGCTACGTAATGGGGTATGTTGTCCTAGAATATCAAAACTAAATACCACTTTGGTATTTATCATTTTCTATGTTATGCTCTTCACATATATATGCAAATCTTTTAAAAATGCTTTTCTTCTTGGATCTTATAAAACTGGTCGAGACAGAATATGTGGTAGGAAAAGTAATAATTTTAGACGGAGCAGTTTGGCAGGAAATGGTGGGATGTGGATTGTAACATCGCTTCTGAAGTACATAACCATCTCACCATAGGCAAATTTTTATGTAACACTAACAGATTGATGAAGAGAAAAGAAGTGATTTGTTTGTGGGAATAGAGAGACCATTTCTTTGGTGTTTTTCTGTGGTGAATGTTCAGGTTATATTTCTCTTCTGCATATTATAATGGTAAACATAGCTTTCATTAATAAGTTTGTTTTATTAAGTCTTACACAATTACTTTGCATATTAAGTACTGGTTTGTTGTATCTACATCCCTCAAGCCACTTCATGCATGTGGTTTATATTGCAAACAATCAGGGAAACAGGCCGCGCCGTGGTCGAGTGGTGCGTGTTCGATCACAAGCGACCGCATTTGAGATTTGTGGAGGACGAAGCGGCGCATGGGTTCTCCGGTTTCCCTCGCCATCGCATTCCACCGGTCCTGCATCTTCATCGCCTGCGGTGCCACAAGTAGAAAAACAGGCATTAAACACCACAAAAAATCAGGAAAATATCCGTAAATTTTTTTAAACATTACTTCTGCACAAAACATCCTCAATGTCTTGAAATTCCAATGAAAATTGAAGTGTGTTTTCTGTTATTCTACTTGATATAAAAAGCTAAAGTATGTTCCTTCTGTTTGAATAATCCTGTACAATTGAAGGTGAATTGGATCAGTAAGGGAGGGGTGAATTGAGTAAAAATAATATATATACCTCCAACTGGATGTTGTTTAGGGTGTTACCAATTCTACTGCTGTGATACAACAGTGCATCACTATATAAGGTTAATGTGCTCAAGAATGTAATCTTTCACTAACAAAGCCAGATGACATTGCCGGTGTAAGCTCCGTTGATCAATGAATCCATCATAGCTTCCCAGCACGTAACAGAGGCCAGTTTGGAGGCTCATTAACCCACCGAAGTGTCCTCCATCTCCCTCGAGTATCGAGGACCACTATTCCGCCGAGGCCAAACCTATCCTGACAACTCCCTGTGGACTTCCGGCCCAGTGTTGCTGTAGCAACGTCAGAAGTACCATGTTAGAGTGCACCAAGCAACTGAAGAGCTCCAGTCAACATATGTAGTGCTCTTAGTATTCATTCCACTAATTATGCTTAGGTGCTGCAAGCTTATGGAGAACTGGTCACAATGGTAAAGGAGAAAGTATCGGTTTGTTATAGCTAACACCTAACCTAAAATGACAATCGTCACTCTCCATTGAACCAAATATTTCTAGCTTTGATAGTATATGATGCATAACGAGTGACCTGTTAACTAGAGCTCGGTCCGAGGAATGAGGTTCGGTGCATACACAGAGTATAACTTGATGTGAGGAGTAGTGTTGCACTATGCCTGACCTCGTCCAGTTCCTGCTAGTTTTCTGTTTTTTACTTTTTTTCCTCCTTTATTATATTAATCCCTACGTTTTTGTTGTTTTCATATTTGTTTTCTTTTTTTTTCATATAGATACACAGACTCAAACCCGCGATCCACTGTGCCGCGAAGTATCAAAGCTAAGCACTTTAGCGAGCACGGAATTAGGGTCCGACAACTAATAAATAAACCAGTGAACACTGGAAGAGAGTACAGACTGAAAAACAAAAATACGAAAGGATAGACATTTGACACAGATTAAACCTGTGAATGATTCAAACATATTTTGAGTAACAGAAGGAGAGCCTTTACTTTCGACACAGTAAAGATGTATCTTGTAATTCACTGCAATGAATTCTGAGTGACTTTTGTTGATTTAGTTCATTGTCTTTTCAAAGCTCTGCACTTTATTATCTGAATTTTTTGTATCAAGTTTTATATTTGTTTTTAAAAGTACAAGGAGTTTTTGTTTACTAATCGTATTATGAAATTATTTATTGTGTTTCTTTATGAATTATAATGTCAATACATATGCCAATTCTTGTAATGAGATACTTTTGGAACAGATTATACTTCAACGTGTGCATGTTTAGACCACAAACCCGACCCCACTACCCTCTCTTTATACCATTGACTGTTCTGTGTGTTCGTAACTGTATGCACTTCGGATTCCAAAACCGAGCTCGAATGATAACAGGATCTATATAAAACCACGATCAATCCGAGAAGCATCAACCAAAGAAATATTTGTACCTTGGAACTTTATTCCACCTGAAATGCTTACATACTGGCCATATTTTCATGGCTTATTTCGGCCTCCTCATATCTCTTATAAAATCTCATGTGTTCCATTCACATGACTTTCTCTACCTGTTCTGAAAACAAACTATTCTTACAAAATATTCCTTTATCTACATCATGTTATTTGAGACAAACATCAACAGAAATGGAGGGGGGGAGAAGTACACTATACTAAAGCGATAGTCAAACCCTTTAGAAGTTGGTCGCTCTGTGAAACAATTCAAATTCGGTTCTCTTTGTATGGCCAGGGAATAAAACAAGAGATATGAAATGAATGAGAAGTTCCCGTTTGAGAAAATATTAATTATTTTAAAATTGAAACCAATATCACTGAAATAATTACCTCTACAAAAACACTACATTGTGTGTTTTAACGAAATCTACATTTTTTATGTTGTGAACTTAGTATATCTCTTTAAGGTTTACCATTTATGTAAAAGTCACTCAGAATAAAGAGGACTTCAGGGGCTATTCCCAAGAAATTCAGGATATAAACCTTATTTGTCATCTTTAATAAATGACTGAATTAAAATAAGAGCTACTTTTTGGAAAATCAAAATTTTGGTAAAATGTTCCAAGTAAAGGGTATTTTGGAGTAGGTTTTATCTTTATGAAAATCTATGTGTAGTATTCTTGATTAATAGTAAATCTGGATATCAGGTTTAATATTTAACGGTATTTTCGTTTTTAAGTTATACTATCCACAGACATACACATACATACACACATACACACCAATATTTTTCTAAAAATGCTTTTTTGGGTTTAGGAATGCTCAAAGTATATTTCCGTTGAAAACTCGGTATCGAATTATGGGTGGAACACTTTTTTTCCTACTATGTACATGCGTTCTAAAGAAAATAAAAAAAATATTTTTTAAAATTTTTCATTAGTAATGCATCCTTATTATGGCAACAAGTCCATAATGGATCTTTGGCTTGAGAAACTGTTGATGGTAAGCATATCGAATTGGCAAACTTTTAACTTTACTTTTATTTTAATTTTTGTTTTGGAAAACACTCACATTTTCCGTCCCACATACACGGGTAGCAGAGGTCATTAAGACACGGTCTCATAAATGGGAGATCTGCAGTTTGATTCCAACCGGGAGCGTTCTCCATGGCTGAAGTTTCTTTCGAGCTTTCCCCAGTCCTCAAGGTTAATATCGGAGATTTCCCAAACATAAGCTAGGTATTATCTTTTCCTTTATTTCATTTCATATATCACTAGTCTGCACATTTTGTATCTCGTATGCAGTAGGAAGTATGTTAAACGATATAAGTTTTCACACTCGCAAAGGGCAGGGAATAATTATAATTAAAGCCTTTGGATTAAGAAACCAAAGCACTCACCACTCGCAATAGGAAACTCACTCCTCAAATAAGATACTTATTCGAGGCTTATTTTCACTTTCTCTACACGTACTATGTACATAGTGTATAGAGAAGGTATTGCATCCCACCCAAAAATTCGATACCGACATTTTATCGGAAATGGGCGATTTCGAGTCCCCAGTATAAAAAAAAATTAGAAAAATGTCCGGGCATGTGTTCGTGTGCTTGTGAACACAATAGCTCAAAAACGAAAAGTAGCTAAAATACTAAACTTGGTATGTAAATTTAGTAGCTTCCAAGAATGCGCCGCGTAGGTAGGGAAAATCCCCACACCCTTGACTACCGTTTGCATGGAAAAATTTTCGAAAATTTTGATTTTCTCAGAAATGGCTCCAACAATTTAGATTAAAATACCGTATATTAAAGATGTTTATAAGACAAACAAAATGTATATCTTGAATTTTCTGGAAATAGCCTCTGAAGGCCTCTTTATTCGTAATAAATTTTGCTGCATTTTGCATAACTAGTAAACCGTAAGAAACAGAGAAAAACTTAGATCTAATTGAAACACACAATTTATATCAAAAACTTTTTTCGTAGAGTTGACAATTTTTTAGATATTCCTTGTTATTTGTTTCCTAACATTGCAAAGCAAATGGCTTCATTCCATATGGCAACCAGCTTTTAAAGACTTATCTATCGTTTTAGTTTAGTGTATTTCATTATTTACCTTCTTACAAGGAAGCATTTCTGCTTATGTTTATCTCGATATGTATGATGTACATAAAATAATAAGTATTTTAACAATAATGTGTTACAGGGATGTAGAGAGTCATGTTAATGGAGCACTTCAGATTTTTCACCAATCTTATAAAATTCAGCTGCTGTTTTTAAGCTTTTTGGAAACAATTTTCTTAAACGAGATACTTGAGGACTTTTTTTTTGTGAATACTACGCTTCTTGATTATTTGGAAAACTAGCTCGCAAAACAAGATACTACTGAAATGCATCTTTTGTAGCAGTCTGTAAAAATGCAGCTGCTGTTCCTAATACTTTATAGAAGCTAGGTGGAGAAGTACACATATCTTAAAAGACTATTCTTATTATAGGCTGTTAAAATGTAGCTGCTGTTCTTGATACTTTTTTGGAAAGTAGCTCCTGAAACAAGATACTTCTCCAAAGCTTCTTTTTACTTACTCTATACGTACTATGTACGAATGAGTGTATAGAGAATGTGTGGTGTTGTACCCAAAAATTATACCGAGATTTCACGGGAAATACATGTTTTGAGAGCTCGTGAATTAAAATAATGATTTTTAGAGGAATGCCTGTGTGTGTCTATGGGCAGCATATCTCAAAATCGAAAAGTCCATTAAATACCAAACTTGGAATTCAAGTTCAGTATCTTTGAAGGATGCGACACCAACTATCCCTTACATGAAGAAATTTCGAACATTTTGTTTTTCTCAAAAATGGCTCTAAGATTTTGATTAATATATCGTATATTTAAGATATTTATGTGACAAATAAAAGTTATATCTTATATGTTTTGGGAACGGCCTCTGAAGACATTTTTATATTGGACGAATTTTGCAAAATTTTGCATAACTGGTAAACCGTAAGAGATAGACAAAAACTTACTGCACAAAAAATATAGAGCTGGTTAAAACACGCAGTTTACGTCATATACATTTTTTTCGCGGTGGAGCTGATCGTTTTCGAGATATTTCTTGTTATTAGTTTCAGCTTTAAAATACTTATGTTCTCTTACGGGAATTTTCAACTCCTGTCCATACTAACAAAGGTACTTCAATCACATAGCAACCGGCTTTTAAAAGATTTGACTATCGATTTAACTTATGGTATTTCCTTATTTCCCTTCTGCTTACAAGGAAGCAGGTAATTAGACCTTATCTGCCATTTTTTTTTCGATTAGCATTAAGTAAATGGAACAATAAGCTTTTTAACAATAATTTTTGCAAAGATGTAGAGAAAATCATGTGAGTGGAGCATAATAGATTTTTTATCAATCTATTAAAATTCAGCTGCTGTTATTGATATTCTTGAAGCTCCTGAGAAATATAGTTTAAGCCTTTTGTTTTGAAAGCTATTAAAATTCAGCTGCTGATGTTGATATTTTTGGAAACTAACTCCTAAAACAAGCTTAAGACTTTTAACAACCTCCTAAAATTCAGCTGTTGTTTCTAATGCTTTTTGAAATCAAGAGGCTATCTCAAGATTTTTATCAATCTACTATAAATCAGCTACAGTTTCTGGTATATTTTGAAAAAAAAAATGATTGATGTGTACCATTCGCATGACTTTATCCACATTTCAATAACAAATTATTTTAATACTTATTCTTCTATCTATTTCATGCTAATTGAAACAAATATTACCAGAAATTGTCTTATTACTTAGTTCGTTAAAAGTAAAAAGGCAATACACTAGGCTAAACCGACAGTCAAATGTTTTAAAATGTGGTTGCTATGGGATTGAAATCCATTTCTTTACGTGGCCAGGTGTTGACAAGCTCCCGTACGGGTAAAAAATATCTATTTTAAATCTGAAACCAATAGCAAGGAATATCTCGAAAACGGTAACCTCCACGAAAAAACGTATGTGGCATAAATTGGGTGTTTTAACGAGTTTTACATTTTGGTATAGTACTTTTTTGTAAACCAGTTATGCAAAATACTGGTCTTCAGAGGCTATTCCCAGAAAATTCACTTTACTTGTGATAGAAATAATGTTAATATATGGTATTTTGATCAAAGGGCCATTTTTGAGAAAATAACAAATTTCGAAAAATGTTTCATGTGGCGAGATTTTATTAAAAATCTTCGTGTCACATCGTTGGAAGGTACTTAAATTAAATACCGTGGTATTTAACTGAATTTTCGTTTATGATCTATGCTATCCATAGACACACACATATAGGGATCTCTTTCTAAAAATGTTTTTTTCGGACTCAAGGGACCTCAAAACATATATTTCCAGTGAAATCTTGGTGTCTAATTTTTGAGTGAAATACAGCACATCTTCTATACACTGTGTACATAGTAGGTGTAGAGAAAGTAAAAAGATATAGGTTCGAGATTTTTAGCAGCCTACTAATATTTTGATAATTTTTTGAAACTTGCTACTGAAAGAGAATACTGTCATAGATGGAGTAAGGGGATGTCTCCAGTACGCTTTAAGGCATAATTATGTTTTTCAAATGGGAAGAGTTCTACTCTGCAGCGAATGAAATATGTTATTGTGCTCTGCGTTGCCAGGTCGCCACCCCTACTCTTTTCATATTTCCCTCTCACTCGCACACTGAACATGCAAATCTCCCTGGCGACACGTTTATCTATGTGTAGTATGAAAAACATTTGAGCTACGAACATTGCTCCCTAGCTACCTCGTGAATTATTTTTTAGCGCAAGTAGTACTTATGAGAGACGGAATCATTTAGCGCGTTACTCCCCAGTTAAGCGCGAATGCAATATATCAACACAGCAACACTCCGATTGGCTGCCGGCATGGTGGCGCTCAAGGACAAACCTCATCCCATTTAATGTCACTGTGGAAGTAATTAATGTCATATTAAATTTACTTCAGAGGTTTAATTTCTACTGAAATTTTAATAGGAGTTTCTACCTAAAACTCGTTTGATAAAGTAAGAGAATGTGTGGTAAGTATAAGTGTCAGGAAAACTTGGCGCCTATAGTTATCCATTTCTTGTAACTAATTTTCTCATTGGACGCAACTTGCTCCTGCACGCGCGAATGCTCGTAAATGCACACATACACCTTCACCGATGACATAAACAGATGGCGCTCACTAAGAGCGTAGCCTTGTAATGCACACGAACAGCAGTGGATTTGGAAATGAGCGAGAGGGATAGCGATTTCCTCCCCGACGCTATTGCAAATACTGTGGGAGTAGAAAGGGAGAGTAGATTCCAACACCAGCCCCTTTTAACCCCCACCCTCACATACCACGGCGGTTGGTCACACCACAAAAATCACAGTTTGCTCTCGAAAACGTCGTCGTTCTGGCCAGCAGCCCATAAGGCTTCTCTCACCCCCCCCTTCTAGCAGACACACTGGCTCCCATACGTACAAACATTCCACATTCACTTCTCCAACCCAACCGTTCTGGACTTTAATTGGCCTCCACTAGAAGCGACTTGATTAAGTTCGTATGGGGTTTATATAGTGCGGAGTTGCCTTATTGCAGTGGCGGCTATTGAGGAGGAGACTTGGGGTGGCACGCTCCTCAGAATATCATATTAACTTATTTTTATTACCTTTATTTTAAAAAAAATTAATAAATAAAACTCTTTATGCGTTTGAGCTAAGATTACCCATACCTGATATTCATCATTTCTTTCGAAAATTTAAAAATATGTTGTATTCAAAAACCCTTCAAACTTATATTTACATCTAAGTACTCGAGAATACAGATTGTTTTTTCTATGCCTTCTACCAGAGATATCTTGTTTTTATTTGTTTTACACTTACGTGCATTAAAATGTTTGCTCACAATCTAGTGTGCAGCCAATGTTCACATTTTTAAAAGAAACTCAAAGAGACTGAGGTAAAAAATCTTATGTATTCAATTCACATGACTTTCGCTACATATTCTGCAACAAACTGTTTTTACGAAAGGTTATTGCTTTTAGTCATCAGTTTATGAAGGTGGATTGGATTGGGTTGTGAAGGATGAATTAAGTAAAATCGAGGTAAACATTAGCAGAAATGATCTTATTACTTGATTTTTTGTAAGTAGAAGGAAATTAGGAAATACAGTAGGCTAAAGCCATTAACAAAATTTTAAAAGTTGGTTGCTATGTGAGTTTCTTTGCATGGAGTTGACAAATTCCCGTAGGAGAAAACTCAAGTGTTTAAAAATCTAACCAATAATACGGAATATTTAAAAAATGATAAACTCCAAGAAAAAGATGTATATGATACAAATTGTGTGTTTTAGCGAGTTGTACATTGTTTGTGTAGTACCTCTTTATCTATCTTTTATGCTTATCAATTATGCTAAATTTAGCAAAATTTATCTCGAATGAAGAGTTTTTAAGAGGCTATTCCTATAAAATTCAAAATATGATTTTATTTGTCATGCAAATATCTTTAATACGGTATTTTAATCAAAATCCTTGGGGCCCTTTTTTAGATAATCACTATTTTATGAACATTTTTCAGATATAGGGCACTTTTGGGTGAGGAGATGCACTTCAAAATCTTCGCGTTGCATCCTTGGAAGATACTAAATTTAAATGCCAGGTTTGGTATTTTACCGACTTCTTTCTTGAGTATTGCGCCACATCTACCTTATTTTATAAATAATGTTTTGGATTCAGGTGGACTTTAAAACGTGTATTGCCGGTGAAATATCACCGTCGAAATTTTGCATGACGGCAATACCTTCCCTACCTAATTACCACTAACTATGTATAGAAAGTAAAAAGCAAAAGCAGAACAACATATTAAAGCATTTCATTTAATTAAACACTACTGCTAATGGCAATTTATATAATCTTATAACATAATTTATATAATCTTAAAGTTTTATTTTACGGTTTTATTCACTGCGTTTTAATTTTAATTTTAAGGTTATCTTAACTATAATACAGAAAAAAATGTGAGTTTGGTTTAAAGCTGAAATAAAAAACAAGGAATATCTCAAAAACTCCACGAAAAAATGTATATAACATGAATTTTGCTTTCAGCGTGCTATATATTTATGTGTGGTAAGTTTTTGTCCATGTCTTACGGTTCAGCAGTTATGCAAAATACCGCAAAATTCATCCATTATTCACAGAAAATTCAAGATATACAATTTATTTATCAGGTAAATATTTTTAATATGCGATATTTTAAAGAAAACCTTTGTAATTTTTGATAAAATCAAAATTTTCGAATTTTTTTCCAGGAAAAAAGATAGTTTGGTACGGGAGATTTTCTTGAAAATCTTCTTGTCGCATCCTTGGAAGATTCCAAACTTAAATACGAAGTTTGGTTTTTAATGATATTTTCGTTTTTGAGCTGTGCTGCTCATAGACACACACTCTCATACGCAAACACTCATATTGACAGACATACAGAGACCCAGGGCATTTTTCTAAAAATACTTTTTTTTTGGATTCAGGGGTCTCAAAATATGTATTTCCGGCGAAATCTCGGTATCGAATTTTAATGCAATGCAATACCTTCTCTATACACTATGTACATATTACGTGTAGAGAAAGTAATAAATCTCTGATACCTATCTTAAGTACTAAACGTTATAAGTGAAATGCATTAATAAACAATACAATTATAAATACATGTGTTAAATTGGTTCAATATGGTTACCTTTCCTACTGCGTATAGGGGAAGTATTCTATTCCACCCAAAATGTTCGATACCAAGGTTTCACCGTAAATACATTTTTTAAAACCCTTTGAATGAATAAAAACATGTGTATAAAAATGTCCTTGTGTGGATTTCAGTGTGTGAGTTGGTGTCTCTCTATGTCTGTGAAGAGCACAACTCAAAAACGAAAAGTCGTTTAAATACGAATTCTGGTATTCAGTATTTTCCAAGAAAATGTTTTAAAAAGCATGACTCCACCCCAAACTCCCCTATACATGGAAACATTTTTAGATTAAAATAATACATGCTTTCATATTTTCATAATAAATGTAACGTATACCATGGATTTTATGTTAATCAGAGACGTGACTCTCTTATGGATAATTTTTCCCTGAGGAAAAGCGTAAGCGTAAGGGATCTAAAACGGCACGCAAATACATTTTTTTTAGAGGTATTCACTGTTATAACATCGCAGGGTTAACACCATCACCTTGCAAGCCTCTCTTCACCGATATTACTATCGCTTTGGCATAATGTATTCAATTGGTCCCCTTTTATTTATAGGAAATTATGTAATAAAACAATTTCTTCTAATGCTTATCTCTATTGGCATGAATTAGATAGAAGGATAAGCTTTCGTAAGAGTATTTGTGGTATAATGGATAAAGTCATGTGAATGTAACATATCAGTTGTTTTTTTTTTACTATAAGGTTCACATAAGGATCACACTGTCTCTCTCTCTCTCTCTCTCTCTCTCTCTCTCTCTCCCCCTCTAACCTAATTTTCTCACTCTCATTGACGCTCTCTTTTTCCCTCTCCGCTTCTCCGACCTAGATCTTTGTCTTTTATCTCCCTCCGTTTTCCCTTTCCGTATCTCCCTCTTTTCCATTTTGTTTTACATCTTGCTGTTCACAGTCGCTCTAATTTTTCTGTTTTCCAAATTACGTATCATATTTTGACAACCGGTAGTAAAAGTGCTTTCTTTATGGTTGTTAATAAACATTAAAAAAGGAGGTAAAAGATGATATGATAGGAAGACTCATATTTCGTTTGTCAGCTGTCTGTTTCGACTCGCTGTTAATAAGGAGGGAGAGAGACAGAGAAATGGGTAAGGGAGAAAAAGACCTAGTGAGAGGAGGGGAGATTGATGCTGGCGAAATAACGAACTCCAAGTTTATTTTTCAACGAAAAATTCAAAATCGAGATTTCACCTGTAATATGTTTTGAGACCTAATGAACATCCTGCCCCCCACAAAAAATTTCTAAAAAAAACTTCGTGGCTGCCCATGTGCCTGTGAACAACATAATTTAAAAATGAAAAGTTGGTTAAATACCAAACTACTTATTTACGTTCATCTTCCAAGCATGGTTCATCTTCTATCTAGTTTCTCAAGATGATCTTTTACCCCTAACTATAGTGTGGCTTAGGTTGGAAGGGTAGAAAGCTCGTAAGGTAGTTGATGAAGCTAGTAGAAGGATTTGCCCATTATGCGAGGAAGCCTGGACGTATATTTTGGCAGATTGAGTGTAGATGGAGAATATTAGGAAATAATTATTACCGGAAGTATTTTTAACTTTTGGGACTTGATTCTAAACAGCCAAAACAGGCGAAGCCTGGGGGCATACTTAATGGAAGTACGTGCACTAAGTGATAAAATATTTGTGTAAATATTGTATAAACCTATTTGGTGTTTGAGCATATGTATGTGTGAATACGTGAGTGTAGTTTTGAGTGCAAATGTGTGTGTGTGTGTGTGTGTGTGTGTGTGTGTGTGTGATATCAGAGTGTTCTTTCCTTTATTGTAAACCTTTTATACGGAACTCTTTTCGAAAGTGTTCATTTTCTCAGAAAATTCCTCTAAGAATTTTGGTTAAAATAGGAGTACCAGTATTAAAACCCTTTCATAACAAATAACATGCACATATTGAATATCTCGGAATATCTTCTGACATCCTGTTTATTCTGGATGAATTTTACATAACTCGTATACCGTGACAGACAGACCAGACATTAGTAAACAAAAGAGTAGATTTCCATAAAATGAACAACATACTCTTTTTAATTAATTATTTCCGAGTAATTCTTTGTTATTGGTTAAAATTTTACAATATTTACGTACATTTTTACTTTCTCTATACTCACTATGTTCGTGTATAGAGAATGTATTGCACTTCACCAAAAAATTCGATACCGAGATTTCACCAGAAATATATGTTTTAGGGTCCCCTGTATCCAAAAAAGTATTTTCAGAAAAAGGTCCGTGTGTGTCCGTGTGTCCGTGTCTGTGAACACGATAACTCAAAAACGAAAAGTCGGTAAAATACCAAACTTGGTATTTAAGTTTAGTATCTTCCAGGGATGCAACACAAAGATTTTTAGAAAAATCCCCGCACCCCAAATTGCCCTTTACATGGAACTTTTTTCGAAAATTTTGATTTTTTAAAAAATGGCTCTAACGATTTTGATTAAAATATAGTATATTAAAATTATTTACCTCACAAATAAAATGTATATTTTGAATTTTCTGGGAATAGCCTCTGAAGACTACTTTATTCTGGACGAATTTTTCATAACTACTAAACCGTAAGAGATGAACAAAAAATTAAACCACAAAAATGTAGAGCACGTTAAAACACACAATTTATGTTATATAAATTTTTTTCGTGGAGTTGATCGTTTTTGAATATTCTTTTTTCTTGGTTTCATATTTGAAAAACTTATACTTTTCTCGTACAGGAATTTGTCAACTCCTGTTAATACAAACAAAGGAACATCAGTCACATAGCAACCATCTTTTGGCTTTCACTTTAACCTATGATACTCCCTTATTGCGCTTCTACTTACAATAAAGAAGGAAATAAGACTATTTCTGCTAATTTTTCTCGATTAGCATGAAATAAATAAAAGATAAGCTTATTAACAATAATAATTTATAGATATATAGAGAAAGTCATGTGCATGGAACACATCAGATTTTTTTGCATTATCATTCTGGGCCTACAAAGAGAACGGAATATTCAAAGCCATCGCACAACTAGCAACTTCATTCAAGCCTAGTGTAGGCCTCGTCGTGGCCGAGTCTCTCTTAGGCGGCCCGGGTTCCATCCGAAGCGACCGCATGTGGGATTTGTTTTGGACAAAGCGGTGCGGAGCTGATTTTCTCCGGGTTCTCAGTATCGCATTCCTCCGGTGCTCCATCCTCAATTCATGTATCTTCAGTGACATCAGAGCGGTGCCATAGTAGTAAAAGTGGGGCGTTAAACACTAAAAAAATAGAATATAATAATAATAATAATAATGATAATAATAAGCCTAGTGTATTCTCTTACTCCCCTTGCATTTGCAGGAAATCTATAATAACAGCATCTCTGCTAATGTTTATGTAATTAGCATGAAATAAATAGAAGGATAGTCTGTAAGAATAGCTTTGCTGCAGAATTAATAGAGGAAGCCATGTGAATGCAACTCATTAGACTTTTATTGAGGTACGCAATTTAGATCATATCAATGACGAGATGAATAGATGAGTGGAATGGTTCTCAACAAGCCCGGAAATCATAGAATATTGTTCTTCATATAAATAAATGCATAGCTTATTTCAGTTAATAAGTAATTAAATTATTGTTAAGTTTATTTAATGTGATTTCAAATTTATAATTTAAAATATTATTTAATTATTTTAATTATGTTAATGTTTACATAGTTATCCAACACTCTTGTTTTCATGATTATTTTGCTTGTATTCAGCTTAGCTATAGACACCATAATTATTCGGTAATAAATCAAGATGACTTCACAATGTTGTATAAATAAAAACCATTGTAAGTTTAGTTTTTGCAACGACACCTTTGAAATCTTGCAGATCACACAGTGCATAAGTGTAAGGGCATTAAACACTAATATGAATATCTTAAACATTTAAGTCTTGCTTGATATTATTTGTGTATAGGTTATCCAACGCGTAGTAACGGTTCCGTCGCTGGTAAAATTGTCGCAAGAGTAACTTGGAGTGCAAAATAGCGCAATACAGTGTAATTACATTTTAGAAATGCATGTTATTTTATCAACCTAAGTCCCGCTTACTCTGATTATCCTACCGTAGTTAGTGTTCTAAGTTGCCAAATCTCATTTTGGCATCTGAACCAAACATTTTATTCTCAGAAATGGGCTACGTGCGATTTTTGTAATTGCTGTTTTCATCAAACTCTAGATTTCAGAAAAATTGAATTCCCAGGACTTGAATCTTGAGCTTAATGGCTAAATACAATAATCACAGAGTTTGTAACTTGAACTTTGTCATATTATTAGTTAATTTAAAATAAGAAGTTATTTATCACAATAATTACTTCTCTATTTCGCCATTATTTCTTTTTGAAATATTAATTTAATACAGTAATAATTACAGTATAAGAAGTACTACCGTCCAGGAGCAAGAGATTAAATAGTGGAACCAAAGAAAGTTACAAACAGACCATAGAGACGTGTTTAGGTAGCTAACATTTCCTGATTCAAGGACATGTCCTATTATTAGAATTGCTAGAGCTATGAATGACTCGTCCAACAAAGCATCTCTCTAGTGTCCATGAAAATACTCTTTCCTTGGAGCAAAATCCGTTACATCTATTAGGCGCCACCTCACACCACAAAACCTATAAATCCATTCGAAAAATCAGGAGACCGAATGGAAGAAAAATGAAGTAAATGAAATTGTGCCCGATAAGAAACCACACCAGCATTCGCCTATCGACTAGGAACCAGTGTTGAGTGAATTACAAGCTTATATTAAAGTTTAGACATGTTAAATTAAAGTTTATAACAAGAAAAATAAAACGTATATCCTGAAATTCTTGTTAATGGTCTCTGAGGCCTGGTCATTCTAGATGTCTTTTGCATTACTGGTAAACCGTAAGAGAGATATTTTACTGCGCAGATAATTTAGATCTCGTTAAAACACAATTTATGTAATCTCAAATTTTTATAGTGCTAATAATTTTCGAGATATTCCTCGTTATTTATTAGTTTTAAAATTTTCCGTACTTAAAACTTTTCTCAAATGGGAGGTCGTTATTCACTTTTTTCATCCTGATCATGCAAAGAGAAGGAACGATTTTCAAAGCTTTGACTATCGTTTAGTATAATGTATTCCCTTATTTCCCTTCTACTTAGAAGGAACTTAGTGATAAAAAATATTTCTGTAGTGTTTTATTTAAAAATGGAGTGTTATTTACGGACGCTGGTTCTCAGTACGCTGCCGTAAATCTACGACACGGGACCAGCGGCTCTACTTCTCTTCCGAAGGAAGTCATGCTAAGGATTTTTACGCCCAAAAAAATCCATGTCCTTCGCCGAGTTTGAACCCGCAACCTTGGGTAAATGAACTTAGCATGGTAACCATTACACCACTGAGGGTGACTGTTTTATTTCAGTTAACATGAACTAGAGAGAAGAATAAATTTTTGTAAGAATAATTTGTTGCGAATTAGATAGAAGTAATCAAGTAAAATGAACACACCAGGTTGGTATTTTTGTTGTCAATTTATGTTTTATTCCGGAACACCCTGCTATAGATGGGCCGTCTCTGCTTCAGTGTACACGTATGCGTATATGAGTGTGCAGCGAGAGAGAGATTTCTCTATATTTCCCTTCCGTTGGACCACCTCCGTCGCAGCATCCCAGCTGCCTCTTTGTTCCTCCTCTTCATCTACACAGTAATCCGCTGGGGAGGCTCGGAATGATCAAAATAGCATCTACTCTCATCTCATACTTCATAAAGGTTCCACTTAATTAGAATGGAAATCCTATACAAGGAGTGGTTGTATACCTGCTGCGCTAGCCTGTGTGCCGGTGTTAAAAAGCAGCACCGAATGTCTAATGCGCTTTGCTGGACGGAGTACCGCAGCACGTTATTGCGATAAAAGCACGCGTGCATATTCTCTCGCATTTCCTGGGCCATAAGCCCGGGGAGGTGCGAGTTTCCGCAACTGTACTACTTCACAGCGACTGTCAACTTGGATGTCCTCGCTTCTGTTATGTCACTCAAAGGGACTTTAGTACTATGGGGGTGCTTAACCGGTAAGTAGGAGCGCGAGGGCCTAGTATACCCCCCCCTCCCCCCAGCGTGACATACTCGGTATTTGCTAATGTTATATTACATCATAGTTTTTTCTCTCTAGCGCAGTGTGGCTTAGGCGTTTCGTCTGGGACCGGCATTCGGGAGGTCCGAGTTTGCTCCCCGTTGACCGCGCACTCAGCCCCTGGGGTTTTCCGTGGCTTTCCTGGAGCCGCTTAGGTGAATGCTGAGGTGCTGTATGTCTAACCACGGTTCCTTTCCCTTTCATTCCTTCATTTAATTTCCCCTCTTCATCTTTCAGTTCGACGCAGGTATGGCTTGAGAATTTGTAGGCAGATGGCGCGGTTGCTTGCTCCAAGTGAAACTCTTAATGTAGACAAAGCAATAATTTTTTCTAAATCATATTCAAAAATATCTCCTAATCCTGATGTAAATATTATCAAAACAGAAATTAATAACAAAAAGTTTAATAATCGTCTAAGAAAAGCCCTACTAAATTCAATTACTACATAAACTGTTGCTGTAACTAAAGTTGAATTAACTAATGCAACCTTGGTTGTGCTGGCTGAAGCTAATGCCGTTGTAGAAGCATTTTTTCGGCCTCCCGGCGCTGTATAGCCTCCGTGGCGCGCTAGAAATGTCATCTAATGACTGTTAGAGACTTCCGTGCGTCTCTGCGCTTAGCTCCGTCGTTTCCTGTGTGCTGGCCTGTGGTTTCCCCTCCTCTTATGCCTTCCCTCTGGGAGGACGGAGTGTTAGACCGCAATAGATTCGTACCGGGTCGCAGTTGCCGAAGTGTCCCATGCTATTAACTGCTTTACCCTTTACCCCTCTCTAATGTGCATAGTTAAGCAGAGAAGGTATTGCATTCCATCCAAAAATTTACTACCGAGATTTCACCAGAAATACAGCTTTTGAGTGTCACTTTTATAAAAAAAACATTTTTGGAAAAAGGCCCGTGTGTATGTGTAATGTGTCTGTGAACACGATAAGTCAAAAACGAAAAGTTGGCAAAATACCAAAATTTTTATTTATGTTTAGTGTCTTCCAAGGACAAGAACATTTTTAGTAAAATCCCCTCCCCCCACCCCAAACTACGAATTAGATGAGAAAAGAGTTAAACATTTTGACTTTCTCAAAAGTGGCTCAAAATATTTTGAGTACAATACCTTATATTATAAATATTTACAGGAAAATAAAATGAGTGTGTTTAAGTTTCTGGCAAAAATCTCTGAAGACCTCTTCATTCTGGATGACTTTTATATAACTGGTTAACCGTAAGAGAGAGAAAAATGCTTATTACACCAAAAATGTAGATCTCGTCAAAACACACAATTTGTTATATCTTTTTTCGTGGAGAGACATTCCTCGTTATTGATTTCAGTTTTAAACTACTTAGCTAAAGTTTAGTTATATGGGAATATGTCCACTACTGGTCATGCAAAGAAGCGAATTTCAATCACCTAGCAACAGCTTTCAAAACATATTTTGACTATCGCTTTAGCCTAGTTTATTTCCTTATTTCCCTTCTATTGATAAGAAAGTAATTAATACAATTTTACAATCTTATATTTATCTTCATTAGCGGAAGTAATGAGCTTTTGTAAGAATCTTTTGTGGAATAGGCATATGAATGGAGCACATCAGATTTTTCTTCTCTGTGCTCTCAAATAACAGTCATTCTAACTCATTGGTATGAAGAATTTAATTTTTCAACCATTAAGGGACACTGGGAGAAAAGTTTTGACAAATAACATCGAAAATAGTTTTCTTATATAAATGATATTGGAACCTTTGGGCATTCAAGGAGAATGAACATTTAGCTGTCCTTCTCATTGTTTCGGGCTCAACAATGCACCTATTTGGTAACATACTATGTTACAAAACCGCGTTTTTCTCAAGACTACATCACCAAACTTTCAAAAAATGCTATGCCTCTCAGAGTTGTCTAAGTACAAACTTTTCCCGAAATTGCAAAACAGTATGTATTTTAATGTTTCGGGCGTCAAATTATGTTAGCACAGATAGTAATTTTTCAAAATATTCTTATCATAAATGAATAATTTTAGAGATTAAATTTTATATCCTTTAAAAATATGATAGTTTTGTATTCAAAGATTTTGAAATATCACCACGTACATTTCTCGTGTTTGGTTTTAAGCTCCAACTCAAAAAAATGCCAACCAAATGTTTCAAATTTTAAGGCCTATGGAATATGTTGATTGTGCAGTATATTTACTTAATAAAGTATATGAGATAAAGTATTTACCTAATTTTAATGAATTAGGCATTCATAATAATATCCAACACACAATGAGATGTAAGCGTAAGACTTTGTACCAATGTTATTCAGTGTAAGCATTCACAGAGACACACGCAACATGTGCAACAATGCAATGCAATGCAACGAAACGCAACAGTTTGCAAACTGTTATTCTTGCATTGCGTAGATAGAGAAAGAATTATTCATTTCTGACTCTATGCATTGCCTGCTCTCAACAACAGACTATCAGAATGCGAGATTTTACAGTGTCTACTGTACATACATGTTTTTTTATTTGGCCATGCCGCGTCATCTTTCATTTCCCTTGCGAATCCTCTTTGATTTAAGGGATGTGCCTGCCATCTGCGTCTAATTTCTTGGCTCTCATAAATCTCATAAGGTGCAAAGAGATAATTCATAGTTCATTAAATGTGAAACTTTATCACTTTCTGTAGTCTCTATGCTTGCATTATTTTCAATATTTTTGGTTAAATAATTATTGTGATATCACTGCCGCTGACGTCAGTTGTTAGTATGTAATTTTATAACTTATTTATCTGTAAAAGATTAAGTGAAGTTTCTTATATGGTATTGTTGGTTATGTTATTCTATCTGAAATTTGCGAAGCGCTTGGAAAATATCTGCAAGCAGTTTATAGATCTAGAAAAGCGTGCCAATTATTGCGTTACGCTTACAACTGCATTGTAAATGGTCTTCCTTTGCGCTTACGCTTATGCTGTTTTACTTACATCTCGTTGTGAATATGTCTTAACAGCAATGCCATATAATAACATTTTGAGAAAAATCTATACATAAGTATAGAATTTGAAATTTCGCTTCCAGTGTCTCTTAAGTCGTATACAAAAATAGTGGCGTATACCAAGCCCATGGACTAATGGTGATATAAATACTACAGTGTACATTGTCGTAGTATTGTTTGTGGCCACAAGTTTCGGTGCCAATAAGTCGTGGTATTGTTGTTGCCACGTTGTTGTGACAGTATGACGCTATCAGGTGAGTCTACTTGGAGTAGGTCGAGGGTTAATGCTCGTGAAATTCTCTACATTAGGAGTGTACATACCTTGCAGATTCCCTTTGTTGCTCTGGCTAGACTCGTTCTTGTAGACCATGAGTTGTCTCTTACTCAGGGGGGACAGAATGACAAAGATGTGTGTTTTGGTAGACTCAAATAAAAGATAAATGTCACTTAATTTACTAGACTTCCTTTATTGATGAATTGTTGTTCGTTTGAGGCACAAACCCAACGAGCGTCTCCGGACATAACCAATCGCGAACTTGATGAAGTAGTTTTATTTAAGTGCTAATTCCACTTTTACGGAGTTGTTATATCTTTACACTCGTCACCGTAATCTTGAGTTTCTCGGTCCGCATAACATTTACGGTAATAAATGCTCGTGTGATTAACTTATAAAACAGCGTTTTCCTACAATGTACGCCGCGCGATTTCTTAATCACCTTTCTTATACGTGTTTTCCCACATTGTGTGTCTTACTTTATAAGCCATGTTAGCCACCTTGTGAACAATACTAGCCCGATTTCTTGTATCTTGTTTCCTACATTGTGAATAGCTTTATGAGCCCGATTTCTTGTACGTACGTCATTTATATACTAAAAGGTTCGAATATTGCCCTCTTTATTTTACACCCACGTGCCCTTGTTCTAGATTGAAAAATTCCCTCTTTACAGTTTTAAAGGGAAAATACCTTTCTTCCTCTCAATGGTCGTTACTTGTGTCCCTAATGAACTAAAATTCGTGTTATTTTTAACAAAGCGCGTAATCTTGAAGAATACAAAGGGAGTTTCTACACGTCATGGTACTGCGTTCTACTAAGCATACATTTCTTGTGTTAAATATTACAAACTAATGATTAAACTAATAATATATGCTAAAATACTGTCGTAACATTGTGCGAAAAGTGAACTTATTTCTCTGGCTCCCTATAGGAAAATATTTGACACCCGAGCCATTCAACTCAGAATAGTTTCTATGTCTCTGGTATTTTTGTAAACATATAATTATTTATAAAATAACCTGCGATTGCGGCAAAGCATATATAGGTCAGACCGGAAGATCGGCAATCACACGTCGAAAAGAGCACATCAGAAGCCTCAAACTTAATCAGCCTGAAAAGTCCGCTCTCTCCGAACATGCTATTGAAACTGGCCATCACATTGATTTTGATAACATGAAATTATTGGTACCATGTGAAGACTACAAACATCGCATTATACGCGAAAGCATAGAAATAATTAAAGAAGAACATAAAGTTAACAGAGACAATGGAAAAAGTTTGAACACCATCTGGAGACCTCTGCTAAGAAAAGCATCCCACCTTGCGGCCAGCGAGCCAATAGGAATACAGAAAGCAGCGACCCCAGCCATTGGCCAAACGATAACCAATGGCAACACAGGAGGGCGGTACTTGGCATGTCCCAACTACAGTATATAAGAAGGTACGCCAGCCGGACCAGACGCAGTTAGCCCTGAGGAAGCCTTATCACAAGATGGGCGAAACGTCGGCAGATTTTAGCCTTAAGACGCGGTCTACACCGGAAACTCTGGACCAAGATAATTTTAATATTGGCCGTGGAAGTTTACGAAAACATATAACACACCTCTACGGGGAGAGAATGTATAAGAAAACACAACTGTTCTGCCAACTGCGGAAGAAGAAACTACGACTTATTTCACAATTAACCTTCCTAAAACGATGCAGAGACCAACATGTAGTTCCGACGTTTGTACAGTTGAAACACCACATCAACACCAGATATGCACGCAACATATTACGGAAAGCCTCGCTCAGTCTACTAAGGGAGAGAATAGCCTTTACAAGACGAGAGTTACATTTTACAGAGACAGAATTGTATGGAATGCATCACCTGCTTGCTACCGATTTAGAAGAAAACGACTGGAATACTCTGGAGAAAATTTCATACACATTAGCATACCAGACAGCATATATTGCTGAAGATAGGCAACGAAAAAAATTTCAAACATTAAAAAAGAAACAATATCCATTGGAACACAAATTAGATATAGAAAGGTTAGTGGTCAATGTTTCAAAAATCACTCTAGACGAACCCACGACACAAGTCCTAGCAAAGGGACTAAAGTTTGCTATCACACCCCGGCATATACCGATGGAGGAGTTTATTACTGGAATAGAGGCTTCACTTACTGGCTTACCAGAGGAGACATCCAATGATATCAGAATGGACACTTACAAGGTACTCAAACACGCAAAAGTTCCCAAAGCAAACATCACTCATGCGGAACGTCAAGCCCTCAAAAGCATTGCTACCAACCCAGACATCGTAATCTTACCAGCAGATAAAGGCAACGCTGCTGTCGTGATGGACACTGAGGATTATGGAGAAAAAATGACACACCTACTGCATGATACAGCGTATAAGAAAGTAGAGAAGAATCCAATAAACAAACTAGAACGAACCACAATTTCGGTAATAAAAAATTCTTCAATACCAACAGAACAACAAAAGCGTCTCCTCCCTCATGACTCTCGTACACCGACGTTCTATGGGCTGCCTAAAGTTCACAAACAAAACATCCCATTGAGACCAATCGTCAGTGCCATAGGCTCACCCACTCATGAACTCGCCAGATTTCTAGCCAAGGGTCTCCAACCACTAGTGGGCAAGACAGACTCTTTTGTCAGGGACTCCGGCCATTTTGTACAAATACTCCGGAATTTTACCTTTGAAGAGCACCACATCTTAGTCAGCTTTGACATAAAATCTCTGTTTACTCGCATCCCAGTTGAAGAAGCTCTTAGATCCGTACAACAAAGAATCAGCATTAACCATCTCCCAGAAGACTGGACCGACCTTGTTGCCCACTGTATAACCAATACGTATTTCTCATACCAAGAAGACATCTACCAACAACAAGAAGGTGCAGCCATGGGATCTCCTATCTCGCCGATTGTGGCTAATATCTTCCTTGAAGATTTTGAAAACACGGCCTTGGACACTTGCCGACTCAAACCGGATATGTGGTTAAGATATGTGGATGACACTTTCGTGGTATGGCCACATGGATTGAACAACATCCCAGAGTTCCTTGAACATCTAAACAGTCTTCATCAAAATATACAATTTACCATGGAACTAGAACATAACCAAAAATTACCATTTTTAGACGTTCTAGTAGAGCGAAATTCAGCAAGTAAAACAGTGCATTGTTCAGTTTACCGAAAGGCTACACATACAGACAGATACATAGATGCCACATCCCACCACCCCATTTCAGTAAAACGAAGCATGGTCAAAACTCTGTTCCAACGAGCTACGCGTATTTGTGACCCAAATCTTTTAACTGAAGAGAGACACCACTTACAGGAAGTGTTAAAAGCCAACGGATACTCAAAAACCGACATAAAATACTGGGGAAAGAATGCCAAAAAACCACAAAAAGAAAAAGAAAAACAAAAGACAAGATGGGCTCGCCTTCCTTTTGTTCAGGGCACCACTGAAAGGATTGGCAAAATTTTACTCAAACACGGGATTAATACTCGGTACAGCACGGTTCGGAAGTTACAATCCACCCTCAGACCAGTAAAAGACAAATCCAACCCACTACTTAAGCCAGGAATTTATAAAATAACCTGCGATTGCGGCAAAGCATATATAGGTCAGACCGGAAGATCGGCAATCACACGTCGAAAAGAGCACATCAGAAGCCTCAAACTTAATCAGCCTGAAAAGTCCGCTCTCTCCGAACATGCTATTGAAACTGGCCATCACATTGATTTTGATAACATGAAATTATTGGTACCATGTGAAGACTACAAACATCGCATTATACGCGAAAGCATAGAAATAATTAAAGAAGAACATAAAGTTAACAGAGACAATGGAAAAAGTTTGAACACCATCTGGAGACCTCTGCTAAGAAAAGCATCCCACCTTGCGGCCAGCGAGCCAATAGGAATACAGAAAGCAGCGACCCCAGCCATTGGCCAAACGATAACCAATGGCAACACAGGAGGGCGGTACTTGGCATGTCCCAACTACAGTATATAAGAAGGTACGCCAGCCGGACCAGACGCAGTTAGCCCTGAGGAAGCCTTATCACAAGATGGGCGAAACGTCGGCAGATTTTAGCCTTAAGACGCGGTCTACACCGGAAACTCTGGACCAAGATAATTTTAATATTGGCCGTGGAAGTTTACGAAAACATATAACACACCTCTACGGGGAGAGAATGTATAAGAAAACACAACTGTTCTGCCAACTGCGGAAGAAGAAACTACGACTTATTTCACAATTAACCTTCCTAAAACGATGCAGAGACCAACATGTAGTTCCGACGTTTGTACAGTTGAAACACCACATCAACACCAGATATGCACGCAACATATTACGGAAAGCCTCGCTCAGTCTACTAAGGGAGAGAATAGCCTTTACAAGACGAGAGTTACATTTTACAGAGACAGAATTGTATGGAATGCATCACCTGCTTGCTACCGATTTAGAAGAAAACGACTGGAATACTCTGGAGAAAATTTCATACACATTAGCATACCAGACAGCATATATTGCTGAAGATAGGCAACGAAAAAAATTTCAAACATTAAAAAAGAAACAATATCCATTGGAACACAAATTAGATATAGAAAGGTTAGTGGTCAATGTTTCAAAAATCACTCTAGACGAACCCACGACACAAGTCCTAGCAAAGGGACTAAAGTTTGCTATCACACCCCGGCATATACCGATGGAGGAGTTTATTACTGGAATAGAGGCTTCACTTACTGGCTTACCAGAGGAGACATCCAATGATATCAGAATGGACACTTACAAGGTACTCAAACACGCAAAAGTTCCCAAAGCAAACATCACTCATGCGGAACGTCAAGCCCTCAAAAGCATTGCTACCAACCCAGACATCGTAATCTTACCAGCAGATAAAGGCAACGCTGCTGTCGTGATGGACACTGAGGATTATGGAGAAAAAATGACACACCTACTGCATGATACAGCGTATAAGAAAGTAGAGAAGAATCCAATAAACAAACTAGAACGAACCACAATTTCGGTAATAAAAAATTCTTCAATACCAACAGAACAACAAAAGCGTCTCCTCCCTCATGACTCTCGTACACCGACGTTCTATGGGCTGCCTAAAGTTCACAAACAAAACATCCCATTGAGACCAATCGTCAGTGCCATAGGCTCACCCACTCATGAACTCGCCAGATTTCTAGCCAAGGGTCTCCAACCACTAGTGGGCAAGACAGACTCTTTTGTCAGGGACTCCGGCCATTTTGTACAAATACTCCGGAATTTTACCTTTGAAGAGCACCACATCTTAGTCAGCTTTGACATAAAATCTCTGTTTACTCGCATCCCAGTTGAAGAAGCTCTTAGATCCGTACAACAAAGAATCAGCATTAACCATCTCCCAGAAGACTGGACCGACCTTGTTGCCCACTGTATAACCAATACGTATTTCTCATACCAAGAAGACATCTACCAACAACAAGAAGGTGCAGCCATGGGATCTCCTATCTCGCCGATTGTGGCTAATATCTTCCTTGAAGATTTTGAAAACACGGCCTTGGACACTTGCCGACTCAAACCGGATATGTGGTTAAGATATGTGGATGACACTTTCGTGGTATGGCCACATGGATTGAACAACATCCCAGAGTTCCTTGAACATCTAAACAGTCTTCATCAAAATATACAATTTACCATGGAACTAGAACATAACCAAAAATTACCATTTTTAGACGTTCTAGTAGAGCGAAATTCAGCAAGTAAAACAGTGCATTGTTCAGTTTACCGAAAGGCTACACATACAGACAGATACATAGATGCCACATCCCACCACCCCATTTCAGTAAAACGAAGCATGGTCAAAACTCTGTTCCAACGAGCTACGCGTATTTGTGACCCAAATCTTTTAACTGAAGAGAGACACCACTTACAGGAAGTGTTAAAAGCCAACGGATACTCAAAAACCGACATAAAATACTGGGGAAAGAATGCCAAAAAACCACAAAAAGAAAAAGAAAAACAAAAGACAAGATGGGCTCGCCTTCCTTTTGTTCAGGGCACCACTGAAAGGATTGGCAAAATTTTACTCAAACACGGGATTAATACTCGGTACAGCACGGTTCGGAAGTTACAATCCACCCTCAGACCAGTAAAAGACAAATCCAACCCACTACTTAAGCCAGGAATTTATAAAATAACCTGCGATTGCGGCAAAGCATATATAGGTCAGACCGGAAGATCGGCAATCACACGTCGAAAAGAGCACATCAGAAGCCTCAAACTTAATCAGCCTGAAAAGTCCGCTCTCTCCGAACATGCTATTGAAACTGGCCATCACATTGATTTTGATAACATGAAATTATTGGTACCATGTGAAGACTACAAACATCGCATTATACGCGAAAGCATAGAAATAATTAAAGAAGAACATAAAGTTAACAGAGACAATGGAAAAAGTTTGAACACCATCTGGAGACCTCTGCTAAGAAAAGCATCCCACCTTGCGGCCAGCGAGCCAATAGGAATACAGAAAGCAGCGACCCCAGCCATTGGCCAAACGATAACCAATGGCAACACAGGAGGGCGGTACTTGGCATGTCCCAACTACAGTATATAAGAAGGTACGCCAGCCGGACCAGACGCAGTTAGCCCTGAGGAAGCCTTATCACAAGATGGGCGAAACGTCGGCAGATTTTAGCCTTAAGACGCGGTCTACACCGGAAACTCTGGACCAAGATAATTTTAATATTGGCCGTGGAAGTTTACGAAAACATATAACACACCTCTACGGGGAGAGAATGTATAAGAAAACACAACTGTTCTGCCAACTGCGGAAGAAGAAACTACGACTTATTTCACAATTAACCTTCCTAAAACGATGCAGAGACCAACATGTAGTTCCGACGTTTGTACAGTTGAAACACCACATCAACACCAGATATGCACGCAACATATTACGGAAAGCCTCGCTCAGTCTACTAAGGGAGAGAATAGCCTTTACAAGACGAGAGTTACATTTTACAGAGACAGAATTGTATGGAATGCATCACCTGCTTGCTACCGATTTAGAAGAAAACGACTGGAATACTCTGGAGAAAATTTCATACACATTAGCATACCAGACAGCATATATTGCTGAAGATAGGCAACGAAAAAAATTTCAAACATTAAAAAAGAAACAATATCCATTGGAACACAAATTAGATATAGAAAGGTTAGTGGTCAATGTTTCAAAAATCACTCTAGACGAACCCACGACACAAGTCCTAGCAAAGGGACTAAAGTTTGCTATCACACCCCGGCATATACCGATGGAGGAGTTTATTACTGGAATAGAGGCTTCACTTACTGGCTTACCAGAGGAGACATCCAATGATATCAGAATGGACACTTACAAGGTACTCAAACACGCAAAAGTTCCCAAAGCAAACATCACTCATGCGGAACGTCAAGCCCTCAAAAGCATTGCTACCAACCCAGACATCGTAATCTTACCAGCAGATAAAGGCAACGCTGCTGTCGTGATGGACACTGAGGATTATGGAGAAAAAATGACACACCTACTGCATGATACAGCGTATAAGAAAGTAGAGAAGAATCCAATAAACAAACTAGAACGAACCACAATTTCGGTAATAAAAAATTCTTCAATACCAACAGAACAACAAAAGCGTCTCCTCCCTCATGACTCTCGTACACCGACGTTCTATGGGCTGCCTAAAGTTCACAAACAAAACATCCCATTGAGACCAATCGTCAGTGCCATAGGCTCACCCACTCATGAACTCGCCAGATTTCTAGCCAAGGGTCTCCAACCACTAGTGGGCAAGACAGACTCTTTTGTCAGGGACTCCGGCCATTTTGTACAAATACTCCGGAATTTTACCTTTGAAGAGCACCACATCTTAGTCAGCTTTGACATAAAATCTCTGTTTACTCGCATCCCAGTTGAAGAAGCTCTTAGATCCGTACAACAAAGAATCAGCATTAACCATCTCCCAGAAGACTGGACCGACCTTGTTGCCCACTGTATAACCAATACGTATTTCTCATACCAAGAAGACATCTACCAACAACAAGAAGGTGCAGCCATGGGATCTCCTATCTCGCCGATTGTGGCTAATATCTTCCTTGAAGATTTTGAAAACACGGCCTTGGACACTTGCCGACTCAAACCGGATATGTGGTTAAGATATGTGGATGACACTTTCGTGGTATGGCCACATGGATTGAACAACATCCCAGAGTTCCTTGAACATCTAAACAGTCTTCATCAAAATATACAATTTACCATGGAACTAGAACATAACCAAAAATTACCATTTTTAGACGTTCTAGTAGAGCGAAATTCAGCAAGTAAAACAGTGCATTGTTCAGTTTACCGAAAGGCTACACATACAGACAGATACATAGATGCCACATCCCACCACCCCATTTCAGTAAAACGAAGCATGGTCAAAACTCTGTTCCAACGAGCTACGCGTATTTGTGACCCAAATCTTTTAACTGAAGAGAGACACCACTTACAGGAAGTGTTAAAAGCCAACGGATACTCAAAAACCGACATAAAATACTGGGGAAAGAATGCCAAAAAACCACAAAAAGAAAAAGAAAAACAAAAGACAAGATGGGCTCGCCTTCCTTTTGTTCAGGGCACCACTGAAAGGATTGGCAAAATTTTACTCAAACACGGGATTAATACTCGGTACAGCACGGTTCGGAAGTTACAATCCACCCTCAGACCAGTAAAAGACAAATCCAACCCACTACTTAAGCCAGGAATTTATAAAATAACCTGCGATTGCGGCAAAGCATATATAGGTCAGACCGGAAGATCGGCAATCACACGTCGAAAAGAGCACATCAGAAGCCTCAAACTTAATCAGCCTGAAAAGTCCGCTCTCTCCGAACATGCTATTGAAACTGGCCATCACATTGATTTTGATAACATGAAATTATTGGTACCATGTGAAGACTACAAACATCGCATTATACGCGAAAGCATAGAAATAATTAAAGAAGAACATAAAGTTAACAGAGACAATGGAAAAAGTTTGAACACCATCTGGAGACCTCTGCTAAGAAAAGCATCCCACCTTGCGGCCAGCGAGCCAATAGGAATACAGAAAGCAGCGACCCCAGCCATTGGCCAAACGATAACCAATGGCAACACAGGAGGGCGGTACTTGGCATGTCCCAACTACAGTATATAAGAAGGTACGCCAGCCGGACCAGACGCAGTTAGCCCTGAGGAAGCCTTATCACAAGATGGGCGAAACGTCGGCAGATTTTAGCCTTAAGACGCGGTCTACACCGGAAACTCTGGACCAAGATAATTTTAATATTGGCCGTGGAAGTTTACGAAAACATATAACACACCTCTACGGGGAGAGAATGTATAAGAAAACACAACTGTTCTGCCAACTGCGGAAGAAGAAACTACGACTTATTTCACAATTAACCTTCCTAAAACGATGCAGAGACCAACATGTAGTTCCGACGTTTGTACAGTTGAAACACCACATCAACACCAGATATGCACGCAACATATTACGGAAAGCCTCGCTCAGTCTACTAAGGGAGAGAATAGCCTTTACAAGACGAGAGTTACATTTTACAGAGACAGAATTGTATGGAATGCATCACCTGCTTGCTACCGATTTAGAAGAAAACGACTGGAATACTCTGGAGAAAATTTCATACACATTAGCATACCAGACAGCATATATTGCTGAAGATAGGCAACGAAAAAAATTTCAAACATTAAAAAAGAAACAATATCCATTGGAACACAAATTAGATATAGAAAGGTTAGTGGTCAATGTTTCAAAAATCACTCTAGACGAACCCACGACACAAGTCCTAGCAAAGGGACTAAAGTTTGCTATCACACCCCGGCATATACCGATGGAGGAGTTTATTACTGGAATAGAGGCTTCACTTACTGGCTTACCAGAGGAGACATCCAATGATATCAGAATGGACACTTACAAGGTACTCAAACACGCAAAAGTTCCCAAAGCAAACATCACTCATGCGGAACGTCAAGCCCTCAAAAGCATTGCTACCAACCCAGACATCGTAATCTTACCAGCAGATAAAGACAACGCTGCTGTCGTGATGGACACTGAGGATTATGGAGAAAAAATGACACACCTACTGCATGATACAGCGTATAAGAAAGTAGAGAAGAATCCAATAAACAAACTAGAACGAACCACAATTTCGGTAATAAAAAATTCTTCAATACCAACAGAACAACAAAAGCGTCTCCTCCCTCATGACTCTCGTACACCGACGTTCTATGGGCTGCCTAAAGTTCACAAACAAAACATCCCATTGAGACCAATCGTCAGTGCCATAGGCTCACCCACTCATGAACTCGCCAGATTTCTAGCCAAGGGTCTCCAACCACTAGTGGGCAAGACAGACTCTTTTGTCAGGGACTCCGGCCATTTTGTACAAATACTCCGGAATTTTACCTTTGAAGAGCACCACATCTTAGTCAGCTTTGACATAAAATCTCTGTTTACTCGCATCCCAGTTGAAGAAGCTCTTAGATCCGTACAACAAAGAATCAGCATTAACCATCTCCCAGAAGACTGGACCGACCTTGTTGCCCACTGTATAACCAATACGTATTTCTCATACCAAGAAGACATCTACCAACAACAAGAAGGTGCAGCCATGGGATCTCCTATCTCGCCGATTGTGGCTAATATCTTCCTTGAAGATTTTGAAAACACGGCCTTGGACACTTGCCGACTCAAACCGGATATGTGGTTAAGATATGTGGATGACACTTTCGTGGTATGGCCACATGGATTGAACAACATCCCAGAGTTCCTTGAACATCTAAACAGTCTTCATCAAAATATACAATTTACCATGGAACTAGAACATAACCAAAAATTACCATTTTTAGACGTTCTAGTAGAGCGAAATTCAGCAAGTAAAACAGTGCATTGTTCAGTTTACCGAAAGGCTACACATACAGACAGATACATAGATGCCACATCCCACCACCCCATTTCAGTAAAACGAAGCATGGTCAAAACTCTGTTCCAACGAGCTACGCGTATTTGTGACCCAAATCTTTTAACTGAAGAGAGACACCACTTACAGGAAGTGTTAAAAGCCAACGGATACTCAAAAACCGACATAAAATACTGGGGAAAGAATGCCAAAAAACCACAAAAAGAAAAAGAAAAACAAAAGACAAGATGGGCTCGCCTTCCTTTTGTTCAGGGCACCACTGAAAGGATTGGCAAAATTTTACTCAAACACGGGATTAATACTCGGTACAGCACGGTTCGGAAGTTACAATCCACCCTCAGACCAGTAAAAGACAAATCCAACCCACTACTTAAGCCAGGAATTTATAAAATAACCTGCGATTGCGGCAAAGCATATATAGGTCAGACCGGAAGATCGGCAATCACACGTCGAAAAGAGCACATCAGAAGCCTCAAACTTAATCAGCCTGAAAAGTCCGCTCTCTCCGAACATGCTATTGAAACTGGCCATCACATTGATTTTGATAACATGAAATTATTGGTACCATGTGAAGACTACAAACATCGCATTATACGCGAAAGCATAGAAATAATTAAAGAAGAACATAAAGTTAACAGAGACAATGGAAAAAGTTTGAACACCATCTGGAGACCTCTGCTAAGAAAAGCATCCCACCTTGCGGCCAGCGAGCCAATAGGAATACAGAAAGCAGCGACCCCAGCCATTGGCCAAACGATAACCAATGGCAACACAGGAGGGCGGTACTTGGCATGTCCCAACTACAGTATATAAGAAGGTACGCCAGCCGGACCAGACGCAGTTAGCCCTGAGGAAGCCTTATCACAAGATGGGCGAAACGTCGGCAGATTTTAGCCTTAAGACGCGGTCTACACCGGAAACTCTGGACCAAGATAATTTTAATATTGGCCGTGGAAGTTTACGAAAACATATAACACACCTCTACGGGGAGAGAATGTATAAGAAAACACAACTGTTCTGCCAACTGCGGAAGAAGAAACTACGACTTATTTCACAATTAACCTTCCTAAAACGATGCAGAGACCAACATGTAGTTCCGACGTTTGTACAGTTGAAACACCACATCAACACCAGATATGCACGCAACATATTACGGAAAGCCTCGCTCAGTCTACTAAGGGAGAGAATAGCCTTTACAAGACGAGAGTTACATTTTACAGAGACAGAATTGTATGGAATGCATCACCTGCTTGCTACCGATTTAGAAGAAAACGACTGGAATACTCTGGAGAAAATTTCATACACATTAGCATACCAGACAGCATATATTGCTGAAGATAGGCAACGAAAAAAATTTCAAACATTAAAAAAGAAACAATATCCATTGGAACACAAATTAGATATAGAAAGGTTAGTGGTCAATGTTTCAAAAATCACTCTAGACGAACCCACGACACAAGTCCTAGCAAAGGGACTAAAGTTTGCTATCACACCCCGGCATATACCGATGGAGGAGTTTATTACTGGAATAGAGGCTTCACTTACTGGCTTACCAGAGGAGACATCCAATGATATCAGAATGGACACTTACAAGGTACTCAAACACGCAAAAGTTCCCAAAGCAAACATCACTCATGCGGAACGTCAAGCCCTCAAAAGCATTGCTACCAACCCAGACATCGTAATCTTACCAGCAGATAAAGGCAACGCTGCTGTCGTGATGGACACTGAGGATTATGGAGAAAAAATGACACACCTACTGCATGATACAGCGTATAAGAAAGTAGAGAAGAATCCAATAAACAAACTAGAACGAACCACAATCTCGGTAATAAAAAATTCTTCAATACCAACAGAACAACAAAAGCGTCTCCTCCCTCATGACTCTCGTACACCGACGTTCTATGGGCTGCCTAAAGTTCACAAACAAAACATCCCATTGAGACCAATCGTCAGTGCCATAGGCTCACCCACTCATGAACTCGCCAGATTTCTAGCCAAGGGTCTCCAACCACTAGTGGGCAAGACAGACTCTTTTGTCAGGGACTCCGGCCATTTTGTACAAATACTCCGGAATTTTACCTTTGAAGAGCACCACATCTTAGTCAGCTTTGACATAAAATCTCTGTTTACTCGCATCCCAGTTGAAGAAGCTCTTAGATCCGTACAACAAAGAATCAGCATTAACCATCTCCCAGAAGACTGGACCGACCTTGTTGCCCACTGTATAACCAATACGTATTTCTCATACCAAGAAGACATCTACCAACAACAAGAAGGTGCAGCCATGGGATCTCCTATCTCGCCGATTGTGGCTAATATCTTCCTTGAAGATTTTGAAAACACGGCCTTGGACACTTGCCGACTCAAACCGGATATGTGGTTAAGATATGTGGATGACACTTTCGTGGTATGGCCACATGGATTGAACAACATCCCAGAGTTCCTTGAACATCTAAACAGTCTTCATCAAAATATACAATTTACCATGGAACTAGAACATAACCAAAAATTACCATTTTTAGACGTTCTAGTAGAGCGAAATTCAGCAAGTAAAACAGTGCATTGTTCAGTTTACCGAAAGGCTACACATACAGACAGATACATAGATGCCACATCCCACCACCCCATTTCAGTAAAACGAAGCATGGTCAAAACTCTGTTCCAACGAGCTACGCGTATTTGTGACCCAAATCTTTTAACTGAAGAGAGACACCACTTACAGGAAGTGTTAAAAGCCAACGGATACTCAAAAACCGACATAAAATACTGGGGAAAGAATGCCAAAAAACCACAAAAAGAAAAAGAAAAACAAAAGACAAGATGGGCTCGCCTTCCTTTTGTTCAGGGCACCACTGAAAGGATTGGCAAAATTTTACTCAAACACGGGATTAATACTCGGTACAGCACGGTTCGGAAGTTACAATCCACCCTCAGACCAGTAAAAGACAAATCCAACCCACTACTTAAGCCAGGAATTTATAAAATAACCTGCGATTGCGGCAAAGCATATATAGGTCAGACCGGAAGATCGGCAATCACACGTCGAAAAGAGCACATCAGAAGCCTCAAACTTAATCAGCCTGAAAAGTCCGCTCTCTCCGAACATGCTATTGAAACTGGCCATCACATTGATTTTGATAACATGAAATTATTGGTACCATGTGAAGACTACAAACATCGCATTATACGCGAAAGCATAGAAATAATTAAAGAAGAACATAAAGTTAACAGAGACAATGGAAAAAGTTTGAACACCATCTGGAGACCTCTGCTAAGAAAAGCATCCCACCTTGCGGCCAGCGAGCCAATAGGAATACAGAAAGCAGCGACCCCAGCCATTGGCCAAACGATAACCAATGGCAACACAGGAGGGCGGTACTTGGCATGTCCCAACTACAGTATATAAGAAGGTACGCCAGCCGGACCAGACGCAGTTAGCCCTGAGGAAGCCTTATCACAAGATGGGCGAAACGTCGGCAGATTTTAGCCTTAAGACGCGGTCTACACCGGAAACTCTGGACCAAGATAATTTTAATATTGGCCGTGGAAGTTTACGAAAACATATAACACACCTCTACGGGGAGAGAATGTATAAGAAAACACAACTGTTCTGCCAACTGCGGAAGAAGAAACTACGACTTATTTCACAATTAACCTTCCTAAAACGATGCAGAGACCAACATGTAGTTCCGACGTTTGTACAGTTGAAACACCACATCAACACCAGATATGCACGCAACATATTACGGAAAGCCTCGCTCAGTCTACTAAGGGAGAGAATAGCCTTTACAAGACGAGAGTTACATTTTACAGAGACAGAATTGTATGGAATGCATCACCTGCTTGCTACCGATTTAGAAGAAAACGACTGGAATACTCTGGAGAAAATTTCATACACATTAGCATACCAGACAGCATATATTGCTGAAGATAGGCAACGAAAAAAATTTCAAACATTAAAAAAGAAACAATATCCATTGGAACACAAATTAGATATAGAAAGGTTAGTGGTCAATGTTTCAAAAATCACTCTAGACGAACCCACGACACAAGTCCTAGCAAAGGGACTAAAGTTTGCTATCACACCCCGGCATATACCGATGGAGGAGTTTATTACTGGAATAGAGGCTTCACTTACTGGCTTACCAGAGGAGACATCCAATGATATCAGAATGGACACTTACAAGGTACTCAAACACGCAAAAGTTCCCAAAGCAAACATCACTCATGCGGAACGTCAAGCCCTCAAAAGCATTGCTACCAACCCAGACATCGTAATCTTACCAGCAGATAAAGGCAACGCTGCTGTCGTGATGGACACTGAGGATTATGGAGAAAAAATGACACACCTACTGCATGATACAGCGTATAAGAAAGTAGAGAAGAATCCAATAAACAAACTAGAACGAACCACAATTTCGGTAATAAAAAATTCTTCAATACCAACAGAACAACAAAAGCGTCTCCTCCCTCATGACTCTCGTACACCGACGTTCTATGGGCTGCCTAAAGTTCACAAACAAAACATCCCATTGAGACCAATCGTCAGTGCCATAGGCTCACCCACTCATGAACTCGCCAGATTTCTAGCCAAGGGTCTCCAACCACTAGTGGGCAAGACAGACTCTTTTGTCAGGGACTCCGGCCATTTTGTACAAATACTCCGGAATTTTACCTTTGAAGAGCACCACATCTTAGTCAGCTTTGACATAAAATCTCTGTTTACTCGCATCCCAGTTGAAGAAGCTCTTAGATCCGTACAACAAAGAATCAGCATTAACCATCTCCCAGAAGACTGGACCGACCTTGTTGCCCACTGTATAACCAATACGTATTTCTCATACCAAGAAGACATCTACCAACAACAAGAAGGTGCAGCCATGGGATCTCCTATCTCGCCGATTGTGGCTAATATCTTCCTTGAAGATTTTGAAAACACGGCCTTGGACACTTGCCGACTCAAACCGGATATGTGGTTAAGATATGTGGATGACACTTTCGTGGTATGGCCACATGGATTGAACAACATCCCAGAGTTCCTTGAACATCTAAACAGTCTTCATCAAAATATACAATTTACCATGGAACTAGAACATAACCAAAAATTACCATTTTTAGACGTTCTAGTAGAGCGAAATTCAGCAAGTAAAACAGTGCATTGTTCAGTTTACCGAAAGGCTACACATACAGACAGATACATAGATGCCACATCCCACCACCCCATTTCAGTAAAACGAAGCATGGTCAAAACTCTGTTCCAACGAGCTACGCGTATTTGTGACCCAAATCTTTTAACTGAAGAGAGACACCACTTACAGGAAGTGTTAAAAGCCAACGGATACTCAAAAACCGACATAAAATACTGGGGAAAGAATGCCAAAAAACCACAAAAAGAAAAAGAAAAACAAAAGACAAGATGGGCTCGCCTTCCTTTTGTTCAGGGCACCACTGAAAGGATTGGCAAAATTTTACTCAAACACGGGATTAATACTCGGTACAGCACGGTTCGGAAGTTACAATCCACCCTCAGACCAGTAAAAGACAAATCCAACCCACTACTTAAGCCAGGAATTTATAAAATAACCTGCGATTGCGGCAAAGCATATATAGGTCAGACCGGAAGATCGGCAATCACACGTCGAAAAGAGCACATCAGAAGCCTCAAACTTAATCAGCCTGAAAAGTCCGCTCTCTCCGAACATGCTATTGAAACTGGCCATCACATTGATTTTGATAACATGAAATTATTGGTACCATGTGAAGACTACAAACATCGCATTATACGCGAAAGCATAGAAATAATTAAAGAAGAACATAAAGTTAACAGAGACAATGGAAAAAGTTTGAACACCATCTGGAGACCTCTGCTAAGAAAAGCATCCCACCTTGCGGCCAGCGAGCCAATAGGAATACAGAAAGCAGCGACCCCAGCCATTGGCCAAACGATAACCAATGGCAACACAGGAGGGCGGTACTTGGCATGTCCCAACTACAGTATATAAGAAGGTACGCCAGCCGGACCAGACGCAGTTAGCCCTGAGGAAGCCTTATCACAAGATGGGCGAAACGTCGGCAGATTTTAGCCTTAAGACGCGGTCTACACCGGAAACTCTGGACCAAGATAATTTTAATATTGGCCGTGGAAGTTTACGAAAACATATAACACACCTCTACGGGGAGAGAATGTATAAGAAAACACAACTGTTCTGCCAACTGCGGAAGAAGAAACTACGACTTATTTCACAATTAACCTTCCTAAAACGATGCAGAGACCAACATGTAGTTCCGACGTTTGTACAGTTGAAACACCACATCAACACCAGATATGCACGCAACATATTACGGAAAGCCTCGCTCAGTCTACTAAGGGAGAGAATAGCCTTTACAAGACGAGAGTTACATTTTACAGAGACAGAATTGTATGGAATGCATCACCTGCTTGCTACCGATTTAGAAGAAAACGACTGGAATACTCTGGAGAAAATTTCATACACATTAGCATACCAGACAGCATATATTGCTGAAGATAGGCAACGAAAAAAATTTCAAACATTAAAAAAGAAACAATATCCATTGGAACACAAATTAGATATAGAAAGGTTAGTGGTCAATGTTTCAAAAATCACTCTAGACGAACCCACGACACAAGTCCTAGCAAAGGGACTAAAGTTTGCTATCACACCCCGGCATATACCGATGGAGGAGTTTATTACTGGAATAGAGGCTTCACTTACTGGCTTACCAGAGGAGACATCCAATGATATCAGAATGGACACTTACAAGGTACTCAAACACGCAAAAGTTCCCAAAGCAAACATCACTCATGCGGAACGTCAAGCCCTCAAAAGCATTGCTACCAACCCAGACATCGTAATCTTACCAGCAGATAAAGGCAACGCTGCTGTCGTGATGGACACTGAGGATTATGGAGAAAAAATGACACACCTACTGCATGATACAGCGTATAAGAAAGTAGAGAAGAATCCAATAAACAAACTAGAACGAACCACAATTTCGGTAATAAAAAATTCTTCAATACCAACAGAACAACAAAAGCGTCTCCTCCCTCATGACTCTCGTACACCGACGTTCTATGGGCTGCCTAAAGTTCACAAACAAAACATCCCATTGAGACCAATCGTCAGTGCCATAGGCTCACCCACTCATGAACTCGCCAGATTTCTAGCCAAGGGTCTCCAACCACTAGTGGGCAAGACAGACTCTTTTGTCAGGGACTCCGGCCATTTTGTACAAATACTCCGGAATTTTACCTTTGAAGAGCACCACATCTTAGTCAGCTTTGACATAAAATCTCTGTTTACTCGCATCCCAGTTGAAGAAGCTCTTAGATCCGTACAACAAAGAATCAGCATTAACCATCTCCCAGAAGACTGGACCGACCTTGTTGCCCACTGTATAACCAATACGTATTTCTCATACCAAGAAGACATCTACCAACAACAAGAAGGTGCAGCCATGGGATCTCCTATCTCGCCGATTGTGGCTAATATCTTCCTTGAAGATTTTGAAAACACGGCCTTGGACACTTGCCGACTCAAACCGGATATGTGGTTAAGATATGTGGATGACACTTTCGTGGTATGGCCACATGGATTGAACAACATCCCAGAGTTCCTTGAACATCTAAACAGTCTTCATCAAAATATACAATTTACCATGGAACTAGAACATAACCAAAAATTACCATTTTTAGACGTTCTAGTAGAGCGAAATTCAGCAAGTAAAACAGTGCATTGTTCAGTTTACCGAAAGGCTACACATACAGACAGATACATAGATGCCACATCCCACCACCCCATTTCAGTAAAACGAAGCATGGTCAAAACTCTGTTCCAACGAGCTACGCGTATTTGTGACCCAAATCTTTTAACTGAAGAGAGACACCACTTACAGGAAGTGTTAAAAGCCAACGGATACTCAAAAACCGACATAAAATACTGGGGAAAGAATGCCAAAAAACCACAAAAAGAAAAAGAAAAACAAAAGACAAGATGGGCTCGCCTTCCTTTTGTTCAGGGCACCACTGAAAGGATTGGCAAAATTTTACTCAAACACGGGATTAATACTCGGTACAGCACGGTTCGGAAGTTACAATCCACCCTCAGACCAGTAAAAGACAAATCCAACCCACTACTTAAGCCAGGAATTTATAAAATAACCTGCGATTGCGGCAAAGCATATATAGGTCAGACCGGAAGATCGGCAATCACACGTCGAAAAGAGCACATCAGAAGCCTCAAACTTAATCAGCCTGAAAAGTCCGCTCTCTCCGAACATGCTATTGAAACTGGCCATCACATTGATTTTGATAACATGAAATTATTGGTACCATGTGAAGACTACAAACATCGCATTATACGCGAAAGCATAGAAATAATTAAAGAAGAACATAAAGTTAACAGAGACAATGGAAAAAGTTTGAACACCATCTGGAGACCTCTGCTAAGAAAAGCATCCCACCTTGCGGCCAGCGAGCCAATAGGAATACAGAAAGCAGCGACCCCAGCCATTGGCCAAACGATAACCAATGGCAACACAGGAGGGCGGTACTTGGCATGTCCCAACTACAGTATATAAGAAGGTACGCCAGCCGGACCAGACGCAGTTAGCCCTGAGGAAGCCTTATCACAAGATGGGCGAAACGTCGGCAGATTTTAGCCTTAAGACGCGGTCTACACCGGAAACTCTGGACCAAGATAATTTTAATATTGGCCGTGGAAGTTTACGAAAACATATAACACACCTCTACGGGGAGAGAATGTATAAGAAAACACAACTGTTCTGCCAACTGCGGAAGAAGAAACTACGACTTATTTCACAATTAACCTTCCTAAAACGATGCAGAGACCAACATGTAGTTCCGACGTTTGTACAGTTGAAACACCACATCAACACCAGATATGCACGCAACATATTACGGAAAGCCTCGCTCAGTCTACTAAGGGAGAGAATAGCCTTTACAAGACGAGAGTTACATTTTACAGAGACAGAATTGTATGGAATGCATCACCTGCTTGCTACCGATTTAGAAGAAAACGACTGGAATACTCTGGAGAAAATTTCATACACATTAGCATACCAGACAGCATATATTGCTGAAGATAGGCAACGAAAAAAATTTCAAACATTAAAAAAGAAACAATATCCATTGGAACACAAATTAGATATAGAAAGGTTAGTGGTCAATGTTTCAAAAATCACTCTAGACGAACCCACGACACAAGTCCTAGCAAAGGGACTAAAGTTTGCTATCACACCCCGGCATATACCGATGGAGGAGTTTATTACTGGAATAGAGGCTTCACTTACTGGCTTACCAGAGGAGACATCCAATGATATCAGAATGGACACTTACAAGGTACTCAAACACGCAAAAGTTCCCAAAGCAAACATCACTCATGCGGAACGTCAAGCCCTCAAAAGCATTGCTACCAACCCAGACATCGTAATCTTACCAGCAGATAAAGGCAACGCTGCTGTCGTGATGGACACTGAGGATTATGGAGAAAAAATGACACACCTACTGCATGATACAGCGTATAAGAAAGTAGAGAAGAATCCAATAAACAAACTAGAACGAACCACAATTTCGGTAATAAAAAAAATTCTTCAATACCAACAGAACAACAAAAGCGTCTCCTCCCTCATGACTCTCGTACACCGACGTTCTATGGGCTGCCTAAAGTTCACAAACAAAACATCCCATTGAGACCAATCGTCAGTGCCATAGGCTCACCCACTCATGAACTCGCCAGATTTCTAGCCAAGGGTCTCCAACCACTAGTGGGCAAGACAGACTCTTTTGTCAGGGACTCCGGCCATTTTGTACAAATACTCCGGAATTTTACCTTTGAAGAGCACCACATCTTAGTCAGCTTTGACATAAAATCTCTGTTTACTCGCATCCCAGTTGAAGAAGCTCTTAGATCCGTACAACAAAGAATCAGCATTAACCATCTCCCAGAAGACTGGACCGACCTTGTTGCCCACTGTATAACCAATACGTATTTCTCATACCAAGAAGACATCTACCAACAACAAGAAGGTGCAGCCATGGGATCTCCTATCTCGCCGATTGTGGCTAATATCTTCCTTGAAGATTTTGAAAACACGGCCTTGGACACTTGCCGACTCAAACCGGATATGTGGTTAAGATATGTGGATGACACTTTCGTGGTATGGCCACATGGATTGAACAACATCCCAGAGTTCCTTGAACATCTAAACAGTCTTCATCAAAATATACAATTTACCATGGAACTAGAACATAACCAAAAATTACCATTTTTAGACGTTCTAGTAGAGCGAAATTCAGCAAGTAAAACAGTGCATTGTTCAGTTTACCGAAAGGCTACACATACAGACAGATACATAGATGCCACATCCCACCACCCCATTTCAGTAAAACGAAGCATGGTCAAAACTCTGTTCCAACGAGCTACGCGTATTTGTGACCCAAATCTTTTAACTGAAGAGAGACACCACTTACAGGAAGTGTTAAAAGCCAACGGATACTCAAAAACCGACATAAAATACTGGGGAAAGAATGCCAAAAAACCACAAAAAGAAAAAGAAAAACAAAAGACAAGATGGGCTCGCCTTCCTTTTGTTCAGGGCACCACTGAAAGGATTGGCAAAATTTTACTCAAACACGGGATTAATACTCGGTACAGCACGGTTCGGAAGTTACAATCCACCCTCAGACCAGTAAAAGACAAATCCAACCCACTACTTAAGCCAGGAATTTATAAAATAACCTGCGATTGCGGCAAAGCATATATAGGTCAGACCGGAAGATCGGCAATCACACGTCGAAAAGAGCACATCAGAAGCCTCAAACTTAATCAGCCTGAAAAGTCCGCTCTCTCCGAACATGCTATTGAAACTGGCCATCACATTGATTTTGATAACATGAAATTATTGGTACCATGTGAAGACTACAAACATCGCATTATACGCGAAAGCATAGAAATAATTAAAGAAGAACATAAAGTTAACAGAGACAATGGAAAAAGTTTGAACACCATCTGGAGACCTCTGCTAAGAAAAGCATCCCACCTTGCGGCCAGCGAGCCAATAGGAATACAGAAAGCAGCGACCCCAGCCATTGGCCAAACGATAACCAATGGCAACACAGGAGGGCGGTACTTGGCATGTCCCAACTACAGTATATAAGAAGGTACGCCAGCCGGACCAGACGCAGTTAGCCCTGAGGAAGCCTTATCACAAGATGGGCGAAACGTCGGCAGATTTTAGCCTTAAGACGCGGTCTACACCGGAAACTCTGGACCAAGATAATTTTAATATTGGCCGTGGAAGTTTACGAAAACATATAACACACCTCTACGGGGAGAGAATGTATAAGAAAACACAACTGTTCTGCCAACTGCGGAAGAAGAAACTACGACTTATTTCACAATTAACCTTCCTAAAACGATGCAGAGACCAACATGTAGTTCCGACGTTTGTACAGTTGAAACACCACATCAACACCAGATATGCACGCAACATATTACGGAAAGCCTCGCTCAGTCTACTAAGGGAGAGAATAGCCTTTACAAGACGAGAGTTACATTTTACAGAGACAGAATTGTATGGAATGCATCACCTGCTTGCTACCGATTTAGAAGAAAACGACTGGAATACTCTGGAGAAAATTTCATACACATTAGCATACCAGACAGCATATATTGCTGAAGATAGGCAACGAAAAAAATTTCAAACATTAAAAAAGAAACAATATCCATTGGAACACAAATTAGATATAGAAAGGTTAGTGGTCAATGTTTCAAAAATCACTCTAGACGAACCCACGACACAAGTCCTAGCAAAGGGACTAAAGTTTGCTATCACACCCCGGCATATACCGATGGAGGAGTTTATTACTGGAATAGAGGCTTCACTTACTGGCTTACCAGAGGAGACATCCAATGATATCAGAATGGACACTTACAAGGTACTCAAACACGCAAAAGTTCCCAAAGCAAACATCACTCATGCGGAACGTCAAGCCCTCAAAAGCATTGCTACCAACCCAGACATCGTAATCTTACCAGCAGATAAAGGCAACGCTGCTGTCGTGATGGACACTGAGGATTATGGAGAAAAAATGACACACCTACTGCATGATACAGCGTATAAGAAAGTAGAGAAGAATCCAATAAACAAACTAGAACGAACCACAATTTCGGTAATAAAAAAAATTCTTCAATACCAACAGAACAACAAAAGCGTCTCCTCCCTCATGACTCTCGTACACCGACGTTCTATGGGCTGCCTAAAGTTCACAAACAAAACATCCCATTGAGACCAATCGTCAGTGCCATAGGCTCACCCACTCATGAACTCGCCAGATTTCTAGCCAAGGGTCTCCAACCACTAGTGGGCAAGACAGACTCTTTTGTCAGGGACTCCGGCCATTTTGTACAAATACTCCGGAATTTTACCTTTGAAGAGCACCACATCTTAGTCAGCTTTGACATAAAATCTCTGTTTACTCGCATCCCAGTTGAAGAAGCTCTTAGATCCGTACAACAAAGAATCAGCATTAACCATCTCCCAGAAGACTGGACCGACCTTGTTGCCCACTGTATAACCAATACGTATTTCTCATACCAAGAAGACATCTACCAACAACAAGAAGGTGCAGCCATGGGATCTCCTATCTCGCCGATTGTGGCTAATATCTTCCTTGAAGATTTTGAAAACACGGCCTTGGACACTTGCCGACTCAAACCGGATATGTGGTTAAGATATGTGGATGACACTTTCGTGGTATGGCCACATGGATTGAACAACATCCCAGAGTTCCTTGAACATCTAAACAGTCTTCATCAAAATATACAATTTACCATGGAACTAGAACATAACCAAAAATTACCATTTTTAGACGTTCTAGTAGAGCGAAATTCAGCAAGTAAAACAGTGCATTGTTCAGTTTACCGAAAGGCTACACATACAGACAGATACATAGATGCCACATCCCACCACCCCATTTCAGTAAAACGAAGCATGGTCAAAACTCTGTTCCAACGAGCTACGCGTATTTGTGACCCAAATCTTTTAACTGAAGAGAGACACCACTTACAGGAAGTGTTAAAAGCCAACGGATACTCAAAAACCGACATAAAATACTGGGGAAAGAATGCCAAAAAACCACAAAAAGAAAAAGAAAAACAAAAGACAAGATGGGCTCGCCTTCCTTTTGTTCAGGGCACCACTGAAAGGATTGGCAAAATTTTACTCAAACACGGGATTAATACTCGGTACAGCACGGTTCGGAAGTTACAATCCACCCTCAGACCAGTAAAAGACAAATCCAACCCACTACTTAAGCCAGGAATTTATAAAATAACCTGCGATTGCGGCAAAGCATATATAGGTCAGACCGGAAGATCGGCAATCACACGTCGAAAAGAGCACATCAGAAGCCTCAAACTTAATCAGCCTGAAAAGTCCGCTCTCTCCGAACATGCTATTGAAACTGGCCATCACATTGATTTTGATAACATGAAATTATTGGTACCATGTGAAGACTACAAACATCGCATTATACGCGAAAGCATAGAAATAATTAAAGAAGAACATAAAGTTAACAGAGACAATGGAAAAAGTTTGAACACCATCTGGAGACCTCTGCTAAGAAAAGCATCCCACCTTGCGGCCAGCGAGCCAATAGGAATACAGAAAGCAGCGACCCCAGCCATTGGCCAAACGATAACCAATGGCAACACAGGAGGGCGGTACTTGGCATGTCCCAACTACAGTATATAAGAAGGTACGCCAGCCGGACCAGACGCAGTTAGCCCTGAGGAAGCCTTATCACAAGATGGGCGAAACGTCGGCAGATTTTAGCCTTAAGACGCGGTCTACACCGGAAACTCTGGACCAAGATAATTTTAATATTGGCCGTGGAAGTTTACGAAAACATATAACACACCTCTACGGGGAGAGAATGTATAAGAAAACACAACTGTTCTGCCAACTGCGGAAGAAGAAACTACGACTTATTTCACAATTAACCTTCCTAAAACGATGCAGAGACCAACATGTAGTTCCGACGTTTGTACAGTTGAAACACCACATCAACACCAGATATGCACGCAACATATTACGGAAAGCCTCGCTCAGTCTACTAAGGGAGAGAATAGCCTTTACAAGACGAGAGTTACATTTTACAGAGACAGAATTGTATGGAATGCATCACCTGCTTGCTACCGATTTAGAAGAAAACGACTGGAATACTCTGGAGAAAATTTCATACACATTAGCATACCAGACAGCATATATTGCTGAAGATAGGCAACGAAAAAAATTTCAAACATTAAAAAAGAAACAATATCCATTGGAACACAAATTAGATATAGAAAGGTTAGTGGTCAATGTTTCAAAAATCACTCTAGACGAACCCACGACACAAGTCCTAGCAAAGGGACTAAAGTTTGCTATCACACCCCGGCATATACCGATGGAGGAGTTTATTACTGGAATAGAGGCTTCACTTACTGGCTTACCAGAGGAGACATCCAATGATATCAGAATGGACACTTACAAGGTACTCAAACACGCAAAAGTTCCCAAAGCAAACATCACTCATGCGGAACGTCAAGCCCTCAAAAGCATTGCTACCAACCCAGACATCGTAATCTTACCAGCAGATAAAGGCAACGCTGCTGTCGTGATGGACACTGAGGATTATGGAGAAAAAATGACACACCTACTGCATGATACAGCGTATAAGAAAGTAGAGAAGAATCCAATAAACAAACTAGAACGAACCACAATTTCGGTAATAAAAAATTCTTCAATACCAACAGAACAACAAAAGCGTCTCCTCCCTCATGACTCTCGTACACCGACGTTCTATGGGCTGCCTAAAGTTCACAAACAAAACATCCCATTGAGACCAATCGTCAGTGCCATAGGCTCACCCACTCATGAACTCGCCAGATTTCTAGCCAAGGGTCTCCAACCACTAGTGGGCAAGACAGACTCTTTTGTCAGGGACTCCGGCCATTTTGTACAAATACTCCGGAATTTTACCTTTGAAGAGCACC